>OY856409.1:985500855-986100855 GCA_963693085.1 Alisma plantago-aquatica
CTACCTTTGGCGCGGATGGTCGTCTTCCCTGTTCAGCCTCTCCTCAATCGCGTCAAGGCGCTGGAGGGCTTGCCGAAGCATTGCGTTGAGTGCCTCTAGTTGGCCAGGAAGGCCAACTAGAGTCAGTAGTTCCCTTTCCTGGCTATTCAGCCTCTGCTGGAAAATTGAAAACTTGTGGGTTAGAGAATTAAATGTAGCCGAGTGGCTTTCTGTTACCTCCCACAAGTGGTCTAGTTCGTGCCCCAGCATTTTCCCGAACGACGGAGGGGATCATGCATATCTCCCTCCCATCCTTGCGATACTCTTCTCGCGCGAGGGTCTACCCGACGAGGTAGAACCTATCTCGATCATCCGCGAGGTGGATGTTGTCAGGCGAGGCGTCGGCACCCTTGCGGCCGTCACTGCCTCACCTCCTTGTCGTGTTGGAGATAGCCGTGGTGTGGGTGGATGTTGCTCCACCTCTACATTGTCGGCGATCTCTTCAGCAGCTGTTATAGGGGATACTGGTGGCGGTGTCGGCATTAGCTGTCCAGCTCCGAACTCAATCTCAAGGATCTCGGCGAACACCCCATCACTAGCATCCGGTTGGGCTTCCTCTTCTGTCTCTAGAGGCACTACAAAAGCTTCGGGAGTTGTGGTTGTCTCTTCCACGACAGCTCCCTCTGGGCCTGCTCTATTGTTTCTGCCCCGGTTGTCACCGCGACCTCGACGATCGCCGGTTCCTTTTCAGCCATGGCAGGTATCGTCGTGATTGTGGCCGGTACGGTAGGAGTGATGACAGCTCTATCAACTGCTACCGTCGTTGGCTCTGGAGTGGCGGCTGGCTCAGTGAAGGTCGTTGGAGTTTTGTCTTGCCTTGGGTCGATAGGGATTGGTTCTCCTCTCATAGCTGCCCTTTCTTGAATTCTGGTGGTGGCAGCGTAGGCTGCTCCTACTGCCACAACTTCGATTTCTACTATGGTGAAGACCAGCTTTTCTGCGTCGTAGGCGGCACAGTGGGGGAGTGGAAGGAGGGTGTTCATCCTTACGAACTTGTAGAAGTAGCATCTCCCCTCCTTCTTTATAATGATGGCCCTCATGAGGTACTTGAGGTCGATCAACTCGTCGTCCCTTGTCCTCAAAAGACTGCGCAGCTCCCGTGGGTACCCAAGCCCAGCCGCGATCAGGTTGATGATACCACCCATGCAGTATTCTTTGGTGGCATCCTTTATTGGGTGCAACCTGTTCAGCAGAAACCGCCCTAGGTTGATCACTCTGCCCTCCATCATGTGCCACATGATGTGGAGTTCTTCAGTGTAGATATTGCTGGACTCGTTCTTGCTGAATAGCAGGCACACCACCAGCTTGTACACTATTCTCCAGAAACATGAGTGCACCGCCACCACCTTACTTCCCGGCTTGAACGATGACTCGTCGGTCAGCCTTTTCCAGAGCTCCACGGGGTTAAACCCATCTCCTTCGGTGATTCTCTCACTGTTATTCAGCAGCTTCTTCTCCTCCTCGCTGGAAGAGAAGATCTCGTTGAGCAGCTTTTTGGAGATGACGTGCTCTAAGTTGTACAGCCACCCTTGCAGTCTGTCTGCTCCGCCATATTCTTCAACGTCCTCAGCAGAATTTTTCACCCGGTGGAGAGACGACATGAACTCCCTCGTGAGTTTGGTGTAGGAGGTGGAACGGCTGAGGCAGATCTTCCTCAGTCCTGCCACAGCGAGGACATTCTCCAGTCTTTCAAAATCCCCAAATGAATGAAGGATGACTAGTGGCAGAATCTGCTCGGCCTGTAAAGTTTAGTCGCCAATTCTGAGTACCAGCGTCCATGCTCGTCATCTCTTAGCATGAACCTTCCTGGTGTGTGATCCAGGGGTTCTGCCATGGCAGTTGGAGTTGTGGTTGGAGCTGTCACTTCTCTCATCCTTGTTCTCTTTTCACCTATTGATGGTCACGCTGCCTCGGGATTTGGGCATTTCTGCCTGACCGTTGTTGCTTCAGCTGCGGCCTCAGTGTCGATTCTTCTGCCGTGTTCGTCAACTCAAACGACGGTTTGCTTTATACGGGCCATCTCTGTTATCATTAAACAAATTCATTGATCAATTAATTGTGCCGACATTAGGTAGGCAGAACTAAAAGTTGACACTGGTGTTTAAGAGAAAAGCTGAATGCATGATAAAAATTGGCCTGATACAAAAATTACCCGACACCACTGTATCGGGCGATACGAAGCTTTCAAAGATGTAGGCTCGTGCCCGATACGAGATCTGGGTAACGTTTGTCAAAAGAACATCTTAGGCGATACAAAATTGGTCGATACGGAGAAAACTGCGTGTCAGGCTCGATGCCCGACATGGGTGTGTCGGGCGATACGGTCACAAGAAACAAAGTGCCCGATAGGGCCTTCCTGGTACAAAAACAATGTGTCGTCTGACAACAAGACAAGTGAGGCGGCATAAGGATGGGCAACACAGTTATCGCCCGATATGGCATATCGGGAAAGCACGTGCCAAAGGTGTGTCGTGCGACACATGTGTCGGGTGATACAAGGAAATTAACCAAAGCCGTCAGCCTGATACATTATGCCTGATAGGAAGGTCGTGTCAGGCGAGCAAGGACGATAGGGCTATCGGGCTATACCTTTCACTTTCTTAAGTTCTCTACACGATACGAGAGCAGAAGAAGGTTGCGCGACACAGGAGAAAATGAAGGAATTCACAGCACGATACGGGTAGGTGAAAAGTAAAAGCAGTATCACGACACGGTAAACCCTCTGTACTATATATAGCAAACCAAGTCGGGGGTAAAACGGGTAATTTCGGGGTGTGTGTCAGCCGTTGAGATAAGTCATCCCCGAGACGGGAAGTCCATATGTCGAAACAAGGGTAAGTACTCGCATTGCCCGACATGGGTGCTTGCCACTTAGGCATGCTATCTGACACGGACTTTGTGATGCCTGATATATCCTTTGCCCGATATGAGCGTGTTCTGTGCGCCTGTTGAGTTGCTGCCCGATACGAAGCCTTCAGAACAAAATCTAGGTAAAAAAACTTAAAAACAAAGTGGGGGAAAAAGCGATTGATGAGTAAAACATCATTGGCCTAAGGTTAAGTTCCCGGCCTCAGATAGTATTACCCATCCAGGTCCATAAAACATAGCGGTGGCCCATAAAATAGAAGAGTCAACGCATGTGGTGCATGCACCAAATGTTCATAATGTTTGTCTTGCAAGAAAGTAAATAACGTCCTATTCTAGGAAAAATAAAAGCTCGGGCTGCCTCTCGAGGAGCGCTGTAGTTTGCGTCGCCAGCTCGATGGCTCCAGGTTCTTCACTTTTAGCCTCCAGCATCATCCATATCTTGCAACTCGATCTCTGTCTTTCTTGATCACAACCCTTCCTTTTTGGCAGTTTCGGTGTTGGAAGGTATTTTTCCCGAGGGATTCTTTATCAGTTCGGCCATCTGAGCTAATTGCTGATCAATTTGGCATTGATGCGTCTGCATATCCGCCATCTGAACTTGCAGTGAGTTCAGGACCCCCGAATTTGAAAGAGCACTCTGCGCTAACTAGTTATTAATCATATCTTGTCTTTTTACAAAATCAAACAATTGTCCAACCACGTCTGATTGGTTTGAAACTTTGTCTTGTCCTTGCTCTTTGGCTTGACCTTGTCCTGGACTGGTGTTCATCGCTTGGCGGCCTTGGTATTTACCTTGTCCTTGGAAATTTCCTTTGTTTGATAGGAAGTAGGTGTTTTTGGCTAATTGACCTTGTCCTCCCCTTTTCTCGAAAACTTGAGGTGGCTTGGAGGAGTTATGCAGTTGATGTGAGTTTTCAGCTGCATCTTTGTTGCCATAACTGAAACCAGGATGATCTGGCCTCTTGAAATTTACAAAAGGGACATTCTCAGTCGCTTCAGCTTCAGAGTCAGTTTTTCTTGATTCTTCAGGTCGGGTGTAGATACAGTTATCCACCCTGTGTCCACCCTCTCCACAGGTGACACACTTCATGACCTTTTCTACTTGCTTCTTTCCCTTCCCATCTGATTCTTTCAGGTGCTTTACATCAGTTACTATCCTCTGGATCTAAGAGGTGATTGTCTCCAGAGCCTTGGATTCAAAAGAAGGTCTTTCACTAGCCTTCTTAGCTTGTCCCCTGTCGGATCTATCATAGTCAGTGTCGGCTTGCAGCTCGGCCATGTTCTTGATGATCTTCTCGGACCTGCTCGGCTTCTTCCCCAAAAAGTCACTTCCTGCTGCTGCATTCAGTGAAACCATTTCCTCAGGGGTTAGACCGTTGTAAAAGGTAGTTATCAAGAAACCTTTCTTGTAGTTGTGATGAGGGCAGTCCCTCTGATATTCCTGATATCGCTCCCAGGCATCATGGAGATTCTCGCTTGGCTTTTGCATGAAAGATGTAATCCTTTGTCTGTTCCGGAAAGTCTTCTCAGTAGGATAGAACTTGTTCACGAAGGCATCTTCCAGTGAACTCCATCCGTTCAGATCTTGGTGGGGTAGCCCCAGATACCATGATAGAGCCTTATCTTCCAAAGAAAAGATGAAACCCTTGTAATAGATTACCTCCTGGGGAACTCCCCGCATCTTGATGGTGTCGCAGATGTTTTTGAAAGCATCCAAGTGGTGATAGGGATTGTCATTCTTAGAACTCCCTCTAAAGCTTTTGTTTTGAATCATGGAGATGATTGATGGCTTGAGCTCGAAATTAGTGGTGTTGAATCACGGGATGATGACAGGGCATCTGGGATTGTTAGCCTTTGTGGAAGCTAACTCCCTTAGAGTCTTTTCTTCTTCATCTGAATCGTCGTTGTCGCTGCCTCCCTGGTGTTGTTCTTGATTATTGTGATTTCTTCTGTGCCTCTGGTGATGACGACGTCTATCACGGCGATGGTCGTCCTCGAACTGCTCCATTTCTGGATCTTCAGGCTGATCATTGTTGTCATAGCGGTCATTATCTTCAGGTGGAGGCGAATGAGGTCTAGCTCTCCCTTGGCGTTCACCTTCTAAGTGGGGTGGTTCAACGCGAGGCGGCATGTTTGATGGTGTCGGTGCCCAGTTCAGCAGAATGCCTTTCTTCTGAGTACCTGAATAGCATGTAAAAATCGAGTTAGAAAATCTGTTATTAATAACATGAATTATTCATTTCAGGTAAAAATAATAATAATAAAAAAGGAAAAGGAGAGTGTTGTCAAGCTCATTTCTAAGCTTGAGGCACTGGAGTGTAGTTAGTGGATTCAGGTTCGTCAACAGTACTGTTTTGCCTTGTCCCCGGCAACGGCGCCAAAAAGTTGACCGGCCTAAATCGTGCGTCCGAAAAGTGGAGGCGGATTTGAAGTAGTCGGACTTTTGAATTTATAACCTGAAACCTTCTAGGCCCCCGCAACTTTGTTTACGGGGTCAAAGTAGATATACGGGGTCTAACACAGGGACAAGGGTGGTAGTGTTGAGAACGCGGAATCGACACGTTACACTCCGGTAAGGGTAAGGGGATGATAAGAGTTCCCCAAGGGAACAATAGACAAGGATCGATAAAACAAAAGAAAACTATCTCCAACTGGAGATACGAGGGAAAATAGGTTTTAAGCATTTATCAGTTTTTAGGGTTTTCATGCAACGGAAACAGAGAGATAATACTATCGCTTTAGTAAGGAATGAAGGAGGAAGCTTCGGTAAAACAAGCGGCAGCAGAAACATCATGTACCCCTCCTCTCGAAGCGGGTACCTCTAACCAAGCATCAATACCCCTCTCGAGGTTGTTGGACTTAAGTTAGAGTGGAAAGGCTGCTAAAGCAACTCTGATCCTGGGCACTCTCGTACTGTAGTATTGGACCAAACACTAGAGCCACAACACCTCTCTCAAGGCTATTGCAATGGGAAAACACGATTCAGTAGCTAATCGAAACGTGATCCAAGCGTACAAGCTAGAGTTCAGATGTTAAACATAGCAATCATCCAGCAAAAGGAACCAAACATAAAGCAGCATATAATTAAAACTCTTCTACTTCCATTAGCATAAAGGGTCTGATTACATTGCATAAGTAAAGAAAATAAATGACTAAAATAAGTAAAGATATATGTCGTCTTCTTGATTTAGAAGGGCGACAGGCAGCAGCAGATCCTCCATCCTGATACCGGGTAGGAACCTTGTCCGATACGCCCGTGTCGGGCGGCACACCCTCTCAGGCGACACGCTCATGATGTGCGGACGTATCGAGCGCGACGCCCTTGCCCGATATGATCGTGTCGGGCGGCACCCTCTCGGGCGACATGCCGTGACTGGAAATGCGAATCGGGGTTCGGTATCGTGTCAGGTCAGAGTGTTGCTTCAAGTATCGGGTACTCTTGTTGGCCGATATCGGCCTGCAGTGGTGCCCGGGACGACCCTAAGTGAACCATTCCCTCCCTCTCGGGATGGGGAAGTGCTCACCTAGAATCGCCTGGCACACCTCTGAGGCACGATACGCTAGCTCCTGAAGCTTTCCTAAGTTGGCTTTCGAGGGTTTTCCGACCCGTCCCATCAGAGTCTTGTAGCTGCTATTTATAGGCAGCAGTTGGGGGAAGTTATGGTGCTCTGGATGCCACGTGTTCTTCCTTTAGCTCCATTATTGTGGCTTCAGGAACGCCCGATATGTGTATTGCCCGGCACAAGGACGTCGGGCTGTCAGTCATCATGACGAGTGGCGCCTGTCGGTGGGTAGCTTGTATCGCGCGACACGCTTCAGTTGTCGTGGCGAGCCCGGCTCCCTGTCGGGTAAATGGTGTGTCACTTGTTCGTTCCTTCTTGCGCGGCATCCTTATGTCACGCGGTATGGTATCGCACGCCCGTGTCAGGCAGCGAGCGTATCGGGTGGCCGGTTGGTAAGAAGGTCGATGTAGGTGGAACACGTTGGTGGGCCGGGACGGGCCTTTTTGCTGCTAAATGAGTTCAAAAATGAGGAAAACTCTGGAAAATATGATAAAATTGAGTTAATAGTGTAGCGTGGCCTGTTTATTCAGAAACATGGCAAAAGAGAGAGGAAAACAGTTAAAAAGGGCAGTTTTGATAACGAAATAAGGGCCAAAAACATCACAAAAGTTGGTGTTATCACAGCTTTATACCAATCTTGTAAGAGTACAACTAGGTATTGGGTTGTACCAATCTTGTGATATTACAACTAGGTATTGGGTTGTACCAATCCTGTAATATTACAGCCAGGCATTGGGTTGTACCCAATCTTGTGAGATCATAGCCATGTATTAGGTTATCCCAATAATGTGAGAGTTCAGTCGGGTATTGGATTGTACCAATCCTATGAGAGTTCAGCCAGGCATTGGGTTATCCCAATCCTATGAGAGTTCATCCAAGCATTGGGTTGTACCAATCCAGTGAGAGTTCAGCTAGACATTGGGTTGTTCCAATCCTGTGAGAGTTCAACCAGGCATTGGGTTGTATCAATATTGTGAGATCACAACCAGGTATTGGACTATGCCAATCTTGTGATATTATAGCCATGCATTGGGTTGTACCAATCATGTGAGATCATAGCCAAGTATTGGGTTATCTCGGTCCTGTGAGAGTTCAGCCAGGCATTGGGTTGTACCAATCATGTGAGAGTTCAGCCAAGCATTGGGTTGTACCAATCCTGTGAGATCACAGCCAAGTTTTGGACTATGCCAATCATGTGATATTATAGCCAGGCATTCGGTTGTACCAATCCTGTGAAATCATAGCCAAGTATTAGGTTATCCCAATCATGTGAGAGTTCATCCAGGCATTGGGTTGTACCAATCCAGTGAGAGTTCAGCCAGGCATTGGGTTGTACCAATCTTGTGAGATCATAGCCAGGTATTGGGTTATCCCAATCCTTTGAGAGTTCAACCAGGTATTGGATTGTATCAATCCTATGAGATCACAGCCAGGTATTGGACTATGCCAATCATGTGATATTATATCCAGGTATTGGACTACTCCAATCCTGTGAGATCACTTTGAGAGTACAGCCAGGTATTGGATTATACCAATCCTATGAGATCATGGCCATTTCGCTAAGGATTCCATAGTAGTTGAAATACCTTTATGTTTCCCTTTCACTTTCATTATGGAACATCAATCCCTTAAACTCATCACTGAATACCACATATTATCACCTCTCACTAGGCAATAACTATTCACACAGCTCACAAGGCCATTAAACATCTTGTCACCTCTCACTAGGCAACAACTATTCACATGGCTCACAAGGCCATTAAAAATCTTGTCACCTCTCACTAGGCAGCAACTATTCACATGGCTCACAAGGCCATTAAACATCTTGTCACCTCTCACTAGGCAATAACTATTCACATGGCTCACAAGGCCATTAAACATCTTGTCACCTCTCACTAGGTAACAACTATTCACATGGCTCACAAGGCCATTGAACATCTTGTCACCTCTCACTAAGAAACAACTATTCACATGGATCACAAGGCCATTAAGCATCTTGTCACCTCTCACTAAGCAAAAATTATTATGGTTAGGGTTTCCCTTTATAGCCGAATAGGGTTTCAAGTTCATATTATCAATTCAAACCCTAATTCATTGCTCAACACCTCTAGGAGCATACATTGTTATCATAAGTATTCAATCATACTTATTTATTCTCATCATTTATCATTAAATGATTATCAACACAAAGTATGAGTTTCTCTCTCGTCCTTATTAGGATATTAATTATATCCTTCTTTATTATATTGGCTTAACCTTCTCTCAAGGTATATTAGCCTACACTTATCAAAGTGCATTAAGCTCATTACATCTTAATGTAACAATTTACATGACACACTTCATGTGTTACTCATCCAAGTATATTGGATTTAAGGTGCATCAAGGTGTATCAACCTTGAGGTGTTGGATATAATATTTATCATGCCTTGATGTATCACTTCCCTCATTACTTTTATCTTACTTAAGTTCATCAACTTATCTTGTATTAGGGTATTTCCCATCCTAATACTTCATACACTAACTCATTGCATTTACCATGTAGTGTATTGACCATAAGTCACACACTTGAATTACCAACTATCATCAAGTGATATGGACTCATTTCAGTTTAAGGCATTGTTGATACAGGGTTGACCATTATCAACCAATTTAGGTATTTCACCTATCAAGGCATTAGCTACACCATTACTTGGTGTGATACTCATCACTCCTAAGAGTGTTTTGCCCTCACCTTTACAAGGTGTATCAGGTTGAATCATGTATGTCAAGTTGAACACATGTATTGGGTTAGGTGTATGTCGAGCTAGGCATCATCATATCCCTCATACCCTTACTCATCAAGGTATCAACCTTAACAATCATATGGTGTATCACCTTCACCCTACATGTGTGTAACATCCTTACCTCACTTGAAGATGTTGGCCACACCATACTTTAGTGTATTGGCCATCACATGTTCTAGGGTATTAACCACCTTACCACTTTTGTCATTCAATGTATTGGGTTACCCACCATAAAGTTTTAGAGGTGTGTGCTCAACACCATATCGTCCAAGAGGTGTATGCTTAACCCAATATAAGTTTAGAGGTGTATGCTTGCTTACCATATCACCTTAGAGGTCTATGCTTACTAACTATATCATGTAAGAGGTGTGTGCTTGCTCAGCATATCACTTTAGAGGTGTATGTGTGCTTCACACCATATCATGGCAAAGAGGTGTGTGTGCTTCACACCATATCGGGCAATGTATGTGTGCTTCACACCATATCAGGGCAAAGAGGTGTGTGTGTGCTTCACACCATATCGGGAAATGAGGTGTGTGCGCGCTTCACACCATATTGGGCAAAGAGGTGTGTGTGTGCTTCACACCGTATCGGGCAAAGAGGTATATGCTTGACCTCATATCGTGCAAAAAGTGTATACTACATTACCATATCTTGCAAGGAAGTATAAACTCATATCCATATCATTTTAGTGGTGTATGTACATCACCATATCGGGTTAGAGGTGCTTTCTTGTGTGCTTGAACTCAATATCACTTTATAAGGTGATACCATCATCTTCAAGCTCTGGACCTTCATTATACTTGTTCTAGTTCATGTAAAACAGTCCTAGGTTACTACTAGAGCTCATGGATTCATCAAATATTGAAGAAAATTCTATTTGAAGGTAAATCATTTAACTAAGGCAAGATTGATGATAAATAATAACATAATTGAGTTCAAGTTATATAACCCACCTCAAGAACAAATTCAAAGCTTCAAGATCCAAAGCTTCACATTCCTAAGGTTGAAGATGACTTATAAAAAGTCCAAGGCTCGTTCACAACTCCTTCATATACAAGTAATCACCATAGTTAAGAACTTGGTGAAGAAGAAAAGAAAGAAAGATCATAACCCTAGATCCATGCAATCCAAGGTTGAAGATGATCATGGCCTTACCTTAGGGTTAAGATTTGAGCTCCTTCTTGATCCTTAGCACGTTGCACGATATGCCCTCATTTGTGTCTGATATCCCCTTCACTTGTGGCCAATATCACTTCACTTGGCTGATATCAACTTGCTATGGCCGATATCAACATGTTATGGCCAATATCACTTGCTATGGCCGATACCCAAGGCCCTATGCATGATACCACTTCACCTATGCATGAGATACCAAGACTAAATGCACAATATCTAAGAGAAAGGAGGTGGTAGGATTCGAAAATTTTCACTAAGGGGTGAAAGGAAGGGTATATATACTTGAGGTTCATGGGAGAGAGTGTAAGAGGTGTCGTCACCTTACTACTAGTAGGTGCCACATGGCCATGCATGGATTGACACATGTACTTGCATGCATTCCATATTTATCTTGACATGAAAAATAAAAGGTTGAGGATAATGCAAGGGATAAGGGTCGGCCCCTTTTGGTTATCTTCTAGGACAAGCCACTTCCACTCACATTATTATATTCATAATTCAATGCAACCTTTCCCAAGGAAAGTTGCAAGCCAATATCCATTGCTTTATTGAGGTGCTTAGCTCGTTTTTGTGAAGGAAAAGAGTTAAATACACACTATGGGGTCTCCTCTTTGTCTCCTTGGCCAATAGGTACTGCCATTTAACACTACAACCCGATACACTCAATACAAGCTCAAATTAGGGTTTCCATTCAACCCCTTTCTTGGTCTTTTCATCACCAAGAATACTACCACTCATAAATGATTCAAACATGGTGTCTTATTCATTATCTCTCCTATAAATGATACATAGAGGGAGTAGGGACACTCTATATGTGGTAATTTTCATATCAACCCTACTTTTTGGGTAAATTACAACTTGTACCAAAATTGGTACACACGGCACTAGCATTATTCAAACAAGTTCAAACTTGGATTTTAGGATTTCCACAAGCCACCACCTTGCATCATTCTCTCTCTTATGATTCTAAAACTCATGAGGTGTGTTTAACATGTGACATATTGCAATGTGACCCCTCGTCTTGGGTAATTTGCATTTTGGTCCAAAACATGAGAACATTGCTCAAACATTATTCAAACAGGACCAAATTTGAAACCTAAGTTTGTTAACTAATAACAAAACACTTTAGAGGATTATATTAAAGTTCTAAGAAACTTATTTAGTAAAAACAAATATGGTTAGCTCATAACCCAGGTCAGGGTCATTACAAGTTATAAACCCCTAATAAGGATTTCGTCCCCAGAATCCCAGATGAAGGAAGACAATTGTCATTCATGCATCATATCATCAAGTCTCCACATAACATCTGGATGTCTTGGAGATTCCATAGAACTTTTACCCACACAAGGTCCTTCCACTCAGGGTTATCATTTGAATCTGTCATACAAGACATATATTCAATTGTCTTTTCATTATTGACTGCAGTGTATATTCTGTGTCAGGTAACACTTTCTAATTCAGAGAAGTGCTATTCACACTTTGAATATTTCATGTGTCAAACCTTATTGATGTTAAGTTTATGCAGAGCATAAACCCCTAACATATGATATCCATACTATAGTTATCTCAAGGTTGGCTCTTCTAGGTAACTAAACATTATTCATTTTATCAGGAGTCATGTTCTCATATCTCATATCATTGAAAGTTCTTGGATCCTAGGATTCTTTACCTTGGTATCCGTTATATGTGCCAAAAACATATCATATCCTCATCATTTCCATTCTATGTTGTTATTACCAAAACGAAACATATAATAGGACCTTTCTTATCACATATAATTTTGTCTTGGAACCAGAATCCAGAACTAACTGATACTTTTCAAAGTATCCCGTTATAGATTACTTCTAATCTATGCATATCAATTGTCATAAGACTTACTTTATTGTCATGTTCCTGAAGGGAAAGAATACAAGGTAACCTAGTCCTTCTTATCACCCCATCATTATCCAGGGTTGAAGAGAAGATTATCACCTTCCTTGAGTATTGCATGAACTCTCAATCATTCGTGTTATTCAATTTTGTTTCCTCTTAGGTTCCTTGTCATCAACATAGGAATTATAGAGATGATTACATGTCACCACCCCCTTAGTATTATCTTCATAATGATTACTAGATATGGGTATTTAAACCCTTAGTTCATCACTGAACATTGTCACCTTTCATCAGGTAACTGTCACCTCTAGGTCCTCAGACCAAGGTATATATTATACTAAACATCTTCTTTTGTTTATAAGTTGATCCATGATTCACTCAGATTCCTCCGTATATCAATTAGCATGTGGTAGAAATATCCATGCCACATCATCTACTTCATTATGCTCTTTAGATTGTCTCAAAATGACTACTTGATCAGAGTAATCAAAAGGATAGCAATCTAAGAGTGTCATACTTACCTTACCTTCAATAGATGAATACTTGGCCAGGGTATTCAAGAACTGAAATTAGGTAGCATGCATTTGTTTTATATTATGTTTCTTAATTTAACATCTCTTTAAAATTTTACTACTTAGTATCTCAAATTTTCTCTAGGTGTTTCTTTTACATCTCTTCCCTTTCTACATGAAGAGAGAGATTTCAAAACATATAAGAGAATATTGGACTGAATATAAGTTCTCAACCTTCTTATCTCTTCCTCATGTCCTTATATGACTAATTAAAGGAAGCTTAACAACAAATACCTTCTTAGTATTATCAGATAAAATCAAGATAAGACATAATAGAATGAAAAAGCTCTATCTGACTGTCATTCGTCCTAGTCATCTACCACTTTAGGTTGACTCAAACATAGAGTCTAGCTATTTCATGTTGTTGCTTTTGCCTTTTTACACTATTGGGATGTAACTTTCATAAGCCCTACCGAGTATGCATTGGTTGTTGGGTCATTTTCTCCCTTCTTTTGAACAAAAGGGTTTAGTATGCTCATGTCCATATCTATAGCATGTCTTGTCCTCGTACCATAGTCTTATCAGTCTTATTATCGATGTAGAAGCTAAGTCAAGAGTTCTTACGGGTCGAAGGTTAGGACTTTTGCCTTTACTTAGTGACTACTGCCCTGGTGCACTAGGCATTTATTTCACTGGTGGTACAAAAAACATTGACTTTGTAGAACAACTAGGCAAATGTCTCTAGAATTATAGAGACCTTTCCTTAATTCTCAGCTTATTGCCCCTCCTTGGGAATTTCCATCACAGATGTACTATCTATCTATACTTATGGAAGAGTCTATTTTCTTTCCATATGTGAATCCTTCAAGCATTTTCCACTGTTCCAACATGACTATGTCATTCAAGAACCCTTTCAGAACCCAAAGTTTCTACATTGAGGACTGGTAACCTAGGTTGTAATGCTACTAACCAGTCTACTATATGCATCACTGTTGTCCCAACCTTCTCAACAAGAGCATAAAAAGTATGATTTTCTATCCAAATTGGGTCAAGATGGGAATTCTTAGGCACTCGTTCTTCTCTTGCCTGATCCCTTGCACCTTCCCCTGGTGCAACAACAATGCTCTTAGCATATTGTTCCTTGTGTTCTCCAGTCATTATTAAACTTCACCCTTTATTTTTCATAAGTAAAAGTCACTATTGTATATACTGGAGGACACCAGAACAGACTCAACACATTAGTCTTATGTCTCTGTAGACTCAGCGAACCTTAAGCTCTGATACCAAACTTTATAATGACCACCACCAAACTGACAGCTAAATCATTAATAATGATGCGGAATAATCATAAGTAGTGGATTAACAAAAATCACTAAAAATTAAAACCATTTTGCAAAGAGATCCATTTCCAGGAAACCTCTTAAAGGAAGAACCAAAACCTTATATACATCATTGATAACATTGTACATACACTTTACCATCTCTTCTCGAAGATAACATATAACAGTTGCTTTGTCAAAACATATACTGAAGCAACATAAAACTTCGAGGCATACTAGCCAAAACCTCAGATTGTTCATATAACCATCATGTATAAATCCAAGGACCTGAGAGTACAAAGACGACACATAGGACTTTTATCTACAAGACACGACAGACAATACACTCAACCTGAGTTGTTACTGTTGTCCCGGCTATTTTTGTCCTTCCTCTGCAGTACGGTCTCTACCCCCTCATGCACATCAACCTAAAAAATGTGGATCCCACAGGGTGAGACAATTGTCCCAGCGAGAGATATAACTCTCCGCCAACAATGTTATTATCACAAGTAAATATAATTAAACTGAGTAGAAGTTCTTTTATATTACTAAGCAAGGTTAATCACTATGGATAAGCAGAGTAGAACATTCTCATCTTTTAAAGCATTGTAACTATCTATGATAGAGTAGTAAATCATCTATTCACTTTATAAGGAATATGAAGAACATGTTTATCATTTACCCATCATATTAAACCAACATTTTAATCTTATCATGTGATAATATCATCATGTTCCAGCTTTATACCAATCTTGTAAGAGTACAGCCATGTATTGGATTGTACGAATCCTGTGATATTATAGCCAAGTATTGGGTTGTACCAATCTTGTGATATTATAGCCAGGTATTGGGTTGTAGCAATCCTGTGATATTACAGTCAAGTATTGAGTTGTACCAATCTTGTGATATTACAGCCAGTTATTGGGTTGTACCAATCTTGTGAGATCATAGCCAGGTATTGGGTTATCCCAATCATGTGAGAGTTCAGCCATGTATTGGATCATACCAATCCTATGAGAGTTCAACCAAGCATTGGGTTATCCCAATCATGTTAGAGTTCAGCCAGGCATTGGGTTGTACCAATCTTGTGAGAGTTCATCCAGACATTGGGTTATCCCAATCCTATGAGAGTTCAGCCATGCATTGGGTTATACCAATCATGTGAGATCATAACCATGTATTAGACTATGCCAATCCTGTGATATTATAGATAGACATTGGGTTGTACCAATCCTATGAAATCATATCCAGGTATTGGGTTATCCCAATCCTGTGAGAGTTCAGCCAGGCATTGGGTTGTACCAATTCTGTGAGAGTTCAGCTAGGCATTGGGTTGTACCAATCCTGTGAGATCACAGCCAGGTATTGGACTATGCCAATCATGTGATATTACAACCATACATTGGGTTGTACCAATCCTGTGAGATCATAGCCACGTATTGGGTTATCCCAATCCTGTGAGAGTTCAACTAGGCATAGGGTTGTACCAATCATGTGAGAGTTCAGCCAGGCATTGGGTTGTACCAATCCTATGAGATCATAGCTAGGTATTGGGTTATCCCAATCTTGTGAGAGTTCAGCCAGGTATTGGATTGTACCAATCATGTGAGATCACAGCCATGTATTGGACTATGCCAATCCTGTGATATTACAACCAGGTATTGGACTACTCCAATCCTATGAGATCACTTTGAGAGTACAGTTAGGTATTGGATTATACCAATCCTGTGAGATCATGGCCATTTTTCTAAGGATTCCACAGTAGTTGAAATACCTTTATGTTTCCCTTTCACTTTCATTATGGAACATCAATCACTTAAACGCATCACTGAACACCACATCTTGTCACCTCTCACTAGGCAACAACTATTCACATGGCTCACAAGGCCATTAAACATCTTGTCACCTCTCACTAGGCAACAACTATTCTCATGACTCACAAGGTCATTAAACATATTGTCACCTCTCACTAGGCAACAACTATTCATATGTCTCATAAGGACATTAAACATCTTGTCACCTCTCACTAGGAAACAACTATTCACATGGATCACAAGGCCATTAAACATCTTGTCACCTCTCACTAGGCAACAACTATTCACATGGCTCACAAGGCCATTAATCATCTTGTCACCTCTCACTAGGCAACAACTATTCACATGGCTCACAAGGCCATTAAACATCTTGTCACCTCTCACTAGGAACCAACTATTCACATGGCTTACAAGGCCATTAAACATCTTGTCATCTCTCACTAGGCAACAATTATTATGGTTAGGGTTTCCCTTTATAGCCGAATAGGGTTTCAAGTTCATATTATCAATTCAAACCCTAATTCATTGCTCAACACATCTAGGAGCATACATTGATATCATAAAGTATTCAAACATACTTATTTATTCTCATCATTTATCATTAAATGATTATCAACACAAAGTATGAGTTTCTCTCCCATCCTTACTAGGATATTAATTACATCCTTCTTTATTATCTTGGCTTAACCTTCTCTCGAGTTATATTAGCCTACACTTATCAAAGTGCATTAAACTCATTACATCTTAATGTAACAATTGACATGACACACTTCATGTGTTACTCATCCAAGTATATTGGATTTAAGGTGCATCAAGGTGTATCAACCTTGAGGTGTTGGATATAATATTTATCATGCCTTGATGTATCACTTCCATCATTACTTTTATCTTACTTAAGTTCATCAACTTATCTTGTATTAGGGTATTTCCCATCCTAATACTTCATGCACTAACTCATCACATTTACCATGTAGTGTATTGACCATAAGTCACACACTTGAATTACCAACTATCATCAAGTGATATGGACTCATCTCAGTTTAAGGCATTTTTGATATATGGTTGACCATTATCAACCACTTTAGGTATTTCACCTGTCAAGGTATTAGCTACACCATTACTTGGTGTTATACTCATCACTCCTAAGAGTGTCTTGCCCTCACCTTTACAAGGTGTATCAGGTTGAATCATGTATTTCAAGTTGAACACATGTATTGGGTTAGTTGTATCTCGAGCTAGACATCATCATATCCCTCATACCCTTACTCATCAAGGTATCAACCTTACCATTCATATGGTGTATCACGTTAACCCTCCATGTGTGTACCATCCTTACCTCACTTGAAGATGTTGGCCACACCATACTTTAGTGTATTGGCCATCACATGTTCTAGGGTATTAACCACCTTACCACTTTTGTCATCTAGTGTATTGAGTTACTCACCATAAAGTTTTAGAGGTGTGTGCTCAACACCATATCATCCAAGAGGTGTATGCTTAACCCAATATCAGTTTAGAGGTGTATGCTTGCTTACCATATCACCTTAGAGGTGTATGCTTGCTTACCATATCGAGTAAGAGATGTGTGCTTGCTCACCATATCACTTTAGAGGTGTATGTTTGATTCACACCATATCGGTCAATGAGGTGTGTGTGTGCTTCACACCATATCGGGCAAAGAGGTGTGTGTGTGGTTCATGCCATATCAGGCAATGAGGTGTGTGTGCTTCACACCATATCGGGCAAAGAGGTGTGTGTGTGCTTCATACCATATCAGGCAAAGAGGTGTATGCTTGACCTCATATCGTGCAAAAGGTGTATACTACATTACCATATTGTGCAAGGAGGTATAAACTCATATCCATATCATTTTAGTGGTGTATGTACATCACCATATCAGGTTAGGGGAGCTTGTTTGTGTGCTTGAAGTAGATATCACTTTATAAGATGATACCATCATCTTCAAGCTCTAGACCTTCGTTATACTTGTTCTAGTTCATGGACAACAGTCCTAGGTTACTACTAGAGCTCATGGATTCATCAATTATTGAATAAAATTCTATTTGAAGGTAAATCATTTAACTAAGGCAAGATTGATGATAAATAATAACATGATTGAGTTCAAGTTATATAACCCGCCTCAAGAATAACTTCAAAGCTCCAAGCTCCAAAGCTTCACGTTCCTAAAGTTGAATATGACTTATCAAAATTCCAAGGCTCGTTCAAAACTCCTTCATATACAAGGAATCACCCTAGTTAAGAACTTGGTGAAGAAGAAAAGAAAGGAAGATCATAACCCTAGATCCATGCTTCAATCCAAGGTTGAAGATGATCATGGCCTTACCTTAGGGTTAAGATTTGAGCTCCTTCTTTCTCATTAGCACCTTGAATGATACCTCGCTACTCATGCACGATATGCCCTCACTTTTGGCTGATATCTCCTTCACTTGTGGCCAATATCACTTCACTTGGCCGATATCAACTTGCTATGGCCAATATCAACATGTTATGGCCGATGTCACTTGATATGGCCGATACCCAAGGCCATATGCACGATAGCACTTCACCTATGCATGATACCAAGACTCTATTCATGATATATAAGAGCAAGGATGAGGTAGGATTCGAAAATTTTCACTAAGGGGTGAAAGGAAGGGTATATATACTTGAGGTTCATGGGAGAGAGTGTAAGAGGTGTCATCACCTTACTACTAGTAGGTGTCACATGGCCATGCATGGATTGACACATGTACTTGCATGCATTACATATTTATCTTTCCATGTAAAATAAAAACTTGAGGACAATGCAAGGGATAAGGTTTGGTCTCCTTTGCTTATCTTCTAGGACAAGCCACTTCCACTCACATTATTATATTAACAATTCAATGCAACCTTTCCCAAGGAAAGTTGCAAGCCGATATCCATTGCTTTATTAAGGTTCTTAGCTCGTTTTTGCAAAGGTAAAGAGTTAACAACACGATATGGGGGTCTCCTCTTTGTCTCCTTGGCCGATAGGGACTCCCATTTAATACTACAACCCGATACACTCAATACAAGCTCAAATTAGGGTTTCCATTCA
Source organism: Alisma plantago-aquatica (assembly GCA_963693085.1). NCBI lineage: Eukaryota > Viridiplantae > Streptophyta > Magnoliopsida > Alismatales > Alismataceae > Alisma > Alisma plantago-aquatica. The sequence continues at coordinate 985,519,884 of OY856409.1, forward strand.
ACCCGTCATGGTCTTTTCATCACCAAGAATACTACCACTCATAAATGATTCAAACATGGTGTATTATTCATTATATCTCCTATAAATGATACATATAGGGAGTAGGGACACTCTATAGGTGGTAATTTGCATATCAACCCTACATTTTGGGTAAATTACAACTTGTACCAAAATCGGTACACAAGGCACTAACATTATTCAAACAAGTTCAAACTTGGATTTTAGGCTTTCCAGAAGCCGCCACATTGCATCATTCTCTCTATTATGATGCTAAAACTCATGAGGTATGTTTAACACGTGACATATTGCAATATGACCCCTCATCTTAGGTAATTTGCATTTTGGTCCAAATCATGAGAACATTGCTCAAACATTATTCAAACGGGACCAAATTTGAAACATAAGTTTGTTACCTAATAACAAAACACTTTAGAGTATTATATTAAAGTTATAAGCAACTTATTTAGCCTAAACAAATAGGGTTAACTCATAACCCAGGTCAGGGTCATTACAGTTTTGCTTATCAATGTTCCACTAACCAAATTTTAAGAATCATGTTGTGCATAGGGATATTTTGGATGTAAGAAACATGATCATGGTTTTGTATGATGCATGTGATGACTTGGGTCGTTTTGTGAATAATGTGAAATTTCTCTTGGTTATGAATTATTATGGAAGATCTTTATCAAGTATAATAAACTATACCGTATTGGAAAAAAAATCTTGTAATTGTTGTTTGATGTTTTTGATAGTTTTACTACAATAATTTATAAGAAATGGGTTTCGTATTCATGATTATTGCATGTCTTAAATTTCATTATGCATGTTTTTTCATACCATTTTATTATGAATGCATATTGTTGGGTCATTCTAGATATGTATCACAACTCAAATAAAGATCTTACCAATGGAGATCATATTTTACAAGAGTTCTTTTGTCTTAATCATGTGTAACTACGATGTTAATATGTTGTTTTATTTGTCTAGTGCATTGGTAGTTCCTACATAATAATACTTTCCTTCTAGCTACTAAGGTAAAAAACTAAATTTGTAGCATTTATGCATATTAAGTTAACATTATAATTATGAGGATCTTCACACTCAATTTTTTAGTAGTTGTTGTTGCATAAAATATCCTTCTTAGGTAGCATCAAAACATTAAAATGAGCCTACAAGCTCTTAAAAGTTTATACAAACACACTATTAAGTATAGAGTTTTTTATCAATATTAATGTAACATACTCAATTCTAGGTATATAGGTTAATTATCCTTTATTCTAGGCCCCTATTCTATTATGTGCATATTCAATCTTCCTTTTTTCCATTAACTATATCTTAGCATCCATATTTCACTATTTTAGACTAGTTCAGACCTTATAACCCTAATTGACTCATTAGTATTCTGTGGAAATGAAATCTTAGGATGTAAAACCCTAACAATTAAACTATGGAAAATTGGTGAATAATAATTATAAGCTAAAGTCACGATCATAATTGAATGCCCTAGTAAGATCCTAGGATCTTAACGTGATATATTTGAAATAAATATAAAGTATTCACCCTATTTGATCATTAGAGTAAGCCTAATACCCTAATTAAGTCACTAGTGTATAATGCTGAAAATACAAAAAAATAATCTCAAAAATGAAAATCTAAGTTCAAAATAGTGTTCCTCATACTGAACTTAGGTACCATACCAAGCTTGGGCTAACTCGGGTATCAAATGCACCCTTAATCATGGTTTAGAAGGTAAAATATAAGTTTATTGAATCATTTCATGCAAACCAGATTAACCGAAGTCCAAGTTGAATTTAGCATCACTATATTGGACCATAGTCTAAATTTATGTGTCACACATCTGTGGCTAGGTTGAGTAAACAGACTAGTAGAATTCATCCCCTTCCCCTGATTTCCCTACGTCTGCATGCGTGCGTAAAAGACTGGTTCAATGCAGTGACACTTTCTCTTTGTTCTTTTGCCACAATCACCCATTTCTTGTGGTTTCTTTGGATTCGAATCTACCTTGCCACACCACTTCTAGTCATAAGTAAGTCACTCTCTCTCTCTCGATCCTTAGATACTAAACACCCAATACCTCCAGCCATCCCTTTATCTTTGTTATCTCACATAGCCTAACTAGTGATCTCCTTGTCGTATTGTTGGTTATCTGGCACCCAAAGATTCATACAAATGCTCCTCCACAGTCAATTTAGTCTTTTACACCCTAAGCCACCACTACCAACTCAATCTTCTCCACTGGAAACTTGAGGTATCCACATCTACTCTAACCATAATGGAGCAATTGTCGGTGTAGTTACCTTTTATGTCCTTTCCTCTTTCTTACCATGTTCTTATCTCGGTCTCATGTATTCTAGTTTGCATGATCGTCTAGCGCCACCCACCCATTGATTTGGCACCTCTATGGAAGGGAAATGATACGCTCAGACCTCGCTCTAGCCTTTTGTCTCTTCATGGTTGCATCACGATGTGTTGGGATGTGTTGGACTTTTGTTTGAACCTATGGTGTTAGGTAGTTTGATGTTACCTCTGCCCAATATTCCTTTCATTGTGGCAGCCCATGGATGGAATTGTCTCTATACTAAGTGCTTCATGACCCACCTATTTTTGATGATTCCATAGTAACAAAGTAGCACCTCTACCATGTCTAAATGACGCTAGGTGAGTTGGTACCTCTGCAAAAATTCTTGACCCATGTTTATTAGTTTGCCATTTTCCTAACCCAGGGTGTTTTTCCCAGCCCCCTAGTGATCACGAAACTTGCACGGAAGATGGATGAAGCCTTTGTGGCAAGGCAGACCCGATGGGTAGGTTTCCTATCCATAAGGAGGTCTGGAAGGGGAGCTTGTTCCAGAGCTTCAAGTTCTAGTGGACTTTCATGACGTGAGACACATGGAAATCAATCCCTTGGGTGAAGTCCAATCTTACCCATGGAGCCTGGGCTCATTCAGCTTCACCTGAGAAGGGTAAAATGGTATTTTGACAGTATTTGACCATAAGACGCATTAAGGAAATGCAACTATAGTTTCCTCATGATACTATTTTAATGGTTGTATTTCATTGAAGGGCAAAATGATATTTTTCTATTTTCTTTTTCTTTTAATCAAAAAATATATTTAACTTGTAAAATTCATAAGTACTTTATTTTTTAATCCAAATAATACATATACGTACATTTTTTGAATAAAAATATGATACATTGAAAGGAATAGGTTTTGAGTCCGAATTTCCAATTTATATTAGGATCACTTTCTAAGTAAAAGAATCAAAGAAATTTATATTAATGGAATGCACACATATTGTGATTAGGTTGTGAAAGCCTTGACCATGAGCTTAAGAAGTGTTATCGAATACTTAGATATGATCACAAGATATGTAATCCACTATTTTATTTTCGACATGATTTGACTTAAACCTTTTTATTTTAATGAGGCATCTCATGAATATCAAATCTACTTGAAATTCAATTAAGATTTGGATTCATTTACATTTATGTGATTGTTGAATTCCTCTATTATAATGGGTCATTGGACCCATCTTGGTATGTTTGCCTTTTCATGTGAAATTGACTGAAATGATAGTCTTGTATCTCTATTTTATGCATGCTCCATATTTGACTAGAGTATCTAGAATAGTGGTAATTATTTACAACCATACTTATATAGGGCACACATATTCCGTTTGGGGTGTGCATTTCCATCCTTTTTTTCTTTTTAGGCCATGATCTTATGGTGTTATTATTGACTCAAGGTCTAAATTGACTAAACCCTTATTTTGATGATGACTAACCATTTCACTTATTTGTATCTAATGCTTCTACTTGAGTGATTTCAGATTAGGTACATACACACTCCAAATGCCCTAACTTGCACATCCTAACTTGGAGAAAAGACAGGTCCAAATCAATGCAATGCACTTTTGTGGAATATGATGTATATCCATTAGAATCATATTGTAAATCACTTGTAATGATTGTATGACTTGCAATTAAGCTTAGAAATAATTAGGAGTACTTAAATCAAATATTTAAGCACTTTAATGATAGTTTTTAAAATTTATTATAGATTGTTAATCAGTTGAGTTACAAACTCAATCGATTCCTTGATGGATTTTGAGAATGTCCTGGTTCGGCCGAGTTTCCTATACACAGAACTTGAATTATCCCTACATTGAGAAAATTTGATTTAAAGTGGTCAGTCAAGTTTCACATGGGACAAACTCAACCGATGCTCTAAATCTACTTTTTCAAATAAAGCAATCGGTCGAGTTACATTTATTCAGACTCGACCGGTCACACTTTATGGAAACATGCAAAAAAGTGGTTCTGACAATTTGAGCATTGCAAAGCTTAAAAAAACATCCATTGCAACACCCTAAACGGCTAGAATTCAGCCTTAAGTGTTCCCACTAGCTAGTAGGCATCCCCAACTATAAATAGGACCCCTTGGGCTTCATGCCATAGTGAGCCAAGCACTATGAAGGTCCCTATACTATAGTTGAGTGCCTTCACAAGCCTCCTCCACTCTCTAAGATTTATCACTTGCTACATTCATTAGAGAGAGTAGAAGATTTGTAAGAGAGATAGTCCTACATGTACATCTTGTGAGGCTCTCACTTCATTACCTCCTAATATCTCATTTCAACCATGAAGATTAAGATTCTCTCTCTTGGATAAGAGAAGTGAAGAAGAATAAGACAAGGCTGAAGATTTGGAGTAAGAGTGGGTAAGCCCTTGGTGAAGGCATAAGACTCCTTGTTTAAGTGGGTAAGTCCTTGGTGAAAGGTTCTCCTTGGAAAAGGTGAAGTCAGAGGCGAAAGATCCAAGAAGAGTGGGTAATTCCTTAAAGGATGAATACTTGTGCGAGAGTGGGTAAGTCATTGGTGAAGGAAAAAGACTCCTTGAAAAGTGGGTAAGTCCTTGTTGAGGTAGAAGACTCTTGGTTAGATTGGTAAGTCCTTCGGTAGGTTTTTGGCTCCCTTCCCTTCAAAGAGAAAGTAGGGTATCCTTGACCTAGAAAAGGAAGGTCATATGTTGTAACTCTTATAAGTGAATATAAGGAGTAGACATGGTTAAGAAATCCTAGAGGTTGACCTCTCTAGGTAGTAGAGAGACAATCTCCTAGTTTGGAGATTGGAACCACTCTACATAGCTTGTGTTCTTGTGCTTGTTTTAATCTCTCTCATCTAGGGGTGAGCAAATAATGGTCCAGACCGCAAAACCGGACCGGACTGCTCAATTTGGTCTGGTCTGGTCCGGTCCGGTCCGGTCCATTTTGTGTTCGGTCTGGTCCGGTCCGGTCCATTTTGTGTTCGGTCTGGTCCGGTCCGGTCCGGTCCGGTCCGGTCCATTTTGTGTTCGGTCCGGTCCGCAGTCCGGGAATTTCAATGAGTTCGGTCTTCGGTCCGGTCCGGTCCGGACCGCATATTGACTTTTATATAAAATTTATGTATATTTGAGGGTGTATTCTATAATAATTACAAATAAAGTACATATATAATCACTACTAGTATAAATGTTTGATACTAAAGTTATATAATTGTTAGAAGTGACTAATATTATCAACTTTGTACAATTAAATAAGTTGTAAATCATGTAAAAAAGGCTGATTACGGTCCAAACGGTCCGGTCCGGTCCTAGCAGAAAACGGTCCGGTCCCGGTCTGGTCCTACCTCGAAACGGTTCGGTCTGCGGTCCATATATTTGTTCAAATTCGGTCCGCGGTCCGGTTCGGTTCGGTCCGGTTCTGGACCGATGCTCAGCCCTACTCTCATCCTTGCTATGTATATTTATTTGCAATCAAATTCCAAATTAGAAACCTTATCTAGTTAAATAATTTGAACCTCTAATGAATTTTGTTTAAATGCGTTCAACTCTATTCATCCCCATCTCGCACATCACCCATCCTAGATCCAACAATTATGGCCCTATTTTAGATATATTTAGTCTACATTTTATGCATGCAAAAGTTATTGTTTTATATTGAAATTGTTGATAACTATTATGGCAAGGCACTTTTATTCTCATGTTTGTAATCTGAATTTTAACGTGTCTCATTTCTCTTGTTATAATTCTCTTGAACTTACCTAATTGTAATTAGCCTCTTCTTGTGGAAACATCTCTTATTGCACTTTTAAATCAATATAATGCCCGAAGTGTTTATTATATGTATATACTCAACTTTTTTTGACCTCAACCTTGTTTCCCATGTTCTAGGTGATGTTCCCTTCCATCCAGGTGTAGGTTCATTACAAGACAAGGATGCATAAAGATTGTATACATGATCTTGTACCTAAGGATAGCTTGGAATGGTCAGGTTTCCCTCTACAACGGGTCGTGCATGTTATTAAATTCACTAGATGCATACATTTTTACTTTCTATACCACCTTTTATTGGGAAGAACAATTGTAAATAATCATCATGTAACTTTGTAATAGTTTTGTTTCCATTGTTTTATTATTACATGGATTTTCTATTGTACCATTTGAGTGGATTCCCTCTCAGGTATCAATCTTTACAAAATGGAATTAGTGCCAAAAGCAGTCGGTAGCTTGACTATTTCAAGTTATCCTAAATTGTACTTTAATTAGGTACTTAGGTGATCCTAAACTAGTTCATGATTAAGGTGTAGACTGACACGAGTACTCCATGCATTTATAACGTACCTCGGGTGCATCCACAGGTAGGAATAGCATGCATGGATAATAACCGTATAACTCTAATGTAAGTTGTAAGAAGGTGACAATTTCCTTGATATTCAATGATGACCGGAATTATCTATGTTGTACTTAGGCATGCCTTGGATTCAACATGGAGTATGTGTAACATACTAAAATCTAGGGTCTTTCCTGCAATTTACCCACTTTTGAGCTTTTCTTTGCCTTCTAGTCCATTTGGACCTTTTTCATAAATTTTCCATCCTTTTGAATCATTTTTAGACTCTATGTGCAATTTGAGCATTAATGATGGTGAAATTCCATTTTTCCCCATTTATGATAATGAAGGGGTGTTTGCACAACTACCACAATTAATATGATTAGTAAGGGCAATGATGCTAATGTTCACCAAAAACGAAATAATAGTTGCACAAAAAAGAATTGACTAATGGATAATGTTAAAGTACAAGTTTAATGATTAATGGATGAGAAATGAATAATTATGTAAGTGTAGATCTAATATGGAGAATAATAACCCACCTCCCTCTCTCTCATCTTATGGGGTAATAATACTTGATAGGGTAATTATGCAAAACTCCACTAAACCACGAATCAGTTGACTAATGGATAATGTTGGAGATCAAGAATAAATATTAAAGGTTAAGAAGTGAATTAATATGTAAGTGTAAATTAAAATGGTGAACAATCACCCACCTTCATACCTCACTCTTAATATGGGATAATTAAAGTTGAAAATGCATGTAATAAGTGAGTGGAGGACTCTTGGACTCCATATCTCGGATTTGGGAACCAAGGGTTGCTTATAAAAGCTATATTTAATTATTTGCCCAAAAATCATATTAATATATGCTTTAATAATCAACATAATTATTAAAGGCCAAAGGTTGGGTGAAATGCAAATATAATTATATAGCATGAAACTAGACGTCATTAGCAACCTATGGTTAAAATTTGAAGTCATTTGGAGTTTGTTTGACCTCCCAAATGCATTAATCAATTCCCTAATAAAGTGTGACATTATAGCATTAAGATATCAATGTTACATGCACATTTAAGCCAAAGTTCAACATTTAATAGTTGTCACGCGCGCTGGACAACGATGGTTCAAGATCTGAAGGCTCGTTTTTTATCTGGACCGCATCCAACGGCCGATGTATTGTCTTCTACCTCCATCGGCCTGAGGAGCAGGACAGCCGCGCCGACTCCCCTCCTCTCCACTTATCTCCATCGTTGCTTTGCCTTTTCTAGACATTTCTTCTCCTATGAGTTCATGGAGACCTCCCGCGTCAAACGAGCCAAACCTCATCACCTCCCAAGTGCTGTAGATGAAACGCCATACTTGGCCAGCCATGGCTCCTCACCTCCACCTTCGTTTCAGCTCCACACACATCCACACCTATAAATAACACCCTCTCCACCTTTGTCGGCCTCCTAGCAATCTTTCTATCCATTCAATTTTGCCCGAGGAATTGCATGTGGCTGACGGTGAGGAGATTTGCATCCCAATCTTGTGGAGCTTTTTCATGGAGCTAGGAGTGACTATAAGCAAAATTGAACCCGTACGTACGTTCCTCGTTCAATTCCCTACGTTTCGAGTACCTATACGCTTAATTTGGTTGAGAATTGTGGATTTGTCCAACTTCGCAAGTTGGGACCTCGGTGCCATGTCGTTGGATGAAGGTAGAAGAAGGTCGAGTGTTTTTTTACGGTTTTGCCCCTCTTTGCTCTTCAGTTCGCCCTTTTTTATTCTCTGCCCTTTTGGTCTTTGGCCCACATGGCAATTATCTAATTTCTGATTGGTTAATCTTGTTTAATTCATAGGAAATCACTCGTTTATTAGAAAAATACAAATAAATACTTGTTGGAAAGATAATATTATGTAGAATCTGAATTTCTTATTTTTGAGTCTTGTTTTCCATCCCAAATTTGATAATAATTTCAAACCTCAATTTAAATGTATAAAATGTTATAAAATGGTAATTAAAGTATTTTAACTCTATTTTTGGTAAATAAATATGTTTTATCGATTAGAATAATATTAGGAATCACTTGGTCCTATTTCTAAATCCTTTTTCGAAGTTTATCTTAACTATCATTTTAATCACCTTTTTTTTCAATATAAGTTATTTCTTATTCGAATATGTGAAAGTTGACATACAACTCCAACATGACTCAACAAACAACTCATAACATACCATAAAAAATGCTAGTAGAAGCCAAAGAAACTATCTTTACCATGAACAACCTACAATATAATGAATTACCACAAAACCATTTATATTTCAATTTGTGGTGAAACTAGACTCTATTCACTTTCATATCTTAGTGGCACTTAAACACCCTTTGAAAGCCTCAACAGTAGCAGTGACATTTTTGTTTGCCTCCACAGATCTTACACTCTCCACCACGACATGTGGTCTTGCATGAATCATTACAACGCTTATTATCTGGTGAATTTAAATTAGTCGACACCTCACAAGTACCATTTGGGGGATGATCCTTGCAACACATAGCTTCACTTGGAAACACTAGATCTGCCATTGTTGTTGTGCTCATTGCAACACAGATCAGAAGAAGAAGAAGAAGAAGGGTAACTCTAGTTGTCAACATGGTTTCTCAAAATTACTAATTATTGAGTATAGTTGCTAACAATATTGGGACAAAGGATAGTCCGCATTTTAATCACCTTAAATGATCTAAAATGTGTAACAAATTTATTTTAACTCCAAATTAGGAAATAAAATATATTTTCTTAATCAGGAAAATGTGATTAATCGATTAGACTAGGTTTTGAACCTTAAATCATGGTTTTGAAAATAAGTTCCAAAATTAGGGTTTTTCCTATGCTTTATGCCTTAATATATACTAATACATGTGTAATGTTTATAACTAGGGGAAAATGGAAGTGAAAATAATATGATTGGTGAAAGTAATGGTAATGAATCGAAATAAGGTATGTGGATCCTATTTTGGTATGTCAATCCTATGTATGTGATAATTATTTGGGTATGTGATTCCTATTATATGTGTGGAATGTATGAATGTGAAATCTATGTGCAAACAATCCTAATCCTTCAGTTGGGTCATATCCAACCCTACAAACATTTTGTGCTAGCCTTGTTATCCTCCTAAATGCCTTTATTTGGCTCTTTACTTATTTGATGATTCTAATTCCATTGTGGCTCATTCATTTGAAACATGTGAATCTTGCTACTACATAAGTTGGCTCATATACTTTGAAATGCTTAAATCTTGCTATAGCCTATGTTGGCTCCTTCATGTGGTTTATTCGTGGGTTTTATTCCCAAATGCTATGATGCAAATGTTACTTTTATATTTTCACTACTGCCAAGTGAACTATTAAGCATGATGTATTTTAGGCCGAATGACAATGTAGTGTACATGTGTACAAACCACCCTTAGGGCACTAGGTTTTAGTCCTCCTGCCGGGCACTAGGGTTTTAGTCCCCCTGCCATTTTATTTTAAGGTGTTGGGGTTTTAGTCCCCCTACCACATTATATAGGCATTGGGGTTTTAGTCCCCCTGCCACTTGGTGAGGTCCGGTAGGTGCCTCACCCTACATTGAGATGACTTTGTGTCTTAATATATTCATGCTAAGTGATTAATTTAGTTGATTGATTATGGCAGTCTTCTCTCTCTTATTCTTATACTTGCCTCGTTTCTTTTAAAATCTCTTAGTGTAGACAATCTTGTATATTGCAATTCTTTAGATTATTTAATTGTCCCATTTCTCTTGAATAACACATACATTTTTATCTATCTCTTGCTGGGTGATCCCAACCACCCAGATTAGGATCAGAGTGCACATGGAAGCTTGGTGAACCTGCCTAAGGCTAAGGAGATCATACTCATCTAGATAGTTTGGACTAGTTGCATAAACTTTTGTTATGTTGTTTGTGGAGATAAGTTGTATTAGTTTAAGTCTTCCTCTACCTATATCCTATGCTTGTATAAAGTGGTACTCCCATTTGGGAAATTTTTATAATGTACTCTTTATACATTTTGAATAAAGTCAAGTTTTATTTCTTTCGCTGCCACACATTTGATGTATTTGTTTATCATGTTTAATAGTAGAGACTATGTCTTTACAGCATGGTATCAGAGCATCAAGGTAGTCAGCTTCTTGACTAATTCAAATTGTCTCCTAGATAGAACCTCTCTCCTCATATAGCTTCTTTAGAAGGTTTTCACCTCAGAGTTGAACAACACTGAATTAGAGTTATAATTTCATATTAGAAATAAAATCTATCAACTTTGGGTGAATTGTCTATTGAGAAGCTACTAGAGCAATAAGTTGAAGTGATGGTGTCTAGAAAGGGTCATAGCTTGGGGGCTGGCAATATTTTCCTCTGCACCACTAGCTTGGTTTACAGGGACTCCCATGCTCATATGACTTGGCCTGGCCTGATCTGATACAGATAACTCAAAATAGTCTATCTTTGGGCATGTTGCATAATTGTTGAATACCTTAGGAAAACCATAAGTGATGATTTGATCTCTTACACAAAAATCATCCTTAAATATCTTATACTCCTATGTTTAGGGTTTAGTGTACCCTATGTTACACCCTGAAGCTTGGTTAGTAAATCCTTTTAGTGTTGAATTTTATGTACCCTTTTACCCTTAGTTTAGTTTTACTTAGCTGACCCTTTTAAGGGGTGGAGTGAGGGTAATGGTGTTAGTACCCTATTTGGTTTTGCAAATCTGATTTCGAGGACGAAATCCCTTTTTAGGGGGATGGAATCCCAATTAAAAGCAAAATCAAATACCTTTAGAGTTAGAAACCCTATCTATGTGGACTTATGTACATAATAACTTATGTGAACAAGAATTTACCAAACACATTATACTTGTAATTCAACTTGTTTGTTTATACACACGTGAATATGTAGTAAGTCATATAGAGATAGTTCATATGCTTGAACCTTCACATATTATTGATGCACATAATAATAAGTTACTCATTACTAATTATAAATATACATAACGTTGACTATGCCACCCTAATGGTAAAATGTGTATGGATAATGCACCCTAAGGATGCTTTAACATGTAATGATCATGCTGACCTAAACCCTAATATGTAATCATCTAGCTTTGATAACATATACATATATATATATATCCTTAATGCCTTTCATGATACATTAGTGACATTAGGTGTCATCATCACATAATATACCTTGATATATATAAATGGATTATAGTAACAAAGTTATCAATATATGTAAGGTATATCACCTTGTTCTCTAATGAACATGTCATCATAACTTGATATATGAATTAATTCATTAATATTTAATGTGTTACTTCCTATTCACTAAAATGAATATAATGACTCAAACATGATAATGAATAATTGGATTCACATAAATATTCATAAATGCCTAATGTGATGTAAAATATGTATAATTTATAAGTGTAATGGACGAAAATGATTAATGATGTCATTAATATGAGTATGAAAGGTGATATGGCAATGTGCAATATGGACATTATTTGGAATTATTATAGGCTTAATAACTTGTTGGATAATATTAACTTTTTCTACAAAATAATTTGTGATAATTCTACATGATAGTTTTAAGAGGATAATGGAAAATGATTTCATGTTGTTAAGGTTTTTGACCTAATACATTAATTAATGTTGAAATGGCTTAGTAAACCCTAATTGTGCTTAAAACCCTTGATGAGGGAAATACACATGATATAATGTTGAGATGTAATTGTTTTGAATAAAATGTGGCACAAGTGATGGTATAATAAATATGATGCCTCTTCATGATGGAGATTATGCTAATAAGACAAAAATGTTGATTATATTATGTTGGATAAAAGGCTATAGGTTTTGTGGAAACCTTAGTAAGACTTGGCTTATGTGTAGAGTTTTTAATACCCATCTAGTTGTTTAAGGTTGGGATGTTGCACACTCACCCTCTCTCCTCCCTTGTTGTGATTTCGGGGACAAAATCCTCTTTAAGGGGTGGAGTGTTGTAACATATTGAAATCCAGGGTCTTTCTTGCAATTTACCCACTTTTGAGCTTTTCTTTGCCTTCTAGTCCATTTGGACCTTTTTCATAAATTTCCCATCCTTTTGAATCATTTTTGGACTCTATGTGCAATTTGAGCATTAATGATGGTGAAATTCCATTTTTCCCCATTTATGATAATGAAGGGGTGTTTGCACAACTACCACAATTAATATGATTAGTAAGGGCAATGATGCTAATGTTCACCAAAAACGAAATAATAGTTGCACAAAAACGAATTGACCAATGGATAATGTTAAAGTACAAGTTTAATGATTAATGGATGAGAAATGAATAATTATGTAAGTGTAGAGTTAATATGGAGAATAATAACCCACATCCCTCTCTCTCTCATCTTATGGAGTAATAATACTTGATAGGGTAATTATGCAAAACTCCACTAAACCACGAATTAGTTGACTAATGGATAATGTTGGAGATCAAGAATAAATATTAATGGTTAAGAAGTGAATTAATATGCAAGTGTAAATTAAAATGGTGAATAATGACCCACCTTCATACCTCACTCTTAATATTTAAAGTTGAAAATGTATGTAATAAGTGAGTGGAGGACTCTTGGACTCCATATCTCAGATTTGGGAACCAAGGGTTGCTTATAAAAGCTATATTTAATTATTTGCCCAAAAATCATATTAATATATGTTTTAATAAGCAACATAATTATTTAAGGCCAAAGGTTGGGTGAAACGCAAATCTAATTATATAGCATGAAACTAGACATCATTAGAAACCTAGGGTTAAAATTTTAAGTCATTTGGAGTTCGTTTGACCTCCCAAATGCATTAATCAATTTCCTAATAAAGTGTGACATTATAACATTAAGATATCAATATTACATGCACATTTAAGCCAAATTTCAGCCTTTAATAGTTGTCACGCGTGCTGGACAACGATGGTTCAAGATCTGATGGCTCATTTGTGATCTGAACCACATCCAACGGTCGATGAATTGTCTTCTACCTCCGCCGGCCCGAGGAGTAGGACATCCGCGTCGGCTCCCCTCCTCTCCACTTATCTCCGTCGTTGCTTCACCTTTTCTAGACATTTCTTCTCCTACGAGTTTGTGGAGACCTCCCGTGTCGAACGAGCCAAACCTCATCGCCTCCCATACGCTGTAGATGAAATGCCATACTTGGTCGGCCATGGCTCCTCACTCCACCTTCATTTCGGCTCCACACACATCCACACCTATAAATAACACCCTCTCCACCTTTGTCGGCCTCCTAGCAATCTTTCTATCCATTCAATTTTGCCCGAGGAACTGCCTATGGCAGACGGCGAGGAGATTTGCATCCTGAGCTTGTAGAGATTTTTCACATATCTAGGAGCGACCATAAGAAAAATTGAACTCGTACGTACGTTCCTCGTTCAATTCCCTACGTTTCGAGTACCTATACGCTTAATTTGGTTGAGAATTGTGGATGTGTCCAACTTCGCAAGTTGGGACCTCGACGCCATGTCGCTGGCCGAAGGTAGAAGAAGGTCGAGTGGTTTTTTACAGTTTTGCCCCTCCTTGCTCTTCAGTTCACCCTTTTTTTATTCGCTGCCCTTTTGGTCTTTGGCCCACATGGCAATTATCTAATTTCTGATTGGTTAATCTTGTTTAATTCATAGGAAATCACGCGTTTATCAAAACAATGCAATTAAATACTCGTTGGAAAGCTAATATTATGTAGAATCTGAATTTCCTATTTTTGAGTCCTTTTTCATCCAAAATCTGATAATTAATTCAAACCTCAATTTAAATGTATAAAATGTTATAAAATGATAAGTAAAGTGTTTTAACTCTGTTTTTGGTAAATAAATATGTTTTATCGATTAGAATAATATTAGGAATCACTTGGTCCTGATTCCAAATCCTTTTTCAAATTTTATCTTAACTATCATTTTAATCACCTTAAATGATCTAAAATGTGTAATTAATCTATTTTAACTCCAAATTGGGAAATAAAATATGTTTTCTTAATCAGGAAAATGTGATTAATCGATTAGACTAGGTTTTGAACCTTAAATCATGGTTTTGAAAATAAGTTCTAAAATTAGGGTTTTTCCTATGCTTTATGCCTTAATATATACTAATACATGTGTCATGTTTATAATTAGAGGAAAATGGAAGTGAAAACAATATGATTAGTGAAAGTAATGGTAATGAATCGAAATAAGGTATGTGGATCCTATTTTGGTATGTGAATCCTATGTATGTGATACTTATTTGGGTATGTGATTCCTATTATATGTGTGGAATGTATGAATGTGAAATCTATGTGCAAACAATCCTAATCCTTCAGTTGGGTCTTATCCAACCCTACAAACATTTTCTGCTAGCCTTGATATCCTCCTAAATGCCTTTATTTAGCTCTTTACTTATTTGATGCTTCTAATTCCATTGTGGCTCATTCATTTGAAACATGTGAATCTTGCTACTACATAAGTTGGCTCATATACTTTGAAATGCTTAAATCTTGCTATAGCCTATGTTGGCTCCTTCATGTGGTTTATTCGTGGGTTTTATTCCCAAATGCTATGATGCAAATGTTACTTTTATATTTTCACTACTACCAAGTGAACTATTAAGCATGATGTATTTTAGGCTGAATGATAATGTAGTGTACATGTGTACAAACCACCCATAGGGCACTGAGGTTTTAGTCCTCCTGTCGGTCACTGGGGTTTTAGTCCCCCTGCCATTTTATATTAAGGCACTGGGGTTTTTGTGGCAACACATCCCATTATCACATAGATAACGAGGTGTTACGCAAAAACGTGCGGAAATCACCATAACTACAGCTTATCAAAAACACGGGTTAATTAAAACCGATTGCGGAAAACATATAAACTGTGAAACTATTACTTTCCAGTCCTCATCCTGTACAGGAACATGTCATATATATACATTCATGAGATCTGATGCGTGTCCACAGCTCAGAAACAGCTGTTCATCCATCACATGAGTTCATCACTGGTTCATATACACGGAGGCCCACATTCAGCCAACAACAGGATATACAAAACATCAATGATCGTTCATCGAGAAACCACGTCAAAACACTACCAAGGACCTAAGAGTACAGGGATGACTCTAGACTCTACTACAAAACATCCAAAACAGCAGCATATCCATCGCTTGCCTTCTACTGCTCGTCAGGCTGCTCGGCCGCAACACCACGACCACGACCACGTCTATCTCGACCACCTGAAAACCAGCGGAGTGAGACAATTGAACAATTGTCCCAGCGGGAAACATAACTTCCCACCGCAACTACAGAACCTCAGCAAGATAAATGATAACAGCAGATAACTAACAACAGGTATAACAAGAGCAGTCTATATATATATATATAAGGCATAGTTATTCTTACCGACAAGCTAATCAGCTGTGCAAGCATATATCCAAATATATCTTAAAGAATATGATTTGCAAGATAAGATGTATCTCCATGTAACATGATTATCAGGACAAGATATAATGTCACATAACCTGCAAGGTATAACAGAGATATTACACAAACAAGGCTTCAACCAATGTTTCGTGTTTATCCTAAGCAATAAGTACTAAATGGTTGTATTACGCATTATTATGCCCTGAGGATTTGAACCGTACCGTTCAAATACAACCTTCGGTTACGAAACCCAAGCCGGTGCCATACAAGGTCAATGGAAGAGTCGGACTCCACGACCTCCCACCTCGTGGTCAGCACACGAGTACAATACAAGCAGGACCGCAGTCACATGCTGAAGTGGTCTAAGCCACAGGGTCAGCTCCATAGGCTACCCTCACTCTAGCCCGCCTTGGTACAGGTCTCGGCGCTAGTAAAACTAAGCCACGGGCCTGTTCACCGTGCTCTGAGCCATGAACGCATTCATGCTCCTCATATCACGTATCCTGAGCCATGGGCCTGTTCACCATGCTCTATATACATATCTGAGTCTGTAACTGAAGTTACACTCTTACCTCCTTATTTTCAGGCTAGGAGCAACCTACACATATTCAACAATATGTGCTTCCAGGTTAACTCGTAGGAGAACCCGTTTCACCATCACCAAGTCCTGACGATGATGGATCTATGGCCAGGGCAACTACATGATATAATTCCATTGTAATTAACTAGTGTCTTTTAGATGGATTGCAAGATTCAACCAAGTTATATAACATGTAAGATATAACAGAAAATAAAGAACATCATATTATTATTGAAACCTCATCAACCTGGTCCATCACAAGGATCCAGCATCACATGTTACCACTTGTCCTCTTGCCGACCATCCAGATCCATATCAAGGATCATCACAAACCATAGGGTATCAATCCTTCATCTTGTACTGTCACTACCTCTCAGGGCTCACATCATCATCATGGGACCAACACATTACATATATAATCTCATAGAACAATTATCAAGGTATTGTTACTCATCACATCTGTCACATAGCCCACTCATAGCTACACATCACCTGCATGGTTAGGATACACAATAACCATAGATTCAATCATAAGGAATATGCTCACTATCATGGGCTATCACTCAAGATAATCTATTTATCAATATTTATAATATTTGATGATCAAGCTTGTTAAGCACATCATACCATAATCATGCCTACCCTTATCTCAGGATTATATAAACAATCAAGGTATTCAATTCTGTTGAGTATACCGGGCAATCATAATTGTCACCATTCATTACTATTGTCCTTATTATCTGTACCACTAAACAACCATTAATGCAACCACAACTTACTATTGCCATTAACAAATAAACATAAGGATTACTTCGTATACCTCATTACCTTTAGCATTATTGCTATCATTAGCAAGCTATTAGTGTAACTGTCACCTAGCATCGTCATTACCATTTATTGTTACTATCATTAGCATTAATATTTTTTGCAAGGCATCATTATCGTTTGAGCATGAACATGCATTTCCATAGTACATGAGACCGTCACTATAAGAACACATGACCCTCACTATAACTCATCACCACCCCTTACTAAAACTCATCAAGGCCTATCGGCTGACACACACAACCAACCTAGGTTATCACCCATCTTGGCTATCGGCCACCATGGATATCGGCCAACATGGATATCGGCCAGCACTCCATGCATGGCTATCGTCCAGCACCAACCAACCACGAGAACTTAGGTCTATCGTCCACAAAAAGAAGGGGATGTCTCTCAACACAAGAAGGTCCATATCGCCCATCATGCTCATCATGTCGACCGACACAACAAGGGGTATCGCCCGATACCCAACCACACTTATCGGCCAACACCTCACTGACTTGACCTATTTCCCACTCAAGAGCAAGGACATCACCCAACACAAGAGCACCATCGTGATGCCCAACACCAAGAACTCTCACCCTATCGTTCAACTCAAGTACAAGGTGTTTCTCAACACAAAGACCATATCGCCCATCATGGTCACCATATCGGCCAGCACAAAGGGACATCATTCATGTCATCCAACTCAAAGATATCATCCAACTCACCCAACCATGGAGGGATATCGCCCAACATACCCATCCAAGGGAAGGATATCGCCCATCACATCCAACCAAGGAAGGATATCGCCCAACACATCCAACCAAGGAAGGATATCGCCCAACAAAAGGTCACCATCAACCTCTAACTCAAAGCATCACAAACCCTAGATCACTAGGAACCCTAAACCATAAGGGCATATCGGCCACCAGAGGAAACTCAAGCAAGGTACGAGAGCAAGGAACTAAGCTAACTACTAACATGCAACAAGATCATAGCTAGAGGTAAAGAAATTAGGGTTAGAAGATATGAAACCTGCCTTGAAGAAAGGAAGAAGAAGCACTTCAACTCTAAGGGGTATCGTCCAACACAGCTCAAAGGTCCAAGCTATCGTCCACCAGGCTGCTCCAGGAAGGTGTATCGGCCACCACAAGCTAGATGGAGAGGGATATCGTGCACTCAAGGTGGAGGGGAGACCAAAAGAGCAAAGGAGACTAATGCAAGGAGAAGAGCTTCTTATATAGAAAGAAGGGGAGGAGAAACCAAGGTACAACCATGCAATGTGTCGCCCACCCAAGGGACACTTGTCCTAGGGTTCAAGACAACACACTAGCAAGGCATGGGACACTTGTCCAAGCTAGGCACCAAGTGTCACCAACCAAGGTCAAGCCACATGGGCGAAACAAGCAAGAACTCCTGCTGGGCGACACAAACAAGCTGCTGGGAGACACACCACTGTGTTGGGCGACACAAGACCACCTAGGACGACACACACACATCCTTGGATGACACAAGGCAAGCCATGGCCAACACAAGGCTCAACCAAGCCCAAACGACACATCTCAAGGCCCAAACAAGCTCAACTCAGGCCCAAAGAGCTCAAACAACAAGCCAAAGCCTTCCTCTCAACCCTAGAGGAAGCAAAGAGGGAAAAATATCTCACAAGATGACCAACTTGCACACAAAACCCTAAAATTGGGTTATTTGCAAGTAGCCCCCTCAACTCTAACCAAAGCATAACAAAACCCTAATCACCACTTAAAGGTGATTAGTAAGTACCAAAGCACCAAGGTTAAGCAAAACAAATAGGGTAAACCCTAAACGCAGGTCAGGGTCCTTACAAGCTAACCCCCTTTAAGGGATTGCTTCCCTGAAATCCGAAGAGAAAAGTGAGGGATACTTCCTCCTCATCTCTTCCTTAAGCTCCCACGTGGCTTCCTCAACGCCACGACGCTGCTAAAGAACTTTCACAAGAACCAGGTCTTTCCTTTTCAGCTTCTTGATCCTTCTGTCAAGGATCGCCACTGGACCTTCCTCGTAAGTCATATCTGCATCAAGCTCAACCTCGACTGGCTGTATCACTGTACCTGAATCCGGATGACTTTTCTTCAGCATACTGACATGAAACACTGGATGCAACCTGTGCAACTCTGGAGGCAACTCTAACTCATAAGCTACCTTGCCAACACGTGCTATGACTGAGTAAGGCCCCATATACCTGGGAGCTAACTTACCCTTCCGTCCAAACCTTAGCACACCCTTCCACAGTGAGACTTTAAGATACACTTTGTCTCCTACCTGGAACTCCAAAGCTCGTCGGCGATTGTCTACATACGACTTCTGTCTATCCTGTGCCACTTTCAACTGTTGCTGTATCACTTTGATCTTATCTGTCGTCTGCTGAACTAACTCAGGACCCAAAAGTTGATATTCACCTGATTCGTACCAACACAAAGGGGATTTGCACTTCCTCCCATACAAAGCCTCATAAGGAGCCATGTCGATGCTTCGTTGGTAACTGTTGTTGTAAGCAAACTCTATCAAACTCAGATGTACATCCCAGTTGCCTAGAAATTGCAAAACACAAGCTCGAAGAAGATCTTCCAAAATCTGAATAGTCCTTTCAGACTGTCCATCTGTCTGCGGGTGAAAAGTTGTATTGAACCTCAACTACGTTCCCAACGCTCTGTGCAACTGTTCCCAAAAGCGACTCGTAAACTGAGGACCTATGTCAGAAACTATTGGTGCGGCACACCATGCAAACGTACTACCTCATCCACATACACTCAAGCTAGTTTCTCATATGTATACATTGTCTTTACTGGTAGGAAATGGGCAGACTTAGTCAATCTGTCCACTATCACCCAAATGGAATCATGATTCCTAGTTGTCCTGGGTAGACCAACTACGAAATCCATGGTTATATGATCCCATTTCCACTGCGGTATCGGAAAAGGTTGCAACGTACCTGCCGGTTTCTGATGTTCAGCCTTCACTTGCTGACAAACCGCACATCTAGCCACGAACTCAGCTACATCTCTCTTCATACCGGACCACCAATACAAGTCCTTTAGACTATGATACATCTTGGTGACACCTGGATGCATCGCATACATCGACGTATGTGCTTCCTCAAGCATCAACTTCCTCATATCATCAGCATCTGGAACCACCATCCTATTACGATAGCAAACTACTCCATCCTCGGATTCATGAAACCCATCACGCTTGTCGCTGCTGAACTCTGATCTAATCAACTGTACTACATCATCTGTCTGCTGTGCATCCTTGATCTGCTGTCTCAACGTAGGCTTAACTTGCATCTATGCAAAAAGACCAGATAACAAAGAAACTTCCATCTGCACATTCATCTGTCGAAGGGAAACAAACATATCTCGCTTATGGCATACCAGAGAACTCAACTGTGCCTTCTTTGGAGAAAGAGAAGAAGACTTCCTGCTAAGCGCATCAGCTACCACATTCGCCTTACCAGGATGATACTCGATAGTGTAGTCATAATCATTGATCAACTCCATCCATCGTCGCTGTCGCATGTTCAACTCTTACTGCGTAAAGATGTACTTTAGATTCTTATGATTCGTAAAGATCTGACACACTTCCCCATACAGATAGTGTCTCCAAATCTTTAATGCATGAACTACTGCTGCCAACTCTAAATCATGAGTCGGATAGTTCTCCTCATGCTTCTTGAGTTGTCGCGAGGCAAAAGACACCACATGATCTTCCTACATCAACACACAACCTAAACCTTTCTTGGAAGCATCACAGAAAACAACATAGCCTTTCCCAGGCTCTGGTAGAATCAACACGGGGCACTGGTCAGCTTCTTCTTTAGACTCTGGAAAGCTTGCTGACATCGATCATCCCAAACAAAAGGTACATCCTTCCTGGTCAACTTTGTCATCGGCAATGCGATTACACTGAAATCCTTGATAAACCTCCGGTAGTATCCTGCCAAACCGAGGAAACTACGAACTTCTGTCGGCATCTTCAGTTGTTCCCAATCCGCAACGGATTCCACCTTCTTCGGATCTACTTTAACTCCTTCAGCAGATATCACATGACCCAAAAAAGCCACTTCCTCCAACCAGAACTCACACTTACTGAACTTGGCATACAACTAATGTTGACGAAGAAGAGTCAACGCTCGACGAAGATGTTGTTCATGCTCCTGCCTGTCCTGACTATAGATTAAGATATCATCTATAAAAACTACAACGAACTGATCTAAGAACGGACGGAACACTCTGTTCATTAGATCCATGAAAGCTGCAGGCGCATTGGTTAACCCAAACGGCATAACCACGAACTCGAAATGACCATACCTCGTCCTGAAAGCTGACTTTGGTATGTCATCTGCCTTTATCCTTAACTGGTGATATCCAGACCGTAGATCGATCTTCGAAAACACTGTAGCACCACGCAACTGGTCGAACAGATTGTCTATCCTCGGCAATGGGTACTTATTCTTGATCGTGACCTTGTTCAACTGCCGGTAATCTATACACAGCCACATTGATCCATCCTTCTTCTTAACAAACAACACGGGAGCACCCCACGGCGATGTACTCGGTCGGATAAAACCTTTCTCCAACAACTCTTGCAACTACTTCTTCAACTCTGCCATCTCTGTTTGAGCCATCTTATACGCTGACTGAGCAACTTGCTGTGTTCCAGGAACCAAATTGATCTCGAAATCAATCTCTCGGGGTGGAGGAACACCAG
Organism: Alisma plantago-aquatica; assembly: GCA_963693085.1. Lineage (NCBI taxonomy): Eukaryota > Viridiplantae > Streptophyta > Magnoliopsida > Alismatales > Alismataceae > Alisma > Alisma plantago-aquatica. The sequence goes on from OY856409.1 coordinate 985,542,164, forward strand.
GAAACTCCTCAGGAAACACGTCTGCAAACTCTCGAACTACTGACACATCCTCAAGACTAGGACCTTTCGCCTTGGTAACCACAACTGTATCCACTACGTGAGCTAAGAACGCCTCACATCCTTGTCGTAACAACTTGTCTGCCACCATAGCTGATACCAAACATGTCGGAAGAATCTTCCTATCTCCCTGGAAGATCCACTTCTTTCCAGCAACATCAAACATTGCCTGCTTAGAACCGCAGTCCAAGACAACCTTATACTTCTCTAAGGTATCCATCCCAAGGATAACATCGAAACCATGCATATCAAGTGGTATAAGATCCACTTGGATGCGATGTCCCGAAAAAGATAAGACACAAGATGGACACTCTTCTCGAAGCAAAGAGGAACCATCAAGAGGGGTTTCCAACAACAAGCTATCCTTCTTACAGCTAACAGGTAAATGACAGTTTTCAAGCATATTGTAGGCGATAAAAGAGTGTGTAGCACCCAGGTCAACCAGAACAGATATAAAGCAAGAAGAAGACATATCAGAATGAAATAACTCCATCTGACCTGTCACCACTCGCGGGTTGACTATCGCCTCCGGCTGACTCATGGCATAGAATCGAGTCGTCGCTTGCTGTCCACGACCTTTGCTTCCACTGTACTATGGTCTCTCTGACCTCTGGAAGCTCTGCCTCGGTTGCTGCGTCACTTCAACACCTTTATCTGGGCATTGAAACTTGAGATGCCCGGTCTGCCCACAAAGATAGCAAGTCCTATCCTCAAACCGTGACCTAGTTGGCCCTGTCACTGCCACAGAAGCTGAACTGTGCGCCTTAGATGGCGAGGAAACATAACTTTTCCCTTTACTCAGAGACCACTGTGATGGTATACCAGAACTTCTCATCGCTGACGGTGCTGAAAACCTAGGCTTCTTGAAGCCATCAAACCCTCGTCCTTGAAACTGAGCAGGTCTTTTAAGAGACATGGACTCTCTTTTCTCCCTTACTGACCTCTCGATCCGTCGAACAGATTCCACGAACATAGCAAACCGCTCTCAGTTCTCCAACGCATACACCGGAGTCTTCAGCTCAGCACTCAAACCCTTCTCGAAACGTCTAATTCGTTCCTCGTCTGTTGTCGCCATGTGAGGACAAAACCTCAACAGATCCATAAACTTAGCTTCATATTCGGTGATGTTCATCATTCCTTGTCTCAGGTTCTCGAACTGACTCACCTTCTCATCTAGATACGTCTTGGGAAAGTATCTGGTGACGAACTCACATCGAAACACTTCCCAACCGATCACCTCACCAGGCCGCTTCTCTTCCTCGATGGTCCACCAGTGACCAGCACTACCTTTCAGAAGGTAGACGCCATGCTTTACCTTGTCCGCTTCGGGGATGTCAAGGATCCGAAAAGCCTTCTCGAGACTTGTCAGCCACAGATCTGCATCCGCTGGATCAGCCGTTCCAGCATAATCCAAAGCTCCAACTCGGCGAAGCCGCTCGAAGGTCTTCCCAATACCCGATGCTACTTCATGGGGAATCTGTGCTCGCGGAGGAGGCACTGGTAATCGCTCAACCATGAGATTCATCGTAGCCATTAACTACCCCATAAGCTGTTGGTAAGCAGGATGTTCAAGTATGGCTGGGTTAAATTGGGGAACCTCAGGCACCCGATCTTCATGTGCCTGTCCATCTGCTCCAACCGATGCAGCATCACTGTACTCAGTAGAGTGTTCTTCATGGTTTCCAGACATCTTGACTTTTCTTCCACTGAGGGCAGAAGATACTGTAAGAAAACCTGGACACACATAAGAACAACTCAACCTAGTCCTAAATCCCCGTAGACACAGCGAACCTAAGGTTCTGATACCAAAAATTGTGGCAACACATCCCATTATCACACAGATAACGAGGTGTTACGCGAAAACGTGGGGAAATCACCATAACCACAGCTTATCAAAAAGACGGGTTAATTAAAACCGATTGCGGAAAACATATAAACTGTGAAACTATTACTTTCCAGTCCTCATCCTGTACAGGAACATGTCATATATATACATTCATGAGATCTGATATGTGTCCATAGCTCAGAAACAGCTGTTCATCCATCACATGAGTTCATCACCGGTTCATATACACGGAGGCCCGCATTCAGCCAACAACAGCATATACAAAACATCAACGATCGTTCATCGAGAAACCACATCAAAACACTGCCAAGGACCTGAGAGTATAGGGATGACTCTAGACTCTACTACAAAACATCCAAAACATCAGCATATCCATCGCTTGCCTTCTACTGCTCGTCAGGCTGCTCGGCCGCAACAATACGACCACGACCACGTCTATCTCGACCACCTGAAAACCAGCGGAGTGAGACAATTGAACAATTGTCCCAGCGGGAAACATAACTTCCCACCGCAACTACAGAACCTCAGCAAGATAAATGATAACAGTAGATAACTAACAACAGGTATAACAAGAGCAGTATATATATATAAGGCATAGTTATTCTTACCGACAAGCTAATCAGCTGTGCAAGCATATATCCAAATATATCTTAAAGAATATGATTTGCAAGATAGGATGTATCTCCATGTAACATGATTATCAGGACAAGATATAGTGTCACATAACCTGCAAGGTATAACAGAGATATTACACAAACAAGGCTTCAACCAATGTTTTGTGTTTATCCTAAGCAATAAGTACTAAACGGTCGTATTACATATTATTATGCCCTGAGGATTTGAACTGTACCGTTCAAATCCAACCTTCGGTTATGAAACCCAAGCCGGTGCCATACAAGGTCAATGGAAGAGCCAGACTCCACGACCTCCCACCTCGTGGTCAGTACATGAGTACAACACAAGCAGGACCGCAGTCACATGCTGAAGTGGTTTAAGCCACAGGGTCAGCTCCATAGGCTACCCTCACTCTAGCCCGCCTTGGTACAGGTCTCGGCGCTAGTAAAACTGAGCCACGGGCCTGTTCACCGTGCTCTGAGCCATGAACGCATTCATGCTCCTCATATCACGTATCCTGAGCCATGGGCCTGTTCACCATGCTCTATATACATATCTGAGTCTGTAACCGAAGTTACACTCTTACCTCCTTATTTTCAGGCTAGGAGCAACCTACACATATTCAACAATATGCGCTTCCAGGTTAACCCGTAGGAGAACCCGTTTCACCATCACCAAGTCCTGACGATGATGGATCTATGGCCAGGGCAACTACATGATATAATTCCACTGTAATTAACTAGTGTCTTTTAGATGGATTGCAAGATTCAACCAAGTTATATAACATGTAAGATATAACAGAAAATAAAGAACATCATATTATTATTGAAACCTCATCAACCTGATCCATCACAAGGATCCAGCATCACATGTTACCACTTGGCCTCTTGCCGACCATCCAGATCCATATCACGGATCATCACATACCATAGGGTATCAATCCTTCATCATGTACTGTCACTGCCTCTCAGGGCTCACATCATCATCATGGGACCAACACATTACATATATAATCTCATATAACAATTATCAAGGTATTGTTACTCATCACATCTGTCACATAGCCCACTCATGGCTACACATCACCTGCATGGTTAGGATACACAATAACCATAGATTCAATCATAAGGAATATGCTCACTATCATGGGCTATCACTCAAGATAATCTATTTATCAATATTTATAATATTTGATGATCAAGCTTGTTAAGCACATCATACCATAATCATGCCTACCCTTATCTCAGGATTATATAAACAATCAAGGTATTCAATTATGTGGAGTATACCGGGCAATCATAATTGTCACCATTCATTACTATTGTCCTTATTATCCGTACCACTAAACAACCATTAATGCAACCACAACTTACTATTGCCATTAACAAATAAACATAAGGATTACTTCGTATACCTCATTACCTTTAGCATTATTGCTATCATTAGCAAGCTATTAGTGTAACTGTCACCTAGCATCGTCATTACCATTTATTGTTACTATCATTAGCATTAATATTGTTTGCAAGGCATCATTATCGTTTGAGCATGAACATGCATTTCCGTAGTACATGAGACCGTCACTATAATAACACATGACCCTCACTATAACTCATCACCACCCCTTACTAAAACTCATCAAGGCCTATCGGCCGACACACACAACCAACCTAGGTTATCGCCCATCTTGGCTATCGGCCACCATGGATATCGTCCAGCACTCCATGCATGGCTATCGTCCAGCACCAACCAACCACGAGAACTTAGGTCTATCGTCCACAAAAAGAAGGGGATGTCTCTCAACACAAGAAGGTCCATATCGCCCATCATGCTCATCATGTCGACCGACACAACAAGGGGTATCACCCGATACCCAACCACACTTATCGGCCAACACCTCACTGACTTGACCTATTGCCCACTCAAGAGCAAGGACATCACCCAACACAAGAGCACCATCGTGCTGCCCAACACCAAGAACTCTCACCCTATCGTTCAACTCAAGGACAAGGTGTTTCTCAACACAAAGACCATATCGCCCAACATGGTCACCATATCGGCCAGCACAAAGGGACATCATTCATGTCATCCAACTCAAAGATATCGTCCAACTCACCCAACCATGGAGGGATATCGCCCAACATACCCATCTAAGGGAAGGATATCGCCCATCACATCCAACCAAGGAATGATATCGCCCAACACATCCAACCAAGGAAGGATATCGCCCAACACAAGGTCACCATCAACCTCTAACTCAAAGCATCACAAACCCTAGATCACTAGGAACCCTAAACCATAAGGACATATCGGCCACCAGAGGAAACTCAAGCAAGGTACGAGAGCAAGGAACTAAGCTAACTACTAACATGCAACAAGATCATAGCTAGAGGTAAAGAAATTAGGGTTAGAAGATATGAAACCCGCCTTGAAGAAAGGAAGAAGAAGCACTTCAACTCCAAGGGGTATCATCCAACACAGCTCCAAGGTCCAAGCTATCATCCACCAGGCTGCTCCAGGAAGGTGTATCGGCCACCACAAGCTAGATGGAGAGGGATATCGTGCACTCAAAGTGGAGGGGAGACCAAAAGAGCAAAGGAGACTAAGGCAAGGAGAAGAGCTGCTTATATAGAAAGAAGGGGAGGAGAAACCAAGGTACAACCATGCAATGTGTTGCCCACCCAAGGGACACTTGTCCTAGGGTTCAAGACAACACACTAGCAAGGCATGGGACACTTGTCCAAGCTAGGCACCAAGTGTCACCAACCAAGGTCAAGCCACATGGGCGACACAAGCAAGAACTCCTGCTGGGCGACACAAACAAGCTGCTGGGCGACACAAGACCACCTAGGACAACACACACACATCCTTGGACGACACAAGGCAAGCCATGGCCGACACAAGGCTCAACCAAGCCCAAATGACACATATCAAGGCCCAAACAAGCTCAACTCAGGCCCAAAGAGCTCAAACAACAAGCCAAAGCCTTCCTCTCAACCCTAGAGGAAGCAAAGAGGGAAAAATATCTCACAAGATGACCAACTTGCACACAAAACCCTAAACTTGGGTTATTTGCAAGTAGCCCCCTCAACTCTCAACAAAGCATAACAAAACCCTAATCACCACTTAAAGGTGATTAGCAAGCACCAAAGCACCAAGGTTAAGCAAAACAAACAGGGTAAACCCTAAACGCAGGTCAGGGTCCTTACAAGCTAACCCCCTTTAAGGGATTTCGTCCCCGAAATCCGAAGAGAAAAGCGAGGGATACTTCCTCCTCATCTCTTCCTTAAGCTCCCACGTGGCTTCCTCAACGCCACGACGCTGCCAAAGAACTTTCACAAGAACCAGGTCTTTCCTTTTCAACTTCTTCATCCTTCTGTCAAGGATCGCCACTAGACCTTCCTCGTAAGTCATATCTGCATCAAGCTCAACCTCGACTGGCTGTATCACTGTACCTGAATCCGGATGACTTTTCTTCAGCATACTGACATGAAACACTGGATGCAACCTATGCAACTCTGGAGGCAACTCTAACTCATAAGCTACCTTGCCAACATGTGCTATGACTGAGTAAGGCCCTATATACCTGGGAGCTAACTTAGCCTTCCGCCCAAACCTTAGCACACCCTTCCACGGTGAGACTTTAAGATACACTTTGTCTCCTAACTGGAACTCCAAAGGTCGTCGGCGATTTTCTACATACGACTTCTGTCTATCCTGTGCCACTTTCAACTGTTGTTGTATCACTTTGATCTTATCTGTCGTCTGCTGAACTAACTCAGGACCCAAAAGTTGATATTCACCTGATTCGTACCAACACAAAGGGGATCTGCACTTCCTCCCATACAAAGCCTCATAAGGAGCCATGTCGATGCTTCGTTGGTAACTGTTGTTGTAAGCAAACTCTATCAAACTCAGATGTACATCCCAGATGCCTAGAAATTGCAAAACACAGGCTCGAAGAAGATCTTCCAAAATCTAAATAGTCCTTTCAGACTGTCCATCTGTCTGCGGATGAAAAGTTGTACTGAACCTCAACTACGTTCCCAACGCTCTGTGCAACTTTTCCCAAAAGTGACTCGTAAACTGAGGACCTCTGTCAGAAACTATTGGTGTTGGCACACCATGCAAACGTACTACCTCATCCACATACACTCGAGCTAGTTTCTCAGATGTATACATTGTCTTTACTGGTAGGAAATGGGCAGACTTAGTCAATCTGTCCACTATCACCCAAATGGAATCATGATTCCTAGTTGTCCTGGGTAGACCAACTACGAAATCCATGGTTATATGATCCCATTTCCACTACGGTATCGGCAAAGGTTGCAACGTACCTGCCGGTTTTTGATGTTCATCCTTCACTTGCTGACAAACCGCACATCTAGCCACGAACTCAGCTACATCTCTCTTCATATCGGACCACCAATATAAGTCCTTCAGACTATGATACATCTTGGTGACACTTGGATGCATCGCATACATCGACGTATGTGCTTCCTCAAGCACCAACTTCCTCAGATCATCAGCATCTGGAACCACCATCCTATTACGATAGCAAACTACTCCATCCTCGGATTCATGAAACCCATCACGCTTATCGCTGCCGAACTCTGATCTAATCAACTGTACTACATCATCTGTCTGCTGTGCATCCTTGATCTGCTGTCTCAACGTAGGCTTAACTTGCATCTGTGCGAAAAGACCAGATAACAAAGAAACTTCCATCTGCACATTCATATGTCGAAGGGAAACAAACATATCTCGCTTATGGCATACCAGAGAACTCAACTGTGCCTTCTTTGGAGAAAGAGAAGAAGACTTCCTGCTAAGCGCATCAGCTTCCACATTCGCCTTACCAGGATGATACTCGATAGTGCAGTCATAATCATTGATCAACTCCATCCATCGTCGCTGTCACATGTTCAACTCTTGCTGCGTAAAGATGTACTTCAGATTCTTATGATCCGTAAAGATCTGACACACTTCCCCATACAGATAGTGTCTCCAAATCATTAACGCATGAACTACTGCTGCTAACTCTAAATCATGATTCGGATAGTTCTCCTCATGCTTCTTGAGTTGTCGCGAGGCAAAAGACACCACATGATCTTCCTGCATCAACACACAACCTAAACCTTTCTTGGAAGCATCACAGAAAACAACATAGCCTTTCCCAGGCTCTGGCAGAATCAACACTGGGGCACTGGTCAGCTTCTTCTTTAGACTCTGGAAAGCTTGCTGACATTGATCATCCCAAATAAAAGGTACATCCTTCCTGGTCAACTTTGTCATCGACAACGCGATCACACTGAAATCCTTGATAAACCTCCGGTAGTATCCTGCCAAACCGAGGAAACTACAAACTTCTATCGGCGTCTTCAGTTGTTCCCAATCCGCAACAGATTCCACCTTCTTCGGATCTACTTTAACTCCTTCAGCAGATATCACATGACCCAAAAAAGCCACTTCGTCCAACCAGAACTCACACTTACTGAACTTGGCATACAGCTGATGTTGACGAAGAAGAGTCAACGCTCGACGAAGATGTTGTTCATGCTCCTGCCTGTCCTGACTATAGATTAAGATATCATCTATAAAAACTACAACGAACTGATCTAAGAACGGACGGAACACTCTGTTCATCAGATCCATGAAAGATGCAGGCACATTGGTTAACCCAAACGGCATAACCACGAACTCGAAATGACCATACCTCGTCGTGAAAGTTGACTTTGGTATGTCATCTGCCTTTATCCTTAATTGGTGATATCCAGACCATAGATCGATCTTCGAAAACATTTTAGCACCACGCAACTGATCGAACAGATCGTCTATCCTCGGCAATGGGTACTTATTCTTGATCGTGACCTTGTTCAACTGTCAGTAATCTATACACAGCCACATTGATCCATCCTTCTTCTTAACAAACAACATGGGAGCACCCCACGGCAATGTACTTGATCGGATAAAACCTTTCTCCAACAACTCTTGCAACTACTTCTTCAACTCTACCATCTCTGTTTGAGCCATCCTATACGCTGACTGAGCAACTTGCTGTGTTCCAGGAACCAGTTTGATCTCGAAATCAATCTCTCGGGGTGGAGGAACACCAGGAAACTCCTCAGGAAACACGTCTGCAAACTCTCGAACTACTGATACATCCTCAAGACTAGGACCTTTCGCCTGGGTAACCACAACTGTATCTACTACGTGAGCTAAGAACGCCTCACATCCTTGTCGTAACAACTTGTCTGCCACCATAGCTGATACCAAACATGTCGGAAGAATCTTCCTGTCTCCCTCGAAGATCCACTTCTTTCCAGCAACATCAAACATTTCCTGCTTAGAACCGCAGTCCAAGACAACCTTATACTTCTCTAAGGTATCCATCCCAAGGATAACATCAAAACCATGCATATCAAGTGGTATAAGATCCACTTGGATGCGATGTCCCGAAAAAGATAAGACACAAGATGGACACTCTTCTCGAAGCAAAGAGGAACCATCAAGAGGGGTTTCCAACAACAAGCTATCCTTCTTACAGCTAACAGGTAAATGACAGTTTTTAAGCATATTGTAGGCGATAAAAGAGTGTGTAGCACCCGGGTCAACCAGAACAGATATAAAGCAAGAAGAAGACATATCAGAATGAAATAACTCCATCTGACCTGTCACCACTCGCGGGTTGACTATCGCCTCCGGCTGACTCATGGCATAGAATCGAGTCGTCGCTTGCTGTCCACGACCTCTGCTTCCACTGGCCTATGGTCTCTCTGACCTCTGGAAGCTCTACCTCAGTTGCTGCGTCACTTCAACACCTTTATTCGGGCATTGAAACTTGAGATGCCCAGTCTGTCCACAAAGATAGCAAGTCATGTCCTCAAACCGTGACCTAGCTGGCCCTTTCACTGCCACAGAAGTTGAACTGTGCGCCTTAGATGGTGAGGAAACATAACTTTTCCCTTTACTCGGAGACCACTGTGATGGTATACCAGAACTTCTCATCGCTGACGGTGCTGAAAACCTAGGCTTCTTGAAGCCATCAAACCCTCGTCCTTGAAACTGAGTAGGTCTTTTAAGAGACATGGACTCTCTTTTCTCCCTTACTGACCTCTCGATCCGTCGAACAGATTCCACGAACATAGCAAACCACTCTCAGTTCTCCAACGCAGACACCGGAGTCTTCAGCTCAGCACTCAAACCCTTCTCGAAACGTCTGATGCGTTCCTCATCTGTTGTCGCCATGTGAGGACAAAACCTCAACAGATCCATAAACTTAGCTTCATATTCGGTGATGTTCATCATTCCTTGTCTCAGGTTCTCGAACTGACTCACCTTCTCATCTAGATACGTCTTGGGAAAGTATTTGGTGATGAACTCACATCGAAACACTTCCCAACCGATCACCTCACCAGGCCGCTTCTCTTCCTCGATGGTCCACCAGTGACCAGCACTACCTTTCAGAAGGTAGACGGCATGCTTTACCTTGTCCGCTTCGGGGATGTCAAGGATCCGAAAAGCCTTCTCGAGACTTGTCAGCCACAGATCTGCATCCGCTGGATCAGCCGTTCCAGTATAATCCGAAGCTCCAACTCGGCGAAGCCGCTCGAAGGTCTTCCCAATACCCGATGCTACTTCATGGGGAATCTGTGCTCGCGGAGGAGGCACTGGTAATCGCTCAACCATGAGATTCATCGTAGCAATTAACTGCCCCATAAGTTGTTGGTAAGCAGGATGTTCAAGTATGGCTGGGTTAAATTGGGGAACCTCAGGCACCCGATCTTCATGTGCCTATCCATCTGCTCCATCAACCGATGCAGCATCACTGTACTCAGTAGAGTGTTCTTCATGGTTTCCAGACATCTTGACTTTTCTTCCGCTGAGGGCAGAAGATACTGTAAGAAAACCTGGACACACATAAGAACAACTCAACCTAGTCCTAAATCCCCGTAGACTCAGTGAACCTAAGGCTCTGATACCAAAACTTGTGGCAACACATCCCATTATCACACAGATAACGAGGTGTTATGCAAAAACGTGCGGAAATCACCATAACCACAGCTTATCAAAAACACGGGTTAATTAAAACCGATTGCGGAAAAAATATAAACTGTGAAACTATTACTTTCCAGTCCTCATCCTGTATAGGAACATGTCATATATATACATTCATGAGATCTGATACGTGTCCACAGCTCAGAAACAGTTGTTCATCCATCACATGAGTTCATCACCGGTTCATATACACGGAGGCCCGCATTCAGCCAACAACAGCATATACAAAACATCAACGATCGTTCATCGAGAAACCACATCAAAACACTGCCAAGGACCTGAGAGTACATGGATGACTCTAGACTCTACTACAAAACATCCAAAACAGCAGCATATCCACTGCTTGCCTTCTACTGTTCGTCAGGCTGCTCGGCCGCAACACCACGACCATGACCACGTCTATCTCGACCACCTGAAAACCAGCGGAGTGAGACAATTGAACAATTGTCCCATCGGGAAACATAACTTCCCACCGCAACTATAGAACCTCAGCAAGATAAATGATAACAGTAGATAACTAACAACAGGTATAACAAGAGCAGTCTATATATATATATATAAGGCATAGTTATTCTTACCGATAAGCTAATCAGTTGTGCAAGCATATATCCAAATATATCTTAAAGAATATGATTTGCAAGATAAGATGTATCTCCATGTAACATGATTATCAGGACAAGATATAATGTCACATAACCTATAAGGTATAACAGAGATATTACACAAACAAGGCTTCAACCAATGTTTCGTGTTTATCCTAAGCAATAAGTACTAAACGGTTGTATTACATATTATTATGCCCTGAGGATTTGAACCGTACCGTTCAAATCCAACCTTCGGTTACAAAACCCAAGCCGGTGCCATACAAGGTCAATGGAAGAGCCAGACTCCACGACCTCCCACCTCGTGGTCAGTACACGAGTACAACACAAGCAGGACCGCAGTCACATGCTGAAGTGGTCTAAACCACACGGTCAGCTCCATAGACTACCCTCACTCTAGCCTGCCTTGGTACAGGTCTCGGCGCTAGTAAAACTGAGCCACGGGCCTGTTCACCGTGCTCTGAGCCATGAATGCATTCATGCTCCTCATATCACGTATCATGAGCCATGGGCCTGTTCACCATGCTCTATATACATATCTGAGTCTGTAACCGAAGTTACACTCTTACCTCCTTATTTTCAGGCTAGGAGCAACCTACACATATTCAACAATATGCGCTTCCAGGTTAACCCGTAGGAGAACCCGTTTCACCATCACCAAGTCCTGACGATGATGGATCTATGGCCAGGGCAACTACATGATATAATTTCATTGTAATTAACTAGTGTCTTTTAGATGGATTGCAAGATTCAACCAAGTTATATAACATTTAAGATATAACAGAAAATAAAGAACATCATATTATTATTGAAACCTCATCAACCCGATCCATCACAAGGATCCAGCATCACATGTTACCACTTGGTCTCTTGCCGACCATCCAGATCCATATCAAGGATCATCACATACCATAGGGTATCAATCCTTCATCCTGTACTGTCACTGCCTCTCAGGGCTCACATCATCATCATGGGACCAACACATTACATATATAATCTCATAGAACAATTATCAAGGTATTGTTACTCATCACATCTGTCACATAGCCCACTCATGGCTACACATCACCTGCATGGTTAGGATACACAATAACCATAGATTCAATCATAAGGAATATGCTCACTATCATTGTCGCGCCCCAACCTCACATTAAGCACAAACCACCGGATTAGGGCACGGCAGGTGGGATCAACGCATAACCAACCATTCATTACTTTTTGAATCATTTAAAGATATCAATATCAATTGAAATTAAACAAACCGCGGAAGCATTTCTATTAACTGATAAGAAATTAAACAAGTCTACAACATAAACATTGTTCAACATAAACTAAAAACACAACAGTTAATTTACATCAATATACATATTCTCTCTCTCACTCACACCTTGTCCCGTAGATCGAAGGGGAATGGACTAAGAGACCTCTAACTAAACTAACTACAAACCTTCTATCTATTAAGCGTTGGGATGGAACGATCCTTCTGACTCCTGAAGCTGAGGCTGACCTGAAAATTTTTGAGTAGAGGGGTGAGCCTACTCGCTCAGTGAATAACCTTTCACTTAGCTATCAATAAACAACTCGTCAGGTTCATTAACTGGAAGTAAACATATATACAGTTTAAGCAGAGCAATTCTACTAACATAGCAGAGGTTCAATTACCAATTATATTCTTAAGCATCTTCAGGCATTTCAAATGGATAGACAGTTATATAAATTTACTGTGATCCTATGTAATTATTTATTCATTTATTATTATGCCCTAAATATATGCAGTGTACTCTGCATATAAAGATCCGCAGCAAGTTCATGCTACGGCCCCACCGTACAAGACTCAGCGACACACCCGGGGGATGCTGAGTCTGACTCCAGCCCTGTTCTGCCACAGGACCACGGGCTCTCCGGCCTCAATGCACTACTCCGAGTGCTCTCTCTCGACTCCTCCTTCAACCTGAGCACACAGGCAGAGTGTCACAGGGTTACCTTCGCGACTCCGCACGAATGGTGTTAGATAACCAAGTATTCTGGTGAAACCGCAGTGCCATTGTGACACAAGCACAATTGTTGTTAGACACTGCCCTCTCTCTCTTTCCTCGTTTGTCCGCGACACATGCACGGATGATGTTGCAACACGAGTTTCACCCCTAAATCGCAGACACATGTTAGGGGTTCTACGGTGTTAGGGCATCTAAGTCTATACTTGATTAACAAACAACATAAATAACACATTATAACTGAAAACATAGAATTTCCTCTTTCTCATCGTTCTTATTACACAATTCAAGTTCCAATAGTCTTATTAAACTATCACTGAAGCAATCAGACATTTAAAATGAGTTAAATAATGATTTCTAGGTGAAATGCCACTCACCACTTGGAACTCGGCCGAACACTGTGAAACTCGGCCGATCACTTCCCAGATCCTGGAACTCGGCCGACCAAACTCGGCCGACAGACTCACCGCTTGAAAACCTACATAGGAAACTCGGCCGATCAGAACCAAACTCGGCCGACCAAATCCCTGTTCGCATATCTAATTCAGGAAACTCGGCCGATCAAGACGAAACTCGGCCGATCCGGAAAACGTTGTACAAAAGCCCTAAATAAGAACTCGGCCGACCGATTAGGAAACTCGGCCGAACCGCGCACAGACAGAACAGAAAAACGACCTGCAGAAGTCGATTTCTCACGAATCGACGGGCAAACTTCGCGCAAACAACACCAAACGATCACAAATGATCCACACGACTAAACCGTACCTGAAAGGAGTAAGAAAGCAAACTGGGGCTGCACCGTGCACCCCAATTTCTCAGCCGTTTTCTTCACTAACGCAGCTCCGGCTGCGAACTTGGTTCGATTCGACTGAGAAGATGATTTGCAGAAGAAAGGAACGATCTACCGCAACCGATCGGAGCAAAACGAAGCTCCGCAGCTTCCCTCCTCAGCTCCCTCTCTCTTTCCCTCTCTTTCTCTCTCTTTCTCTCTCGCTGGAGCAGAACGTTTCTTTCGTTCTGCGGTTCTGTGAAATGAACTGAGAGAAGAGAGAAAGGAAGATAAGGAAGAAAAACTTAGGGGCCAAATCGCAAATTTCGAACTTTTTCGCAAATTACAATCGGGTCCCTAGAAGCCCAAAAACATGCAACTTTTGACTCGAAGGTCGGATTCGAACGATTTCTCTGGCAACGTTTCAAGCGTAAGATTTTACACACATTAGAAGCTAGAAAACACACTAAGCACATATAATGTCCATTTTAAGCATTATTAACAAAAAAAAATAGGCTTATAACTTAGCACTTCAGCTAAACACATGCTGAACAACTTACTTACTGGATAAGCTCGACGCGGGTCGTAACAATTCCTCTTACCCTTATAAAAATTTCGTCCTCGAAATTCCTAGAAGAGAAAAGGAAACTTGCTACGCATATCAGATTCTAGCTCCCACGTAGCTTCTTCAAGATTGTGGTTTCTCCACAAAACTTTCACTAAAGGAATCTCGCGGTTCTTAAGCTTTTTGATCCGGTAATCAACTATCTGCACAGGTCCTTCAACATAGGACACATCTGTCCTAAGTTGCACCGGTTCTGAGTCTAGAATCTTATCTGTACCAGGGTGACACTTTTTCAGCATAGATACGTGGAAAACATCATGTAGATTTGCCAACTCAGACGGCAAATCTAACCTGTAAGCTACAGGTCCAATCCTCTCAACAATAGGATATGGACCCATAAACCTAGGGGTCAACTTACCCCTCTTGCCAAACCGCAGAACTCCCTTCCACGGTGAAATTTTCAAGAAAACCTCGTCGCCAACCTCAAACTCAAGAGGTCGTCGTCGTTTATCAGCATAACTCTTCTGTCTATCCTGTGCAGCTTTTAACTGATCTCGAATCACGGATATCTTTTCTGTAGTCACATCGACTAACTCAGGTCCGAGAATTTTCTTCTCACCTACCTCATACCAACAAACTGGCGATCTACACTTCCTGCCATAAAGAGCTTCATATGGGGCCATTCCCAAACTAGAATGGTAGCTGTTATTATAAGCAAACTCTATTAGGCTTAAGTGTTCTTCCCAGTTGCCTCTAAACTGTAGCACGCATGCTCTCAGCATGTCTTCAAGGGTCTGAATGATCCTCTCAGATTGACCATCTGTCTGTGGGTGAAACGCTGTACTGAACTTTAACTTTGTGCCCAACGCATGTTGTAACTGATTCCAGAATCTAGATGTGAACTTTGGGTCTCTGTCAGAAATAATAGAAACTGGGATCCCATGCAACCTGATTACCTCATTCACGTAAATCTTTGCCAGCCTTGAAGCGTCAAAGGTTGACTTGATTGGGAGAAAATGAGCAGACTTAGTTAGTCTGTCCACAATCACCCAAATCGAGTCCGAACCCTTAGGCGTCCTGGATAATCCTATCACAAAGTCCATAGTGATGTGATCCCATTTCCATTCTGGTATAGGAAGCGACTGCAAGATACCAGCAGGTTTCTGGTGTTCAGCCTTAACTTGCTGACACACCCCGCACCTAGCTACGTATTCAGCCACATCCTTTTTCATGCCAGTCCACCAGTACAGCTCTTTGAGGTTCCTGTACATCTTTGTATTACCTGGATGCATTGCATACATAGAAGTATGCGCTTCTTCAAGAATCTGTTCTTTTAACTCACTATCTCCAGGTACACACAGCCTATCATGAAGATATAACATGCCTTCATCAGAAAATCTGAACTCTGTCCTCTTACCCTCTGACATCTCCTGCATGATTTGCCATAAATCATTATCACTCTGCTGCAACTCTTTAATCTGATTATAAAAAGTAGGTCTAACTTGCATCTGTGCAATCAGCCCACTCTGTCTTGTCACTTCCAAGTCCAAGTTCAACCTTCGCATGTCTACAAGCAAGTCTCTCTTGAAACACGCCATAGAAAATGCATTGGATGTAGAACTTGACTTTCTACTCAAGGCATCAGCTACAACATTCGCCTTACCAGGATGGTAATCGATTGTCACATCATAGTCTTTAATCAGCTCTAGCCATCTACGCTGTCTCAAATTCAAGTCTTTCTGAGTGAAGATATATTTCAGGCTCTTATGATATGTAAACACCTGACATGTCTCACCATACAAGTAGTGACGCCATGTCTTAAGAGCATGAACTATCGCAGCCAGTTCCAGATCATGAACAGGGTAATTCTCCTCATTCTTCTTAAGTTGTCTAGATGTGTAAGCAACAACTTTACCTTCTTGCATCAGTACACAGCCCAAACCTCTTCCAGAAGCATCACAAAACACAGTATAGCCTTTTTCTGCCTCAGGCAGAACCAACACTGGTGCTAAAGTCAACCTCTTCTTCAAAATCTGAAAACTTTTCTCACAGTTATCAGACCACACAAACGGTACATCTTTCCTTGTTAAGCGTGTCAAAGGTGATGCTATCACACTGAAATTCTTTATGAACCTTCTGTAATAACCTGCCAAACCCAAGAAACTTTTGATCTCAGTAGGAGTAGTAGGCTGTTCCCACTGAAGCACAGACTCAACTTTCTTAGGATCCACACTGACTCCATCTCTCGAGATAACATGTCCAAGAAATGCTACCTCGGCCAACCAGAACTCGCATTTGCTAAACTTAGCAAACAACTGGTGTTGTCTCAACAACTGCAACACTACTCTCAAGTGTTGCTCATGCTGTTCCACGTCTCTGGAATAGATCAGAATATCATCTATAAAAACTACAATAAACTGATCTAGAAAAGGTTTGAAAATCCGATTCATCATATCCATAAAGGCTGCTGGGGCATTGGTCAGCCCAAACGACATGACCAAAAACTCATAATGCCCATACCTGGTTCTAAAAGCTGTCTTAGGAATGTCAGAAGCCTTTATCCTAAGCTGATGATATCCGGATCTCAAATCAATCTTAGAAAAGATCGTCGCCCCACGCAACTGATCAAACAGGTCATCTATCCTTGGCAGAGGATACTTGTTCTTTATTGTAATCTTATTCAGCTGCCTGTAATCTATACAGAGACGCATGGTTCCATCCTTTTTCTTAACAAACAAGACTGGAGCACCCCATGGTGAAAAACTGGGTCTAATGAAACCCTTATCTAACAACTCCTGCAATTGTACCTTGAGTTCTTTCAACTCTGCAGGTGCCATTCTGTAGGCCGGCAGCGCTACTGGATGACTACCTGGATGTATCTGAATTTCAAAATCAATGTCTCTGACGGGAGGTAAGCCTGGCAACTCTTCTGGGAAAACGTCAGAGAACTCACGAACTACAGGTACATCATAAACACTGGCAGTGCTCTTCTCCGCTCTAGTGTCAATCGCATGAGCAAGGAACGCTTCACATCCTTTCTGTAACATCTTATCAGCCACAACAGCTGATATTATGCACGTAGGCAGAACTTTCCTGTCTCCAGTAAAGACACAAGAAAATTCTCCTAATTGAAAGGTAGCTTCCTTTTTCCAGCAATCGAGTTGCACTCGATATGTCTCAAGACAATCCATACCCAAGATGACTTGAAAAGTATTTACATCCAAGGGTATGAGATTAGCAGCAAAGGTAAAACCTCCAAAAGATAACAAACATCCGGGACAGGACTCAGACAAAACTGTCGGTCCACCTAGTGGAACCCTCAACACTAACTCATCTGCCAACTCTTGAGTTAACAGATTAAGCTCAACAACCAAAGAACGTCGTATAAAAGAATGAGTAGCTCCCGGATCTATCAGAACTGAAACTGGTATACTATTAAACAATAGCATTTCTCCTGTAACAACTTGTGAAGAGATTATACCTTCCTGAGGTGTCAAAGAAAAGAAACGTGCTGAAGCTCTTCCTCTGCCACGTTGTCCTCTCTGACCACTCCTGCCACTAGACGCTTCACCACCTCTAGAACCGGAGGCCACAGAGGAACTCGGAACGTCATGGTATTGAGGCTGAACAGCTTGTGATGCTGCTTGTTGAAGTTGAGGGCAAAACTTCTTTATGTGTCCCATCTGCCCACAATGGTAGCATTCTATAGGGTTTGGACCCCAACATTGCCCAGAGTGTAACCTTCCACAAGTATTGCATATTCGCTTTTCCTGTTTCTGTGGACCAGTCACTGACATTGACGATCCAGAAGACTGTCCACTATCAACACTGCTCCATCTTCCTGGGTTGTATCCTCCTCTGCCTCTAGAAGAAGTGACATCCTCAGATCTCTGCCTGCCAAAACAACCCAAGCCACGCCCAAGTTTAGAAAAGAAACCTCTACCTCCACCTCTGTATCCACCACTGGACTGTCCTCCACTGAACTCTGCAGATCTCTTCTTAGACTCGGGCACCCTATCAGCATTCACAGATTCTTCAACCTGTCTGGCAGCCTCAACAAACTCGCCAAAGTTCTCTCTGTTCCTTCTACTGGTAGCAGAAACTGTATGCCGGATCTCTGGCCTTAGCCCTTCCTGAAACCTTCTGCATCTCTCTATGTTGTCAGGAACAAGCTGTGGACAGAAATTCGCCAAACGTGTGAAAAGCGCCTCATATTCTGTAACTGTCATGTTCCCCTGCTTGATATTCTGCAACTGCCTGATTTTCTCATTGAGAAAGGTGGGTGGATAGAACTTGAGATGAAACTCCTCAGAGAAATCCTGCCAGGAAAGCTCTGTGCCTCTCCTCTTTTCCTCCACACCACGCCACCACAGCTCTGCATCACCTGTCAGAAGGTAAACTGCATGATTGATCTTCTTGTCTTCTGGAAGCTCCATCAGACGGAAGACCTTCTCAATCTGTCTAAACCACTCATCAGCTTCTGCAGGATCTGTGGTGCCACTAAACTCTGTACCGCCAAGCTTCTTCACGAGCTCATAAGATCGCATCAGATCTTTACTGCTAGAAGAAGAAGATTCTCGCCTATCTGCCTTGTACCTCTCCTTGGTTTCCAAGAACATCCTGTACATCCGGGATGCTTCATCCACGTGGTCACCACCACCTGGACCCAAGTATCGCGGATCAGGGCCAACATGGCTCTCAGCTTGATCATCACGATCAAAACCTCTTCCTGCCATCTGCAATCATATAATAGAATATTTCCTATTAGAAAATTACAGATAGAAGAAAGACACTTAAACCTTAATCCAATTGGTCTCTTATCGTCCCCTGACCTTGAGTAACTAAGTACTCAACCTACGCTCTGATACCAAAAGTTGTCGCGCCCCAACCTCACATTAAGCACAAACCACCGGATTAGGGCACGGCAGGTGGGATCAACGCATAACCAACCATTCATTACTTTTTGAATCATTTAAAGATATCAATATCAATTGAAATTAAACAAACCGCGGAAGCATTTCTATTAACTGATAAGAAATTAAACAAGTCTACAACATAAACATTGTTCAACATAAACTAAAAACACAACAGTTAATTTACATCAATATACATATTCTCTCTCTCACTCACACCTTGTCCCGTAGATCGAAGGGGAATGGACTAAGAGACCTCTAACTAAACTAACTACAAACCTTCTATCTATTAAGCGTTGGGATGGAACGATCCTTCTGACTCCTGAAGCTGAGGCTGACCTGAAAATTTTTGAGTAGAGGGGTGAGCCTACTCGCTCAGTGAATAACCTTTCACTTAGCTATCAATAAACAACTCGTCAGGTTCATTAACTGGAAGTAAACATATATACAGTTTAAGCAGAGCAATTCTACTAACATAGCAGAGGTTCAATTACCAATTATATTCTTAAGCATCTTCAGGCATTTCAAATGGATAGACAGTTATATAAATTTACTGTGATCCTATGTAATTATTTATTCATTTATTATTATGCCCTAAATATATGCAGTGTACTCTGCATATAAAGATCCGCAGCAAGTTCATGCTACGGCCCCACCGTACAAGACTCAGCGACACACCCGGGGGATGCTGAGTCTGACTCCAGCCCTGTTCTGCCACAGGACCACGGGCTCTCCGGCCTCAATGCACTACTCCGAGTGCTCTCTCTCGACTCCTCCTTCAACCTGAGCACACAGGCGGAGTGTCACAGGGTTACCTTCGCGACTCCGCACGAATGGTGTTAGATAACCAAGTATTCTGGTGAAACCGCAGTGCCATTGTGACACAAGCACAATTGTTGTTAGACACTGCCCTCTCTCTCTTTCCTCGTTTGTCCGCGACACATGCACGGATGATGTTGCAACACGAGTTTCACCCCTAAATCGCAGACACATGTTAGGGGTTCTACGGTGTTAGGGCATCTAAGTCTATACTTGATTAACAAACAATATAAATAACACATTATAACTGAAAACACAGAATTTCCTCTTTCTCATCGTTCTTATTACACAATTCAAGTTCCAATAGTCTTATTAAACTATCACTGAAGCAATCAGACATTTAAAATGAGTTAAATAATGATTTCTAGGTGAAATGCCACTCACCACTTGGAACTCGGCCGAACACTGTGAAACTCGGCCGATCACTTCCCAGATCCTGGAACTCGGCCGACCAAACTCAGCCGACAGACTCACCGCTTGAAAACCTACATAGGAAACTCGGCCGATCAGAACCAAACTCGGCCGACCAAATCCCTGTTCGCATATCTAATTCAGGAAACTCGGCCGATCAAGACGAAACTCGGCCGATCCGGAAAACGTTGTACAAAAGCCCTAAATAAGAACTCGGCCGACCGATTAGGAAACTCGGCCGAACCGCGCACAGACAGAACAGAAAAACGACCTGCAGAAGTCGATTTCTCACGAATCGACGGGCAAACTTTGCGCAAACAACACCAAACGATCACAAATGATCCACACGACTAAACCGTACCTGAAAGGAGTAAGAAAGCAAACTGGGGCTGCACCGTGCACCCCAATTTCTCAGCCGTTTTCTTCACTAACGCAGCTCCGGCTGCGAACTTGGTTCGATTCTACTGAGAAGATGATTTGCAGAAGAAAGGAACGATCTACCGCAACCGATCGGAGCAAAACGAAGCTCCGCAGCTTCCCTCCTCAGCTCCCTCTCTCTTTCCCTCTCTTTCTCTCTCTTTCTCTCTCGCTGGAGCAGAACGTTTCTTTCGTTCTGCGGTTCTGTGAAATGAACCGAGAGAAGAGAGAAAGGAAGATAAGGAAGAAAAACTTAGGGGCCAAATCGCAAATTTCGAACTTTTTCGCAAATTACAATCGGGTCCCTAGAAGCCCAAAAACATGCAACTTTTGACTCGAAGGTCGGATTCGAACGATTTCTCTGGCAACGTTTCAAGCGTAAGATTTTACACACATTAGAAGCTAGAAAACACACTAAGCACATATAATGTCCATTTTAAGCATTATTAACAAAAAAAAATAGGCTTATAACTTAGCACTTCAGCTAAACACATGCTGAACAACTTACTTACTGGATAAGCTCGACGCGGGTCGTAACAATCATTGGCTAACACTCAAGATAATCTATTTATCAATATTTATAATATTTGATGATCAAGCTTGTTAAGCACATCATACCATAATCATGCCTACCCTTATCTCAGGATTATATAAACAATCAAGGTATTCAATTATGTTGAGTATATCGGGCAATCATAATTGTCACCATTCATTACTATTGTCCTTATTATCTGTACCACTAAACAACCATTAATGCAACCACAACTTACTATTGCCATTAACAAATAAACATAAGGATTACTTCGTATACCTCATTACCTTTAGCATTATTGCTATCATTAGCAAGCTATTAGTGTAACTGTCACCTAGCATCGTCATTACCATTTATTGTTACTATCATTAGCATTAATATTGTTTGCAAGGCATCATTATTGTTTGAGCATGAACATGCATTTCCATAGTACATGAGACCGTCACTATAAGAACACATGACCATCACTATAACTCATCACCACCCCTTACTAAAACTCATCAAGGCCTATCGGCCGACACACACAACCAACCTAGGTTATCGCCCATCTTGGCTATCGACCACCATGGATATCGGCCAACATGGATATCGGCCAGCACTCCATGCATGGCTATCGTCCAGCACCAACCAACCACGAGAACTTAGGTCTATCGTCCACAAAAAGAAGGGGATGTCTCTCAACACAAGAAGGTCCATATCGCCCATCATGCTCATCATGTCGACCGACACAACAAGGGGTATCACCCGATACCCAACCACACTTATCGGCCAACACCTCACTGACTTGACCTATTACCCACTCAAGAGCAAGGACATCACCCAACACAAGAGCACCATCGTGTTGCCCAACACCAAGAACTCTCACCCTATCGTTCAACTCAAGGACAAGGTGTTTCTCAACACAAAGACCATATCGCCCAACATGGTCACCATATCGGCCAGCACAAAGGGACATCATTCATGTCGTCCAACTAAAAGATATCGTCCAACTCACCCAACCATGGAGGGATATCGCCCAACATACCCATCCAAGGGAAGGATATCGCCCATCACATCCAACCAAGGAATGATATCGCCCAACACATCCAACCAAGGAAGGATATCGCCCAACACAAGGTCACCATCAAACTCTAACTCAAAGCATCACAAACCCTAGATCACTAGGAACCCAAAACCATAAGGGCATATCGGCCACCAGAGGAAACTCAAGCAAGGTACGAGAGCAAGGAACTAAGCTAACTACTAACATGCAACAAGATAATAGCTAGAGGTAAAGAAATTAGGGTTAGAAGATATGAAACCCGCCTTGAAGAAAGGAAGAAGAAGCACTTCAACTCCAAGGGGTATCGTCCAACACAGCTCCAAGGTCCAAGCTATCGTCCACCAGGCTGCTCCAAGAAGGTGTATCGGCCACCACAAGCTAGATGGAGAGGGATATCGTGTACTCAAGGTGGAGGGGAGACCAAAAGAGCAAAGGAGACTAAGGCAAGGAGAAGAGTTGCTTATATAGAAAGAAGGGGAGGAGAAACCAAGGTACAACCATGCAATGTGTCGCCCACCCAAGGGACACTTGTCCTAGGGTTCAAGACAACACACTAGCAAGGCATGGGACACTTGTCCAAGCTAGGCACCAAGTGTCACCAACCAAGGTCAAGCCACATGGGCGACACAAGCAAGAACTCCTGCTGGGCAACACAAACAAGCTGCTGGGCGACACAAGACCACCTAGGACGACACACACACATCCTTAGATGACACAAGGCAAGCCATGGCCGACACAAGGCTCAACCAAGCCCAAACGACACATCTCAAGGCCCAAACAAGCTCAACTCAGGCCCAAAGAGCTCAAACAACAAGCCAAAGCCTTCCTCTCAACCCTAGAGGAAGCAAAGAGGGAAAAATATCTCACAAGATGACCAACTTGCACACAAAACCCTAAACTTGGGTTATTTGCAAGTAGCCCCCTCAACTCTCAACAAAGCATAACAAAACCCTAATCACCACTTAAAGGTGATTAGCAAGCACCAAAGCACCAAGGTTAAGCAAAACAAACAGGGTAAACCCTAAACGCAGGTCAGGGTCCTTACAAGCTAACCCCCTTTAAGGGATTTCGTCCCCGAAATCCGAAGAGAAAAGCGAGGGATACTTCCTCCTCATCTCTTCCTTAAGCTCCCACGTGGCTTCCTCAACGCCACGACGCTGCCAAAGAACTTTCACAAGAACCAGGTCTTTCCTTTTCAGCTTCTTGATCCTTCTGTCAAGGATCGCCACTGGACCTTCCTCGTAAGTCATATCTGCATCAAGCTCAACCTCGACTGGCTGTATCACTGTACCTGAATCCGGATGACTTTTCTTCAGCATACTGACATGAAACACTGGATGCAACCTGTGCAACTCTGGAGGCAACTCTAACTCATAAGCTACCTTGCCAACACGTGCTATGACTGAGTAAGGCCCCATATACCTGGGAGCTAACTTACCCTTCCGTCCAAACCTTAGCACACCCTTCCACGGCGAGACTTTAAGATACACTTTGTCTCCTACCTGGAACTCCAAAGGTCTTCGGCGATTGTCTACATACGACTTCTGTCTATCCTGTGCCACTTTCAACTATTGTTGTATCACTTTGATATTATCTGTCGTCTGCTGAACTAACTCAGGACCTAAAAGCTGATATTCACCTAATTCGTACCAACACAAAGGGGATCTGCACTTCCTCCCATACAAAGCCTCATAAGGAGCCATGTCGATGCTTCGTTGGTAACTGTTGTTGTAAGCACACTCTATCAAACTCAGATGTACATCCCAGTTGCCTAGAAATTGCAAAACACAAGCTCGAAGAAGATCTTCCAAAATCTGAATAGTCCTTTCAGACTGTCCATCTGTCTTCGGGTGAAAAGCTGTATTGAACCTCAACTGCGTTCCCAACACTCTGTGCAACTGTTCCCAAAAGCGACTCATAAATTGAGGACCTCTGTCAGAAACTATTGTTGCTGGCACACCATGCAAACGTACTACCTCATCCACATACACTCGAGCTAGTTTCTCAGATGTATACGTTGTCTTTAGTGGTAGGAAATGGGCAGACTTAGTCAATCTGTCCACTATCACCCAAATCGAATCATGATTCCTAGTTGTCCTGGGTAGACCAACTACGAAATCCATGGTTATATGATCCCATTTCCATTGCGGTATCAGCAAAGGTTGCAACGTACCTTCTGGTTTCTGATGTTCAGCCTTCACTTACTGACAAACCGCACATCTAGCCACGAACTCGGCTACATCTCTCTTCATACCGGACCACCAATACAAGTCCTTCAGACTATGATACATCTTGGTGACACTTGGATGCATCGCATACATCGACGTATGTGCTTCCTCAAGCACCAACTTCCTTAGATCATCAGCATCTGGAACCACCATCCTATTATGATAGCAAAGTACTCCATCCTCGAATTCATGAAACCCATCACGCTTGTCACTACCGAACTCTGATCTAATCAACTGTACTGCATCATCTGTCTGCTGTGCATCCTTGATCTGCTGTCTCAATGTAGGCTTAACTTGCATCTGTGTGAAAAGACCAGATAATAAAGAAACTTCCATCTGCACATTCATCTGTTGAAGGGAAACAAACATATCTCGCTTATGGCATACTAGAGAACTCAAGTGTGCCTTCTTTGGAGAAAGAGAAGAAGACTTACTGCTAAGCGCATCAGCTACCACATTCGCCTTACCAGGATGATACTCGATAGTGCAGTCATAATCATTGATCAACTCCATTCGTCGTCGCTGTCGAATGTTCAACTCTTGCTGCGTAAAGATGTACTTCAGATTCTTATGATCCGTAAAGATCTGACACACTTCCCCATACAGATAGTGTCTCCAAATCTTTAACGCATGAACTACTGCTGCCAACTCCAAATCATGAGTCAGATAGTTCTCCTCATGCTTCTTGAGTTGTCGCGAGGCAAAAGACGCCACATGATCTTCCTGCATCAACACACAACCTAAAACTTTCTTGGAAGCATCACAGAAAACAACATAGCCTTTCCCAGGCTCTTGCAGAATCAACACTGGGGCACTGGTCAGCTTCTCCTTTAGACTCTGGAAAGCTTGCTGACATCGATCATCCCAAACAAAAGGTACATCCTTCCTGGTCAACTTTGTCATCGGCAACGCGATCACACTGAAATCCTTGATAAACCTCTGGTAGTATCCTGCCAAACTGAGGAAACTACGAACTTCTGTCGGCGTCTTCGGTTGTTCCCAATCCGCAACAGATTCCACCTTCTTCGGATCTACTTTAACTCCTTCAGCAGATATCACATGACCCAAAAAAGCCACTTCGTCCAACCAGAACTCACACTTACTAAACTTGGCATACAGCTGATGTTGACGAAGAAGAGTCAACGCTCGACGAAGATGTTGTTCATGCTCCTGCCTGTCCCGACTATAGATTAAGATATCATCTATAAAAACTACAACGAACTGATCTAAGAACGGACGGAACACTCTGTTCATCAGATCCATGAAAGCTGCAGGCGCATTGGTTAACCCAAACGGCATAACCACGAACTCGAAATGACCATACCTCGTCCTGAAAGCTGACTTTGGTATGTCATCTGCCTTTATCCTTAACTAGTGATATCCAGATCGTAGATCGATCTTCGAAAACACTGTAGCACCACGCAACTGATCGAACAGATCGTCTATCCTCGGCAATGGGTACTTATTCTTGATCGTGACCTTATTCAACTGTTGGTAATCTATACACAGCCACATTGATCCTTCCTTCTTCTTAACAAACAACACGGGAGCATCCCACGGCGATGTACTCGGTCGGATAAAACCTTTCTCCAACAACTCTTGCAACTACTTCTTCAACTCTGCCATCTCTGTTGGAGCCATCCTATACACTGACTGAGCAACTTGCTGTGTTCCAGGAACCATATTGATCTCGAAATCAATCTCTCGGGGTGGAGGAACACCAAGAAACTCCTCAGGAAACACGTCTGCAAACTCTCGAACTACTGACACCTCCTCAAGACTAGGACCTTTCACCTTGGTAACCACAACTGTGTCCACTACGTGAGCTAAGAACTCCTCACATCCTTGTCGTAACAACTTGTCTGCCACCATAGCTGATACCAAACATGTCGGAAGAATCTTCCTGTCTCCCTGGAAGATCCACTTCTTTCCAGCAACATCAAACATTGCCTGCTTAGAACCGCAGTCCAAGACAACCTTATACTTCTCTAAGGTATCCATCCCAAGGATAACATTGAAACCATGCATATCAAGTGGTATAAGATCCACTTGGATGCGATGTCCCGAAAAAGACAAGACACAAGATGGACACTCTTCTCGAAGCAAAGAGGAACCATCAAGAGGGGTTTCCAACAACAAGCTATCCTTCTTACAGCTAACAGGTAAACGACAGTTTTCAAGCATACTATAGGCGATAAAAGAGTGTGTAGCACCCGGGTCAACCAGAACAGATATAAAGCAAGAAGAAGACATATCAGAATGAAATAACTCCATCTGACCTATCACCACTCGCGGGTTGACTATCGCCTCCGGTTGACTCATGGCAAAGAATCGAGCCGTCGCTTGCTGTCCACGACCTCTACTTCCACTGGCCTATGGTCTCTCTGACCTCTGGAAGCTCTGCCTCGGTTGCTGCGTCACTTCAACACCTTTATTCGGGCATTGAAACTTGAGATGCCCGGTCTGTCCACAAAGATAGCAAGTCTTGTCCTCAAACCGTGACCTAGTTGGCCCTGTCACTGCCACAGAAGCTGAACTGTGCACCTTAGATGGCGAAGAAACATAACTTTTCCCTTTACTCGGAGACCACTGTGATGGTATACCAGAACTTCTCATCGCTGACGGTGCTGAAAACCTGGGCTTCTTGAAGCCATCGAACCCTCGTCCTTGAAACTGAGCAGGTCTTTTAAGAGACATGGACTCTCTTTTCTCCCTTACTGACCTCTCGATCCGTCAAACAGATTCCACGAACATAGCAAAATGCTCTCGGTTCTCCAACACAGACATCGGAGTCTTCAGCTTAGCACTCAAACCCTTCTCAAAACGTCTGATCCGTTCCTCGTCTGTTGTCGCCATGTGAGGACAAAACCTCAACAGATCCATAAACTTAGCTTCATATTCAGTGATGTTCATCATTCCTTGTCTCAGGTTCTCGAACTGACTCACCTTCTCATCCAGATACGTCTTGGGAAAGTATCTGGTGACGAACTCACATCGAAACACTTCCCAACCGATCACCTCACTAGGCCGCTTCTCTTCCTCGATGGTCCACCAGTGACCAGCACTACCTTTCAGAAGGTAGACGGCATGCTTTACCTTGTCCGCTTCGGGGATGTCAAGGATCCGAAAAGCCTTCTCAAGACTTGTCAGCCACAGATCTGCATCTACCGGATTAGCCGTTCCAGCATAATCCGAAGCTCCAACTCGGCGAAGTCGCTCGAAGGTCTTCCCAATACCCGATGCTACTTCATGGGGAACCTGTGCTCGCGGAGGAGGCACTGGTAATCGCTCAACCATGAGATTCATCGTAGCCATTCACTGCCCCATAAGCTGTTGGTAAGCAGGATGTTCAAGTATGGCTGGGATAAATTGGGGAACCTCAGGCACCCGATCTTCATGTGCCTGTCCATCTGCTCCATCAACCGATGCAGCATCACTGTACTTAGTAGAGTGTTCTTCATGGTTTCCAGACATCTTGACTTTTCTTCCGCTAAGGGTAGAAGATACTGTAAGAAAACCTGGACACACATAAGAACAACTCAACCTAGTCCTAAATCCCCGTAGACACAGCGAACCTAAGGCTCTGATACCAAAACTTGTGGCAACACATCCCATTATCACACAGATAACGAGGTGTTACGCGAAAACGTGCGGAAATCACCATAACCACAGCTTATCAAAAACACGGGTTAATTAAAACCGATTGCGGAAAACATATAAAGTGTGAAACTATTACTTTCCAGTCCTCATCATGTATAGGAACATGTCATATATATACATTCATGAGATCTGATACGTGTCCACACCTCAGAAACAGTTGTTCATCCATCACATGAGTTCATCACCGGTTCATATACACGGAGGCCCGCATTCAGCCAACAACAGGATATACAAAACATCAACGATCGTTCATCAAGAAACCACGTCAAAACACTGCCAAGGACCTGAGAGTACAGGGATGACTCTAGACTCTACTACAAAACATCTAAAACAGCAGCATATCCATCGCTTGCCTTCTACTGCTCGTCAGGCTGCTCGGCCGCAACACCACGACCACGACCACGTCTATCTCGACCACCTAAAAACCAGCGGAGTGAGACAATTGAACAATTGTCCCAGCGGGAAACATAACTTCCCACCGCAACTACAGAACCTCAGCAAGATAAATGATAACAGCAGATAACTAACAACAGGTATAACAAGAGCAGTCTATATATATATATAAGACATAGTTATTCTTACCGACAAGCTAATCAGCTGTGCAAGCATATATCCAAATATATCTTATAGAATATGATTTGCAAGATAAGATGTATCTCCATGTAACATGATTATCAAGATAAGATATAATGTCACATAACCTGCAAGGTATAACATAGATATTACACAAACAAGGCTTCAACCAATGTTTCGTGTTTATCCTAATCAATAAGTACTAAACGGCTGTATTACATATTATTATGCCCTGAGGATTTGAACCATACCGTTCAAATCCAACCTTCGGTTACGAAACCCAAGTCGGTGCCATACAAGGTCAATGGAAGAGCCAGACTCCACGACCTCCCACCTCGTGGTCAGTACACGAGTACAACACAAGCAGGACCGCAGTCACATGTTGAAGTGGTCTAAGCCACAGGGTCAGCTCCATAGGCTACCCTCACTCTAGCCCGCCTTGGTACAGGTCTCGGCGCTAGTAAAACTGAGCCACGGGCCTGTTCACCGTGCTCTGAGCCATGAACGCATTCATGCTCCTCATATCACATATCCTGAGCCATGGGCCTGTTCACCATGCTCTATATACATATATGAGTCTGTAACCGAAGTTACACTCTTACCTCCTTATTTTCAGGCTAGGAGCAACCTACACATATTCAACAATATGCGCTTCCAGGTTAACCCGTAGGAGAACCCGTTTCACCATCACCAAGTCCTGACGATGATGGATCTATGGCCAGGGCAACTACATGTTATAATTCCACTGTAATTAACTAGTGTCTTTTAGATGGATTGCAAGATTCAACCAAGTTATATAACATGTAAGATATAACAGAAAATAAAGAACATCATATTATTATTGAAACCTCATCAACCTGATCCATCACAAGGATCCAGCATCACATGTTACCACTTGGCCTCTTGCTGACCATCCAGATCCATATCAAGGATCATCACATACCATAGGGTATCAATCCTTCATCATGTACTGTCACTGCCTCTCAGGGCTCACATCATCATCATGGGACCAACACATTACATATATAATCTCATAGAACAATTATCAAGGTATTGTTACTCATCACATTTGTCACATAGCCCACTCATGGCTACACATCACCTGCATGGTTAGGATACACAATAACCATAGATTCAATCATAAGGAATATGCTCACTATCATGGGCTATCACTCAAGATAATCTATTTATCAATATTTATAATATTTGATGATCAAGCTTGTTAAGCACATCATACCATAATCATGCCTACCCTTATCTCAGGATTATATAAACAATCAAGGTATTCAATTATGTTGAGTATGTTGGCTAAATGGACATCTATAAAATCCCTTTGTTTTGATTATGACAAACATTTCATTCTTATTTATTTGACGAGCTACTTGAGTGTGCAGGATGACAAACCTATAAGGGAAATTCAACAAGAAGTATTTATATTTTCATGCAAATGTAATCATTGTAAAAACTTGTACAAAAATATAATGTACAAGTACTTAGAATCGCATGTAAATCAAGCATTGGATTTTCCCTAGCTAAACACCTTAGTCATCCATTCAATAGGATCACCTATGCACACTCACACACATAATTAATGCCTAACTTGAAATCTTAAAACAGGATCTATCTCGGTCGACCAACTCCTCGACCGAGACACTCTCGGTCGACAAACTCCTCGACCGAGAAAGATCCAAAGTAGCCGTTAGACACAACAGACAAAGTAGTTGGCAGTTGCAAATGAACGTTAATCCAGAGAGCCTGTCGGTCGACAAAACTTCGACCGAGTAGGTGTCTCGGTCGACCATTCCTCGACCGAGATGGTCTCTGACAGGAACTGCAGAATAAATTAATTAGCCGTTGTTAAAGCAACAACTTTGTACCTAACGGCTAGTTAAGCACTTAGAAACCCCTAGAAGTTATCTAGAACATCCTTAAGCATACTTAGGCCATTTCTATAAATAGGACAAGCCATAGGACACTAGGACTCACTTGATACACTTGCTATACTTGAGAAAATACTTGAGCCCTCTTGTGCAATCTGTTGTGAATTGAGCATTGTGATAAATTGGCCACTTTCCTCTTAGCTCAAGCTCGTCCTATAGGCTAGATTTTCCTAACCCTAAGCAATCACAAGTTCATCATCTTGGCTAGGAAAATCCAAACGCTTGATCTAGGCTAATCAAGCCTTGAGCTTCAAGGATAAGTTGTATTTTCTCTTATTTCTTTCTTGTTCCTAGTATTCCTTGTACTCTTCTTGCTACTCCAGGTAGGAGGCTGCGGATTGGAGAGGGTGAAGCTCTTCGTGGTGAAGAGGAGGAACTTTGGACTACTTCAGAAGGCTGTCTTGACGGGAAGCTACTTCGGGAGGAAGGCTACTTCAAGGGGGAGCTTGAAGTTACTTCAAGGAAGGCTGCTTCGAGGTTGGCAAGACTACTTCAAGGCGAAGGCTGTCCAAAGGGTGTTTGGAAAGTATTGTAAATTTTATGTAATATCCTTGAGAGGTAATAAAATTTAGTACTTTCAAAATCCCGGTTGGGTAAGCAACCGGGTAGTGGATTGACTCCTTAGTATTTGCTAAGGTGGAACCACTCTAAACACCTGTGTTCCTCTTCTTAATCTTTACTTTGGTTGTTTGAGTTTAAATTACTTTAAAATCTATATAAAACTCTATTCACCCCCCCCTCTAGAGGTTTTCAATTGGTATCAGAGCAGGGCTTCAAGGAACCTTAACACGGTCTTGAAGAAATGGGTGATGGAGTGCTCAACCACCTCAACATTGAAGGAACGCTCGTTGCTAGACCTCCGGCATTCGACAGGACAAACTATCAATACTGGAAGAGAAGGATGCAATTCTACTTCCAAGGAATCAACTGGGATCTTTGGAGAATGGTATCTACACCATACACACTCCCACAAGACGATTTCGCAGTATGGGATGCTAATACGGTAAAAATGGCCCAAATGAATGCAAAGGCAGTAAGCATTTTATATTGTTCCATTTCAGTAGGTGAATTTAATAGAGTATAAAACTGTGATACCGCATATGAGATTTGGCATAGATTATCTATAACATATGAGGGTACCGTTCAAGTTAAAAACTCTAAAGTTAGTTTGCTTAAAACCAAGTTTGAACATTTTCGTATGGATCCAAACGAAACTATTAGTGAAATGTATTCAAAATTTTCTACTATTGTTAATGGTTTGAGTGCTTTAGGGAAACCTGTTCTTGAGGAGGATCAGGTATCAAAAATACTTCGATCTCTTCCTCCAAAGTACAAACCAAAGGTGACAGCTATTGCAGAAGCAAACGACCTCACTCGCCTCAAAATGGAGCAGCTCATCGGAAACTTAGAAGCTCATGAGGCAGACCTAGAAGAGGAAGAGAGAAGAGAACATGAGCATCAACGTGGGCCAAAGAAAGACGTGGCTCTCAAAGCATCAAAAGCTCTCTCACAAGAGAGTGAGGAATCCAGTGAAGAAGAAGGAGAAGAAGCATTGATAGTCAACGGTAAGAAATACAGAAGGTTTAAATCTAATAAAATTTCTAGTTCTTCTTCCACTCCCAGGTGCTTCGAATGTGGAAAGAAAGGACATTTCAAAAATGAATGTCCCAAAGCTAAGAAGGGAAAGAAAAGCTCACATAAGAAGAAAGAAAAAGCTTATAAAGCGGCATGGGATGAAACGAGTGAAAGTGAAAGTGGAGATGAAAATGTGGAATGTCTAATGGCAAGAGAAGACAATGAAGACTCTCAAGAGGTAAGCCTTATTGATCTTCCTAAAGAAGAATTAGTTGCTAGCTTACAAGAAACTCATGATAAGTATGTTGATGCCAAGAAGAAACTAAAGAAGACTATGAAATCAAATAATGAGCTCATTGCCAAAATAGATGAACTTTCTTCTGAAAAGAATAACATTGATCTTGAAAATGTATCTTTAAAAACATCTTTAGATGATTGCACTAGAAAGCTACTTACTTTGGAAACCAATCTTAATCTTCTATCAAAAGAAAAGACTGATTTGTTAGCCAAACTACAAGCTTTTCAAACTCAACCTATCTTGTGCAATCATTCGGACTATGACAATATTGTAAAAGAAAAGGATTCATTGTTTTCTGATTTAGACCAGGCAAGAAAAGATATACATAAGAAGATGAATGACATTGCTCAGTTGCAAAGAGAACTTTATGAGTTAAGAAGAAAAGATATTCTTGATAACATATTGAGAAGTGGTACTACCTTCAATGGAAGAAAAGGTTTGGGATATGTTCCAAAGAAAAACCAACCCAAAAAGACCCAAACTATGTTTGTACCCAAAAACACAATGGCTAGAAAGAGAAATGAAGTTGATTCTATTACTTGTCATTTCTGTTTACGTCTTGGACATTACTGTTTTTCATGCCCCTACAAGACTAAGAAATCCAACTTAGTTTGGACTCCAAGACCCCAAACTTAGAAGAATGGAATGTAGTTGAGATATGACAAAATACTTAATTTTTGCTATATTTAACCGCTTCTCGACCGGACATCATGTTTTCCGTTGGTCTTTGTGCTCGATTTCAATCTCAACCTATGCAATCTCATTTTCTTGCGGTTAAACGAATTCTTCGATATCTAGCTGGCACTACTTGTTTCGGTTTATGGTATCCAAAAGGACAATCCTTGGATTTTAAAGCATATACTGATGCGGATTATGCTGGTTGTCGACTTGATCGCAAAAGTACTAGTGGTGGATGTTTCTTATTAGGAAGAGCCTTAGTATCTTGGTTTAGTAAGAAACAAAATACGGTTGCCCTATCTACAACTGAAGCTGAATATATGGCAGCCGGGTCTTGTTGTGCTCAAGTACTTTATATGCAACAGGTTTTAAGCGATTATGGTTTTAAACTTTCATCTACACCTATCTTTTGTGATAACACGAGCGCCATAAACTTAGCACATAATCCTATTTTACACAGCCGGGCAAAACACATTGAAATCCGTCATCACTTCTTAAGGGATCACATATCAAAGAATCATGTTTCCCTTCAAATTGGCTGATATTTTTACAAAACCGCTTCTTTTAGATCAATTCAACAGCATTCGGAAGCAACTGCTTATTACTCCTTTGGAAGATGTTTTCTTTGATATCTGCGGTTCTTAACACGAATACTTGTTTAATTGTATCATTTTGGCTTTTCAGTGGACATTTTCTTATTAGATTTGATGGGATATCTAATTAAGGGGGAGCTTTTATTAAAATGGTTATCTTTTTGAAATGACAAAGGGGGAGAGATATATAAAACTATAACTTAGTATTTTTGACAAATTCAATCAATGAGTTTCATAAATATACTCTTGGCTTTACATTGAAAGTTGCTATATTCCCAAATGAACTGGATTTCATGTTCCATAATTCATTGGGAATAATAAGCACACATTTTATAAACAAGAGGAAAAGTTACAAATGGCAATCTAAAGGTATGACATTTATATGTTTTATATTTCCTTTATTTATATTTTGGAAATGTTTGTCATCTTCAAAAAGGGGGAGATTGTTGGCTAAATGGACATCTATAAAATCCCTTTGTTTTGATTATGACAAACATTTCATTCTTATTTATCTGACGAGCTACTTGAGTGTGCAGGATGACAAACCTATAAGGGAAATTCAACAAGAAGTATTTATATTTTCATGCAAATGTAATCATTGTAAAAACTTGTACAAAAATATAATGTACAAGTACTTAGAATCGCATGTAAATCAAGCATTAGATTTTCCCTAGCTAAACACCTTAGTCATCCATTCAATAGGATCACCTATGCACACTCACACACATAATTAATGCCTAACTTGAAATCTTAAAACAGGATCTATCTCGGTCGACCAACTCCTCGACCGAGACACTCTCGGTCAACAAACTCCTCGACCGAGAAAGATCCAAAGTAGCCGTTAGACACAACAGACAAAGTAGTTGGCAGTTGCAAATGAACGTTAATCCAGAGAGCCTGTCGGTCGACAAAACTTCGACCGAGTAGGTGTCTCGGTCGACCATTCATCGACCGAGATGGTCTCTGACAGGAACTGCAGAATAAATTAATTAGCCGTTGTTAAAGCAACAACTTTGTACCTAACGGCTAGTTAAGCACTTAGAAACCCCTAGAAGTTATCTAGAACGTCCTTAAGCATACTTAGGCCATTTCTATAAATAGGACAAGCCATAGGACACTAGGACTCACTTGATACACTTGCTATACTTGAGAAAATACTTGAGCCCTCTTGTGCAATCTGTTGTGAATTGAGCATTGTGATAAATTGGCCACTTTCCTCTTAGCTCAAGCTCGTCCTATAGGCTAGATTTTCCTAACCCTAAGCAATCACAAGTTCATCATCTTGGCTAGGAAAATCCAAACGCTTGATCTAGGCTAATCAAGCCTTGAGCTTCAAGGATAAGTTGTATTTTCTCTTATTTCTTTCTTGTTCCTAGTATTCCTTGTACTCTTCTTGCTACTCCAGGTAGGAGGCTGCGGATTGGAGAGGGTGAAGCTCTTCGTGGTGAAGAGGAGGAACTTTGGACTACTTCATAAGGCTGTCTTGACGGGAAGCTACTTCGGGAGGAAGGCTACTTCAAGGGGGAGCTTGAAGTTACTTCAAGGAAGGCTGCTTCGAGGTTGGCAAGACTACTTCAAGGCGAAGGCTGTCCAAAGGGTGTTTGGAAAGTATTGTAAATTTTATGTAATATCCTTGAGAGGTAATAAAATTTAGTACTTTCAAAATCCCGGTTGGGTAAGCAACCGGGTAGTGGATTGACTCCTTAGTATTTGCTAAGGTGGAACCACTCTAAACACCTGTGTTCCTCTTCTTAATCTTTACTTTGGTTGTTTGAGTTTAAATTACTTTAAAATCTATATAAAACTCTATTCACCCCCCCCCCTCTAGAGGTTTTCAGAGTATACCGGGCAATCATAATTGTCACCATTCATTACTATTGTCCTTATTATCCGTACCACTAAACAACCATTAATGCAACCACAACTTACTATTGCCATTAACAAATAAACATAAGGATTACTTCGTATACCTCATTACCTTTAGCATTATTGCTATCATTAGCAAGCTATTAGTGTAACTGTCACCTAGCATCGTCATTACCATTTATTGTTACTATCATTAGCATTAATATTGTTTGCAAGGCATCATTATCATTTGAGCATGAACATGCATTTCCATAGTACATGAGACCGTCACTATAAGAACACATGACCCTCACTATAACTCATCACCACCCCTTACTAAAACTCATCAAGGCCTATCGGCCGACACACACAACCAACCTAGGTTATCGCCCATCTTGGCTATCGGCCACCATGGATATCGGCCAGCACTCCATGCATGGCTATCGTCCAGCACCAACCAACCACGAGAACTTAGGTCTATCGTCCACAAAAAGAAGGGGATGTCTCTCAACACAAGAAGGTCCATATCGCCCATCATGCTCATCATGTCGACCGACACAACAAGGGGTATCGCCCGATACCCAACCACACTTATCGGCCAACACCTCACTACTTGACCTATTTCCCACTCAAGAGCAAGGACATCGCCCAACACAAGAGCACCATCGTGCTGCCCAACACCAAGAACTCTCACCCTATCGTTCAACTCAAGGACAAGGTGTTTCTCAACACAAAGACCATATCGCCCAACATGGTCACCATATCGGCCAGCACAAAGGGACATCATTCATGTCGTCCAACTCAAAGATATCATCCAACTCACCCAACCATGGAGGGATATCGCCCAACATACCCATCCAAGGGAAGGATATCGCCCATCACATCCAACCAAGGAAGGATATTGCCCAACACATCCAACCAAGGAAGGATATCGCCCAACACAATGTCACCATCAACCTCTAACTCAAAGCATCACAAACCCTAGATCACTAGGAACCCTAAACCATAAGGGCATATCGACCACCAGAGGAAACTCAAGCAAGGTACGAGAGCAAGGAACTAAGCTAACTACTAACATGCAACAAGATCATAGCTAGAGGTAAAGAAATTAGGGTTAGAAGATATGAAACCCGCCTTGAAGAAAGGAAGAAGAAGCACTTAAACTCCAAGGGGTATCGTCCAACACAGCTCCAAGGTCCAAGATATCATCCACTAGGCTGCTCCAGGAAGGTGTATCGGCCACCACAAGCTAGATGGAGAGGGATATCGTGCACTCAAGGTGGAGGGGAGACCAAAAGAGCAAAGGAGACTAAGGCAAGGAGAAGAGTTGCTTATATAGAAAGAAGGGGAGGAGAAACCAAGGTACAACCATGCAATGTGTCGCCCACCCAAGGGACACTTGTCCTAGGGTTCAAGACAACACACTTGCAAGGCATGGGACACTTGACCAAGCTAGGCACCAAGTGTCACCAACCAAGGTCAAGCCACATGGGCGACACAAGCAAGAACTCCTGCTGGGCGACACAAACAAGCTGATGGGCGACACACCACTGTGTTGGGTGACACAAGACGACCTAGGACGACACACACACATCCTTGGACGACACAAGGCAAGCCATGGCCGACAAAAGGCTCAACCAAGCCCAAACGACACATCTCAAGGCCCAAACAAGCTCAACTCAGGCCCAAAGAGCTCAAACAACAAGCCAAAGCCTTCCTCTCAACCCTAGAGGAAGCAAAGAGGGAAAAACATCTCACAAGATGACCAACTTGCACACAAAACCCTAAACTTGGGTTATTTGCAAGTAGCCCCCTCAACTCTCAACAAAGCATAACAAAACCCTAATCACCACTTAAAGGTGATTAGCAAGCACCAAAGCACCAAGGTTAAGCAAAACAAACAGGGTAAACCCTAAACGCAGGTCAGGGTCCTTACAGTTTTAGTCCCCCTGCCACATTATATAGGCACTGGGGTTTTAGTCCCCCCGCCACTTGGAGAGGTCCGGTAGGTGCCTCACCCTATATTGAGATGACTTTGTGTCTTAATATATTCATGTTAAGTGATTAATTTAGTTGATTGATGATGCGATGATTTTGAGTCGCATTTATAGACTTGTTTTATTTGAGTTTTATGCATTTATTAATCATTTTGGTGGGTAATATTGCATAATTCATTTACTTTGGTCTATGATCATTCTCTATGTCAAATCTCACTTATTTCAATATTTTGAGCATAAATTATCACAAGAATATTTTTTGTATAGACTTATGTGGTTTTGTATTGCAATTTCAGGAAAAACATGTATCGGCTACTGTCAATACCATCGACGGTGGTCGATACCATCGACCGGACCACATGTTGCCAGCCGCAAGGACCAGAAGAAAGTCGATACTATCGACAGTGATGTCGATGGTATCGAGATTCCATCAGGTTGCTGGCAAAGAGTGAGTTGATACTATCGACACATATGTCGATACTATCGACTAGTGGAGCTACAACGATGGTAAAAGGACAAAACCGACACCTATGAATGTCGATATCATCAACCCGCATCGATGGTATCGAGGTGGCATCAGTCGCAACAAAGAAAAGAAAAGAAATCCAGCCGATACAGTGCAGGGTCGATACCATCGACCTGCGTCGATGGTATCGACACCGTCAGATACATGTTTGCTCCAGATTGATCTAAATCTGACGGCTGTGGTAATTTGGCGACCTAATTCGGAGATAATACCTAATGACGGTGGCCAAAAGCAATCTATCACGTCATTAGCCACTGCACACATCCTGAGAAGGTGGGGAGAGAAGAACGGAGCCCAGAAGCACGCCCCTGCCGATCCGGACGCCGAAGAAGATGATTTCCACCACCGAAAGGTGGGAGAACGCGTATTCTACACCAAGGATCGCTTGGATCTTCTCTGTTCAGGGGTTTTACCACTCAATCACGTTTTTCTCCATGTTTCCCTTTTTCTACCCCACAGTTTGCTCTGAGATGAACATGCGGGGCTAATCCCCTTAATCTTTAGGACCGGGAGTAGCCCAAGAATTCATTGTATGACAATTTTATCATAGAAATTCATATTTTATCTCTTAAATCCGTGGTATAATTTTGTTGTCTCAATTATATTGTTATGCTTGATCACCATAATAATAATCTAATGCCCTTAATTACTTTGAAAGAAGAATTAATGGTTGAAAAGAGACGAAATTTACATTAATTGACAAATCCCTTGAACAAGGTGGTGTAAGGTTAATGGTGGACACTGAAAGATCATTTTTAATGCACCTAGTTTAGGGTATAGGTTACTATGGCAGTGGAACCGACCTAGACATAGGTAGTGAATTGTACCACGACAGTGGACAATTCTGATTTCAGGCCACTACCCGGATAGAGAGAGAAATTTGAGTGACTATATAGAATTTAATACAATGAAAACCCGCGGTGAAACTGCAATCCTAAAGATCTCATTTTGAATTGATTAAACCAAACATTTAATCGATTGCTTTGTTTTGTTTTAGTTCATTTTTCTTTTCATTTTAACAACAACTTCCAATTCTTTAATTGGTCTAGCTGATTGCGAGTAGTTAGTAGTAGTCTCTGACAATTCACGTATCCTTGAGTTCGACTCGGGCCTCACAAAGGCCTATATTACATTAACACGTACACTTGCGTTTCTACACACACAAAAAAAGCGTGTCAAGTTTTTGGCGCCGTTGCCGGGGATACGGCAAGTTGTCGGCACTACGAGTGCTGCAAGAGGCCACTCTAGGCCACATTTTTATTTTTTTTATCATTTTAAAAATTCATAGTATATTCTATAAATTTTGTAATCGTCAAGCACGGTACTGACCTCAAATTTTCACTTTGCAGGTACTGTGTATGGTGCAGACACGTAGTACCAACTACACGCAACAGGCACCAGAGGTTCCATTTCCAGGACCGGAAGACGAGGAGGATTACGAGCGAGACCATCTGGAAGAAATAAACTCCGAATCCGAACAAGAAGAGATGGCAGAGGAACAGACAATATGGGAGAAGATCAAGGCTTCTTCTTCATCTGCATCAAAGGGGCCAATCAAGAAGCAGGCAATCAACATTCCGACA
The DNA here is from genome assembly GCA_963693085.1 of Alisma plantago-aquatica. Classification (NCBI taxonomy): domain Eukaryota; kingdom Viridiplantae; phylum Streptophyta; class Magnoliopsida; order Alismatales; family Alismataceae; genus Alisma; species Alisma plantago-aquatica. The sequence goes on from OY856409.1 coordinate 985,582,297, forward strand.
TACAAGATTGATCCTGCATTAATTAATTTGGTGAAGTCAAACGCATTTCATGGGCTCAAGAATGAAGACCCAATCACGCATATAAGCCAATTTGTGGAAAATTGCGATATGGTTAAAATTGACAGGTTCCCGCAGAATGTGCTCTACCTAAAGTTGTTCCCGAGTTCTCTGGCGGGAGCTACATGAGAGTGGTTGCACAATCTCGACGATGAATATGTGGAATCATGGAACCACATGATTGAGGTGTTCTTTGAAAGATTCTTCCCGCCTGAGAAGACTAATGATTTGATCAGAAAAATTCACAATTTCACTCAGAAGGCAGGAGAGACCTACTCGGAAACCTGGGAGCGATTTCAGATGATGCTTAGGAGGTGACCACACTATGGTTTGGATAAGGAACAACATGTTAAAATCTTCTATTTTGCTCTTTCCGAGCATGATAGAAGTAACTTAGATTCAGCAGGTTCAGGGTTTTTCTTGAACAACACAGACACAAGATGCTGGGAGATTCTGAAGAATATGGCAAAAAAGCAATCTTGGGGCGATAGGGATGCACCGGAACAAGTCAAAGTCACAGGTGAGTCCAGAGCCATCAAGGAGCTGAATGACAAGCTTGATCTTCTAGCCAAGAAATTGCTTGCCAAGGAAGATGCATCATCTGATGAGGAAGCCCAAGTCAAATTTATGCAACAACAGGGCTATAGAAATAATGATTATGCTTAGAGGAGGGATAAGAAGTTCTCATGGAAGGATCCAAACAACTTCCTACAAGATCCAGAAGCGAAGCCACAATCAAGAGAAGAAGATAAAAGCACCGAGTTACTGAGTCAAATGGTGCAGCAAAATCAAGAGATGATGAGCATGTTTAGTAAGCAGTTGCAGTCCCAGGGTGATATCTTGACTAAGTTTGGGCAAACACTGCAAAGTCATGGAGCACAAATGAGGGCTCTAGAGACAACCGTTACCCAAATTTCAAATGAAGTGGCGGCCATAAAGCATGCCAATCAGTAGAGACAGGCTAGGAATGTGGATGTTGTGCAAGCACATCATCAAGTTAAATATATGTCTGTGATTACTGAGGTAGAATCCCCATTGGTAGAGGCCCAGGATAAAGGTAAAATGATGTTTGATACAGAGGCTACACTGGCAATACCGTATCCTCGCAGTCATTATGGACTACCAGGCGGATACACTCCATTCAGAAAAGCCCGCCAAGAGCACATGAAGGTCGCGCCCCGACCTAGGCAAGAAGAGCAGGTGAAGGTCATTTGTCAAGGTGAAGATACATCCACTGCGAGAAAGCTCTGTTGAAGAGGATCCACCAAAGTCTACGCCAGAGGGAGTCAATGAAACAAGCTTAGGGGAGCTTGCCCCGAAAAGCTCATATGTGCCACCTCATAAGTATCTAAATGAGGCAGTTGTGTCTAGTCCGGACAGCTCGAGGCCGAAGAAAGAGCATCGACACTATAGAAAGTTCTTGGAGATGTTCAGAAAACTTCATATCAATATCCTGTTAGTGGAAATGATAGAGAAGATTCCCGCTTATGGGAGGTTTATCAAAGAAATCATCAACAAGAAGAGGTGGATTAAGGACACAGATATTTGTCGGGTGAATGATATGGTGAGCTCAATTATTCACGGGAGTTTGCCACAGAAGAGGAAAGACCCAGGAGGCTTCTACATTCCATGCTCTATAGGTGATCAACATTTTCCACAAGCACAATGTGATTCGGGTGCCAGCATTAATCTTATGCCTCTGTCTACATTTCAAAAGCTTGGGTTGGAGAAAATAAAGAAATCAGTGGTAACTATTGAGTTGGCGGATGGGTCCATTGTAAAGCCATACAGAGTGTGTGAGGATGTGCTAGTCAAGGTGGACAGGTTCATCTTTCTGGTGGATTTCGTCATCATGGACATGCCACAGCTTAAAAGTTGTGAGATGCTATTGGGTAGGCCGTTTCAAGCAATGGCTGATGTTGTCACTGCCATTGGGAGAGGTACATTGACCTTGGGGATTGGCCAAGATAGAGTTGAGTTCAAACTGTCGCATGATCCCTTAGGCACACTCTCCAAAGATCCAAGTTGATGAAACTTCATGTCGTCTAGCCTAAGACGTTAAATAAGGGTGCTTGTTGGGAGGCAACCCAGCCATTGGTACTTTAGTTTAGTTTCTTTCACTTTCGTAGTTTGATTTGTTTTGACTTTGTTTTTAGTGTAAAAAAAAAGATACCGTGATCGTTTGCTCACTGTGCAGGACTGAGGCAGGGTCGATACCATCGACCCGGGTACAGGTTGGCGACTGCAGAAATCACATTGCATCGATACTATCGACGGCCTCGTCGATAGTATCGACACACCAACAGGTTGATCGCAAAGTCCAAGTCGATAGTATCGACATGCCAATCGATACCATCGAGATCTCTGGAGATATTCAGAAGAAATCGTCTCAGTGAAGTCGATACCATCGGCGGGCCTATCGATGGTATCGACACAATCATATACAGAAGGCGGCGGCCAGCCTCGTGAGGGAGTTGCCCTAATTAGCAAGTTGATACTATCGACTTGTGTCGATAGTATTGACGCGCCACATCACCGATCCGCGAGAGAAGATCAACGGCGATCGCTGCAACCAGAAAGTCGATCTGTGGGACGGGTCGATACCATCGACGCGTCAGCAATCTGGGTCACGTAGATCCAGCTATCGACAACCGTCGATACTAGCGGCATGTGGATTGTGCTACGCGTGTCGATACCATCGACCCGCGTCGATGGTATCGACGGGCACGCAGCAGTGCCGACGTCAGTTATATAAGGAGGGGTTTGTCGTCATATGACGTCACACCTTCAACAAGTTCTTTCTCCACTTGCGCCGAGTGTCCTCAAGAGCAATCTGAGCCTGACGACGAGCATCCAGGATCACGTTCTTCATCGAGCGGAGATTTCCTTCTCCGATCTTCACCGAGCTCTTTCTCTACCCTCCTTCTTCCACAACCATGGTGCATGTTGCTGGTGCATCTTCTTCGCACGCCAACCCGATGGACATCTCGGAGTTCGTGCCGCCACCGCCTGTGTCGATTCCATGCCCGTAGATTGTTCACCTGTCCACGGAAGTCAAGAAGATCTATGAGGAGATTCTGAAGAGGAAAATCGAGCCGACCCGTTATGTTGAACGGGAAACGATCCGCAACTTGGGGTTCGAGGCTAATTTGGCCTACATTCTCAAAGGGCAGGCGAGGCACACAGGTAGGAGGCCCGATGAGTTGGAGTACCATGCCGATGGCCAGCCGTTCTTCAATGAATGGCCTACTTATAAGGAGCTGGTGGTAGAATTCATGGCGTCGTTGGATGTCTGTGTCGTGCCAAACGACATCATAGCCACAGACCGCGAGTGGATCAAAGGTCGGGTGTCTTTCCGGCTGTACAACAATGACTACAACCTTACACTCCGTCAGTTCAATAAGATTTACAACTGGAATCATTCGCAAAATGACTATCAGCGGCCAGACAACCGGACGGATTACGATGCTATCTTCGCCGAGCTCGTGACGGTGCCGCCGGGCAAGGCTGTGAGCTACCACAACGCGACAGTGGCGGATTTTGAGCATCCGTTCGTGCGGGTTCTACACCGCATGATCTGCACCACTTTATTCGGCCGTGGTGATCTGGCTCTCAGCAAGTTTTAGGAGACAGACCTGTTTTTCCTGAACAAGCTACTAAAGTGCCAAGAATGCAACTGGGGCGCGTTCTTCTTAACACGCATTTTGGCGGTAAAGAGGAGTACGTGGAAAGCTCCAATTCACTTTGGAGGGCTTATCACAAAGCTGGCCTACTACCTTGGGTTGAATTTCCAGCAGCTTACTCCTCTCTCTAGCAGAAGCAAGGTTAATTTGCAGCATCTTCACCGATCAAACCTTATCTTGCTTCGGGATGGTTTACCATATGCTCATTGCCATGTAAACCACACATATCAAGAATGCATGCTTCCCGATCCCGTCTTCCATATCGAGGGTGCTCAACATTTCCGATGGCCAATCATAGCCATTGCTGACTCCGATGAAGACAATGGCAACGACGACGACAACAACAATGACGACGAGGCTGAAGAGGAAGAGGAGGCCTACACTCCTCTTCGAGCACGAGTGGCACCACGGAAGCGTCCTCGCATGCATCTGGGTGCATCTTCATCTTCGCAGCCTCCACCACCACCGCCACCCTCACAGCCAAGCGAGGATGTCTATTCGATGCAAGGCATGTATGCTATGCTGCAGGACATACAGCAGACGCAGCAACATCACACTACAATGTATACCGGTATTCAAGATACTACCAACCGGTTACTTGATAATCAGCGGGCGATCTTCGAGAATGAGCGCCTCCTCCTTGGCAACCAACAACATATTCATGATAGGTTGTATAGGATGGAGATGCAGCAGCAGCCCTTTTATGATCACTACTGGAGTCAGAACTACTTTGGAGGGTATCCACAACCTCCACCTATGTCCCAGTTTGATCCGAGTTTTCAGGGAGAGTACCCATCCTGGGACCCTACGGCTCCACAATACCCGCCTCCGCCACAAGAGTAAATCGGTATCTCTATTCCAACCTTTAAGATTGTTTTTGACTATGAGGCCATAGTCGAATTCAAGCTTAGGGGGGGGTAGTTGGAACAGCTCTATCTTTTATTTTCTCTGTTTTTAGTTTTATTTTGTTCTTGTCATTTATTTCTTGCAATCTGATTTGTTTGTAGGATCCACGTCTATCTAGTGTAATTGTGGATGTCTTAAGTCATGTGTCATCTCACTTGCTTGTACATGGGAATTAAGGGAAAATAAAAAAAAATTAGTGTTCGCAAGCTTGAGTGTTGGTCAACTTTGAGCACATAACTTAAGAAAATGATTGGTTTTGTCAACTTTAAAATAGAAAATCACAACTGTACATTCCTAATGATTCATGAAAAGTGGACGGAACTGGTTGTTTGAGCTTAAACTGACCAAATGATAATGAGACTCTAATTTGAAGTAAGAGAGAGAAACCTCTTAACTATTACACAGGTCAGTAAGGAGGGACACATAGTAATCTTCAAAGGTTCAGTCAAGTAGTCTTGTGATCTTTCCACCTCATTGTTTTTCATAATCCACCATAAGAATTGGAAGTACGTTACGGTTTTAATCCTTTTTATTGCATCTCATATAGATAGGTGTTGCATTGCAATCACTTTCACATGTTTTACATGAAAATTAAAAAAAATAGAATAGTTATACATGCACTTTATTCTTAGTTGTGTGTTATTTAGTTGCATTCATAACTTTTATGCATAGAGCACATCATGTAACTTATTTCTTCTCTAAGGGTGATTAGTTGTTCCATACCTTCATAAATGCTTCAAATATTTGAGCTATGCAGAAAAAGTGGGCCCAACGAATAATTCATTGTCAATTATGGATATAAGGGCTTAAGAAAAAAAGAGTGAAGAAAAAAAATGAATTTTTTTTATTGAGAAGTAAGTAGAATAAGAGGGAGAAAGGAACATGATCACCTGCATCTTAAGATGAGTAAGTACATGATGTAGCTCAGTTAGATATCCATCTCATTTTGAGACGGGATGTTAGTGCATGCATCATTCCATCCAATATTAGGCATTAGGGCATGTTCATGTGCAAACGCATCATTTAGGGCATTTTTGTTTTATGCATGTTGAAATCATATAATGCTTCCATTTCTTCCATTAACCACCCATTCCATCCACCTGTTGCTCGAATTGGTAGGCCACCATGATTTTCTTCTCACTTGTGAATATCAGGAGAGCTGCTTCCATGTAGATGGTAGTTAGGGCGAGCAACGTAGTATAGGAGATCACAAGACGCACCGAGTCTGGACCGGTGAGTTTTATTATGTTAACTTCCCTATGTGATAGTGTTCATCAGTTTTGAGGTAGATATCTTTTATGGATGATTACTGTTGCCTTTAGGGTAATTATCATTCTGTGGTTAGTGAAGGTCGGAATGTGAATGTCCGGTGGGGATCATATGGGATGTCTGTTGTGATGATTTGTTCTTTAGTTGACTCTGGCAATTCTATTCAAAGGTTTAGTTGCTCGAGGGTGAACAATGTTCAAGCTTAGGGGAGTTGAGGTAGTTGGAACAACTCTATCTTTTATTTTCTCTATTTTTAGTTTTATTTTGTTCTTGTCATTTATTTCTTACAATCTGATTTGTTTGTAGGATCCATGTCTATCTAGTGTAATTGTAGATGTCTTAAGTCATGTGTCATCTCACTTGCTTGTACATGGGAATCAAGGGAAAATTAAAAAAAAAATGAGTGTTCGCAAGCTTGAGTGTTGGTCAACTTTGAGCACATAACTTAAGAAAATGATTGGTTTTGTCAACTTTAAAATAGAAAATCACAACTGTACATTCCTAATGATTCATGAAAAGTGGACGGAACTGGTTGTTTGAGCTTAAACTGACCAAATGATAATGAGACTCTAATTTAAAGTAAGAGAGAGAAACCTCTTAACTGTTACACAGGTCAGTAAGGAGGGACACATAGTAATCTTCAAAGGTTCAGTCAAGTAGTCTTGTGATCTTTCCACCTCATTGTTTTTCATAATCCACCATAAGAATTGGAAGTACGTTATGGTTTTAATCCTTTTGATTGCATCTCATATAGATAGGTGTTGCATTGCAATCACTTTCACATGTTTTACATGAAAATAAAAAAAATTAGAATAGTTATACATGCACTTTATTCTTAGTTGCGTGTTATTTAGCTGCATTCATAACTTTTATGCATAGAGCACATCATGTAACTTATTTCTTCTCTAAGGGTGATTAGTTGTTCCATACCTTCATAAATGCTTCAAATATTTGAGCTATGCAGAAAAAGTGAGCCCAATGAATAATTCATTGTCAATTATGGATATAAGGGCTTAAGAAAAAAGAGTGAAGAAAAAAATAATAAAATGAAAAAAAATGAAAAAAATTTATTGAGAAGTAAGTAGAATAAGAGGGAGAAAGGAACATGATCACCTGCATCTTAAGATGAGTAAGTACATGATGTAGCTCAGTTAGATATCCATCTCATTTTGAGACGGGATGTTAGTGCATGCATCATTCCATCCAATATTAGGCATTAGGGCATGTTCATGTGCAAACGCATCATTTAGGGCATTTTTGTTTTATGCATGTTGAAATCATATAATGCTTCCATTTCTTCCATTAACCACCCATTCCATCCACCCGTTGCTCGAATTGGTAGGCCACCGTGATTTTCTTCTCACTTGTGAATATCAGGAGAGCTACTTCCATGTAGATGGTAGTTAGGGCGAGCAACATAGTATAGGAGATCACAAGATGCATCGAGTCTGGACCGGCGAGTTTTATTATGTTAACTGCCCTATGTGATAGTGTTCATCAGTTTTGAGGTAGATATCTTTTATGGATGATTACTGTTGCCTTTAGGGTAATTATCATTCAGTGGTTAGTGAAGGCCAGAATGTGAATGTCCGGTGGGGATCATATGGGATGTCTGTTGTGATGATTTGTTCTTTAGTTGACTCTGGCAATTCTATTCAAAGGTTTAGTTGCTCGAGGGCGAACAATGTTCAAGCTTAGGGGAGTTTGATGCGATGATTGAGTTTTATGCATTTATTAATAATTTTGGTGGGTAATATTGCACAATTCATTTACTTTGGTCTATGATCACTCTCTATGTCAAATCTCCCTTATTTCAGTATTTTGAGCATAAATTATCACAAGAATATTTTTTGTGTAGACTTATGTGGTTTCGTATTGCAATTTCAGGAAAAACAAGTATCTGCTATTGTTGATACCATAGACGGTGGTCGATACCATCGACCGGACCACAGGTTGCCAGCCGTAAGGACCAGAAGAAAGTCGATACTATCGACAGTGATGTCGATGGTATCGAGATTCCATCAGGTTGTTGGCGAAGAGTGAGTCGATACTATCGACACATATGTCGATAATATCGACTAGTGGAGCTACAATGACGGTAAAAGGACAAAACTGACTCCTATGAATGTCGATACCATCGACCCGCGTCGATGGTATCGAGGTGGCATCAGTCGCGACAAAGAAAAGAAAAGAAATCCAGCCGATACAGTGCAGGGTCGATACCATTGACCCGCGTCGATGGTATCGACACCGTCAGATACATGTTTTCTCCAGATTGATCTAAATCTGACGGCTGTGGTAATTTGGCGACCTAATTCGGAGATTATACCTAATGACGGCGGCCAAAAGCAATCTATCACGTCATTAGCCACTACACACATCCCGAGAAGGTGGGGAGAGAAGAACGGAGCCCAGAAGCACGCCCCAGCCGATCCGGACGCTGAAGAAGATGATTTCCACCACCGAAAGGCGGGAGAATGCGTATTCTACGCCAAGGATCGCTTAGATCTTCTCCGTTCAGGGGTTTCACCACTCAATCACGTTTTTTTCCATGTTTCCCTTTTTCTACCCCACGGTTTGCTCTGAGATGAACATGCGGGGCTAATCCCCTTAATCTTTAGGACCGGGAGTAGCCTGGGAATTCATTGTATGACAATTTTATCATAGAAATTCATATTTTATCTCTTAAATCTGTGGTATAATTTCGTTTTCTCAATTATATTGTTATGCTTGATCACCATAATAATAATCTAATGCCCTTAATTACTTTGAAAGAAGAATTAATGGTTGAAAAGAGATGAAATTTACATTAATTGACAAATCCCTTGAACAAGGTGGTGTAAGGTTAATGGTGGACACCAAAAGATCATTTTTAATGCACCTAGTTTAGGGTATAGGTTACTACGACGGTGGAACCGACCTAGACATAGGTAGTGAATTGTACCACGACAGTGGGCAATTCTGATTTCAGGCCACTACCCGGATAGAGAGATAAATTTGAGTGACTACATAGAATTTAATACAATGAAAACCCGGGGTGAAACCGTAATCCTAAAGATCTCATTTTGAATTGATTAAACCAAACATTTAATCGATTGCTTTGTTTTGTTTTAGTTCCTTTTTATTTTAATTTTAACAACAACTTCCAACTCTTTAATCGGTCTAGCTGATTGCGAGTAGTTAGTAGTAGTCTCCGACAATTCATGTATCCCTGAGTTCGACTCGGGCCTCGCAAAGGCCTATATTACATTGACGCGTACACTTGCGTTTCTACGCACACAAAAAAGTGTGTCAATTGATTATGGCAGTCTTCTTTCTCTTATTCTTATACTTGCCTCATTTCTTTTAAAATCTCTTAGTGTAGAGAATCTTTTATATTGCAATGCTTTAGATTATTTAATTGTCCCATTTCTCTTGAATAACACATACATTTTTATTTGTCTCTTGTTGGTTGATCCCAACCACCCAGATTAGGATTAGAGTGCGCATGGAAGCTTGGTGAACCTACCTAAGGCTAAGGAGATCTTACTCATCTAGATAGTTTGGACTAGTTGCATAAAATTTTGTTATGTTGTTTGTGGAGACAAGTTGTATTAGTTTAAGTCTTCCTCTACCTAGATCATATGCTTGTATAAATTTGTACTCCCATTTGGGAAATTTTTATAATGTACTCTTTATACATTTTGAACAAAGCCAAGTTTTATTTCTTCCGCTGCCACACATTTGATGTATTTGTTTATCATGTTTAATAGTAGAGACTATGTCTTTATAGTATGTATACATAGATTAGTCTAAACCCATTTACCTTAGGTATGTATACCATACTTATTGAGCTTGTTATGCTTCATACGTGAGAGTTGGTTGGTGAAAATACAAGTTTTAGTAGATATCTCAACTGTTCATATCTTTGATCTCTATAGGTGTGTTTGGTTTATCTAGTGAATTGAGATGAATAGGTTGACTATATAGGTTACGTTATCTTGTGAAAGTACTATGTTTGTAAACTAGCTAGTGATGGGAAAATCCTAAAATCTCTCCCTATAATGCGAGGTAATCTTATGACTTCCATAGGTCTCAGTTGAGGCAATGTGAATTATGACTAAGTGTGACATGGAGAATGGTGGACATCATGCCTCATTATGGTTGGATAGAAGTTGACCATGCCTAATAAGAAAATCAGCTCCCTGCTATGCACATAAGTTAGAGATGTAATCATATGCCTTTGTGGGTGATAGAAGAATTAAACCCTTTTTGTAGAATGCAGTGATGATAGAATAATAGTATATTTGTCGTGTTGTGGAAGGCGACTGAGTTGGTTCTCGAATCAAGTTTGGCACCAAATTTGGGTTTTTGTTGCAATGTTTTCACCATCAAACTTATTCTCATCATTAAATTATATGTACAAAAGAAAACTTTTTAGATTTTATCGATGGTTTTAAAACCAAGTCACCTCCACAAGAAAGTTTGACTAATAGAGAAACCCTTTAGTGGAGAAACCCTTGAATGGCATGATCAACTATGAGATCCTAGGCCTAGTGGGAAGTAGTTAGTACCAAGAATAATTTTTGGATATCTAACACCTAGATCCACCCTCATTTCCCCTCTAGATGATTAGATCAGTTTCATATTAATCTTTTAAGAGTGTAGCTTAACCTAAGGAATAAATGGGATTAATAATTATTGTAATAAGTAAAACGGTGGCAACTCCTATTAATAATATCAGAAAAGTGGAACTACCACCTAACTAGTTCATATGTGTAAATCCTACTAATATGACCAACAATAATGCTACAAGTATAATGAAAACAAGTTCCATAATTTATTTGAATTTCTCTTAATATGGGGACTTAAGTCAATATAACCGAGTAAGTTAAGCTTAAAAATGATCAAATCCTATAATGCACAACCATGAATGGTAAACATGTTTGCAAACAAAAACTTAATATCATCCCTTGACCCTAACATGCCTTATGGACTATATGGAATGACATAGACATGAGACATTAGATAACTTCATTTCCTTGATAAATTTCATAAATATTCAAAACATAAGATATAATCCTAATACTAAAGATAAGTATACCAATATGCATGTTATACCTTAATAATACATCTATACTTAATATTAAATAAAAAGGATATTCATTTATTTTAAAAAATATAACAACAACATTGATAATAGAAATCATGATGGAAATATGTTGAGTTTTTGTCCATAAACTAGCGTAGTTTGTCAAGTTAATGGTCACAATCTGAATGATCCAAAAAACAAAGACTATATACTATGGTTGGTCATTCAAGGCCATGTGATGGAAAAGTAGAAGTGGTAGAAAACCTAGTTACCACATACATGTAATTTTTACGAAGGTGATGTTGACCATGTTAAGTGGGTGGTGAAATAACACTATAAGTAACCATAATGGAAACAATAATGATAGATAGTCCTAATGGTGTAACACCCCTAGTTAGACATCCTTATGAATACACTAACGTGCTAGTATAGTATTCTACCATTGGAATGGACATAAACATTGATGTGTTAGTAACCATGATCCACTACATTAAGTGATCTATAAACCTATAGTTTAGTTAGGAAGTATAACTTACTATGTAATAGTGTAGCTGAATGGATTTTGGGAATGAAATCCTCTTTAAGGTATGGAGTGGTGTAACATACTGAATTCTAGGAATATAGGTTAATCATCCTTTCTTCTAGGTTCCTATTCTATAATGTGGATAGTCAATCTTCCATTTTTCTTCTTTTCCCATTAGCTAGATCTTAGCATCCATATTTAACTATTTTAGACTAGTTCAGACCTTATTGAGACCATATAGCCCTAATTGACTCATTAGTATTCCATGGACATTGAATCTTAGGGTGTAATAACCCTAACAACTAAACTATAAGAAGGTTATTAGAGATACATGGGAGTACATATACTGTTAATGGGAGTAGAGACTAGTTAAATAGTTAAATATGGGAGTACATATACCTAGATCATATGTTAAGAAATTATTTACATCTCTATTAACTACGAATCAAAATGAGGTCCATAGCAAGAATGGCGGGAAAATTAAAAGTGTTATTTAGTTACCATTGTGAAATTAAAAGTGTTCCTATTCTATAATGTGGATAGTCAATCTTCCATTTTTCTTCTTTTCCCATTAGCTAGATCTTAGCATCCATATTTAACTATTTTAGACTAGTTCAGACCTTATTGAGACCATATAGCCCTAATTGACTCATTAGTATTCCATGGACATTGAATCTTAGGGTGTAATAACCCTAACAACTAAACTATAAGAAGGTTATTAGAGATACATGGGAGTACATATAATGTTAATGGGAGTAGAGACTAGTTAAATAGTTAAATATGGGAGTACATATACCTAGATCATATGTTAAGAAATTATTTACATCTCTATTAACTACGAACAAAATGAGGTCCTCTATTTGTAATAACCCTAACACTAATAGTCTCTACTACTAAACATGATAAACAAATACATCAAATGTGTGGCAGCGGAAGAAATAAAACTTGGCTTTGTTCAAAATGTATAAAGAGTACATTATAAAAATTTCCCAAATGGGAGTACAAATTTATACAAGCATATGATCTAGGTAGAGGAAGACTTAAACTAATACAACTTGTCTCCACAAACAACATAAAAAAAATTTATGCAACTAGTCCAAACTATCTAGATGAGTAAGATCTCCTTAGCCTTAGGTAGGTTCACCAAGCTTCCATGCGCACTCTAATCCTAATCTGGGTGGTTGGGATCACCCAACAAGAGACAAATAAAAATGTATGTGTTATTCAAGAGAAATGGGACAATTAAATAATCTAAAGCATTGCAATATAAACTGAGCGCATGGTGAATCATAAGAAGGTTCAGTGATCACCAGGAGGTAGAGAAAAACACCCCCAGTCAAGGAAATGGAAAACCAGTAAATAGGGGTCAAGCATTCCTATAGAGGTTTCAATTCACCTAGTGTCATTCAGACATAGTAGAGGTGCTACTTGGTTACATGGGAATCATCAAAAATTGGAGGATCATGAAGCACTTGGTAAAGAGAAGGTTTTGTCCATGGGCAGTAAGGGTGAAAGGAAGACTGGGCGGAGGTAACAACGAATTGCCTATCACCACAAGTTCAAACAAAGGTCCAACACATCCCATCACATCGAGAGGCATCCATGAAGAGCCAAAAGCCGAGAGACGAGGGTGATGGGTCCTTTTCCTTCTAGAGAGGTGCCAAATCAATGAGTCAGCGATACTAGATGACCGAGCAAACTAAGACTAAAATACATCAAGATAAGAACATGGTAAGAAAGAGGAAGGGATGAAGAAGATAATTGTACCAACAACTGCTCTCTTGTAGTCTAAGCAGTTGTGGAGGCCTCAATTTTCCAAATGAGAAGATCGAGTTTGTAGTGGTGGCTTGGGGTGCGACAAAATAAATTGATTATGAAGGAATGTTTGTATGGATCTTTGGGTTCTAGATAACCAACAATACGACAGGGAGATCCATGGTTAGGCTATGCAAGATCACAATGATAAAGGGATGTCTGGCCACATTGGACATTTAGTATCTAGGACTCGAGAGAGAGAGACTTACGTCTCATTGAAAATTGCATGGAAGGGTGGATTGAAACATGAAGAAATCTCAACAAAAGGGTGACTGTGGAGAAAAAATGACGAGAAAGCGTCACTGCGTTGAACCAGTCTCTCATGCACGCAGGCAGATGTAGGGGAAAAAGGGGGGAGGGGAGGAAGTTTGTCAGTCCATTTACCTAACCCGGTTGCGTTCGTGTGACATATAAATTGGACTATAGTCCAATATAGTGATGTTAAATTCAACCTGGACTTAGGCTAATCAGGGCATGACATTTAATTTACATGAAATGATTCAATAAACTTATATTATACCTTCTAAGCCATGATTAATGGTGTATTTGATATATGATTTAGTCCAGACTTGGTAGGGTACCTAATTTGCATCCGAGGAACATGATTTTGAACTTAGATTTGCATTTTGAGATTATTTGTTTTGTATTTTTACCATTATACACTAATGAATTAATTTGGGTATTATGCTTACTCTAATGATCAAATATGGTGAATACTTTTGAGTTATTTCCAATTATTTCACTCTAAGATCCTAGGCTCCTACTAGGATATTCAATTATGATCGAGACTATAGTTTATTATTATTCACCAATTTTCCATAGTTTAGTTGTTAGGGTTATTACACCCTAAGATTCAATGTCCATGGAATACTAATGAGTCAATTAGGGCTATATGGTCTCAATAAGGTCTGAACTAGTCTAAAATAGATAAATATGGATGCTAAGATCTAGCTAATGGGAAAAGAAGAAAAATGGAAGATTGACTATCCACGTTATAGAATAGGAACCTAGAAGAAAGGATGATTAACCTATATTCCTAGAATTCAGTAGATGACTAACCTGAATCTCCCTATAGAGGTTTCAATTCACCTAGTGTCATTCAGACATAGTAGAGGTGCTACTTGGTTACATGGGAATCATCAAAAATAGGAGGATCATGAAGCACTTGGTAAAGAGAAGGTTTTGTCCATGGGCAGTAAGGGTGAAAGGAAGACTGGGCGGAGGTAACAACGAATTTCCTATCACCACAAGTTCAAACAAAGGTCCAACACATCCCATCACATCGAGAGGCATCCATGAAGAGCCAAAAGCCGAGAGACGAGGGTGACAGGTCCTTTTCCTTCTAGAGAGGTGCCAAATCAATGAGTCAGCGATACTAGATGACCGAGCAAACTAAGACTAAAATACATCAAGATAAGAACATGGTAAGAAAGAGGAAGGGATGAAGAAGATAATTGTACCAACAACTGCTCTCTTGTAGTCTAAGCAGTTGTGGAGGCCTCAATTTTCCAAATGAGAAGATCGAGTTTGTAGTGGTGGCTTGGGTGCGGCAAAATAAATTGATTATGAAGGAATGTTTGTATGGATCTTTGGGTTCTAGATAACCAACAATACGACAGGGAGATCTGTGGTTAGGCTATGCAAGATCACAATGATAAAGGGATGTCTGGCCACATTGGACATTTAGTATCTAGGACTCGAGAGAGAGAGACTTACGTCTCATTGAAAATTGCATGGAAGGGTGGATTGAAACATGAAGAAATATCAACAAAAGGGTGATAACTAGTCCCACATTCTTGCTGTGGACCTCATTTTGATTAACCATACTTGAGGTCCACTTGGTGATAACTGAGCAGATGTTCTTTTATATTAACATGCTGTATTAATCATTGTATGAACATAATAAGATAATCTCCTTAGCTGAGGTGAGCACACTCTATACAACGGTAATGTATAGAGATGCACTTGGGTTGCTCACCCCAAAACACACAACCACAAGGATAAATAATAGTAGGGGGTGTATCAGACTTGAATGGAATACAAGTATGAGAGTCGGTCTTGTCGTTAGAACGAGGAAAAACAAAATTGTTAGTTATTGATAAGTACATTAGTAGATGTTTAGATTTTGAGTAGAACATATTCATAATCCATTCGAAGACTACTTCATAGTTGGATATGTTATTCTTTATATGACTCATATCATTTGATTGTCTCTCTAGGATCATCTTGCTTCCCCCAAGCCCACCCAAAAATGAAAGAAACATTTTTATCGCCAACCTTTTGGCAATGCTTCACTATCACCATCATCTTTTGTCCCTCCCCTTCTATCAAAATTTTCACTATCAGCCAAAAAATATCGTGCTGCCGCTAGTAGCCATACTTTCTTTGCTTGCGTGGAGCCGGAATCTAACAAACTTTCCAACTTCAAACAGGAACGTAACATTGACGGTTGGCTAACCTTTTAACGTTGAACAGTAATACTGGTCTTATTAAAAAAAATCCAAACCTGGAGGAGGGAAAGTGAAATAGCTTATGGCAGTTAAAGATTCGTCGGGCCGCGGGCGAGGAACTCAAATCTCCGATATCCGTCCTCATTATTTTTCATTTTGAAAACCGAACAAACCTGAACCTCCCCCCGCCTATGGCGAACCCATCTCCCTCCTCCTCCCCCGCCACTGCCGCCGCCGACGTTGCTACTTCTCCTACTGCGCCAAATCAACCACCTACCACCACCTCAGTCCCCAACGCCATCCTGTCTCGCCCCTACCAGCCATCTCCCGCCCATCTACCTCTCCAACCCCAATCCCAGGGCCAACCTCCTCTCCTACCACTCCCCACCCCTTTCCAGTCCCACTCCATCCTCGGTCGCCCCCCATCAACCGCACCACCTTCGCAGCATGCCATGCTTTACCCTGGCTCTCGCACTGCTAACCCCGTGTCCGGATTTGCCGCCCCGCGAGGTCCCCCTTCCAGAAGCGATCATATGCTCGCAGTCGCCGCTGGAAACTTGGGGTACGCCCGTGCCAGCGGCCCCAGCGTTCTGAATTTTCCGGGCGCTCATCAGGCAAGGACATACGGGCTTGCTCATGCGGGCGACCATGGTGTACAATCCAACGCCGTCCCGGTTGTTCCCATCAGACCTCAGCCTCATGGTCCTTCTCCGTCACTGCTCTCTGGCGCTAGGCATGCTGGAACTGTTACTACTGGTGCTAATGGACTACATGCGCCACCTATGCCCAGGGTTGCTCATGCTGCCCCCCAGCCCAAGGTTTGACCAACTTTCGTCATTGTCTAATGTTTCTCTTTGTCGTGTTCACTGCTTAAATTTGCTAAATATACGCATGTTTCTCTTATTACTCAAAACGGAAATTGAAAATGTTTCTCTTATTATCAAAACGGAAATTGAAAATACTTCCTATAATTTCATGACTCGTCTTGTGTTTTCCTAGTATTTTCTTCACTTCGAAGGCACCTATAAGAATTAGTTGGCAGTAACTTTTTGCATTAGATCTGATGTATAACGACTGCCCTGTCTTGTAATTTCTGGCTTAGCTACTTGGGTCAGTTGCGAACATGATATAGGTGCAGGACGGATTAATTTTCCCTTAAGTAAATTTTACAGAAAAATTTAAATTCGCTAAAAGGATATTGACTTCCCTTCTCCAATATGGAATTGCATGTTTAAACAAACAGGTTTGTTGCTCATTTATTATATAAAATCAATGCCACTCTTTACATGTATCAAGAGTTTCCAAATATAGTGCAATACACCTGTAGCACGTATCGGTTAATAAACTACACATGTACCGAACTTTCTCACAAACGTTTTGGTATTTTTACTCCATTATTTATCAGAATCGGGGATAAATGTTTCACTAAATTTGTGTAAACGAACCTGAGATTGTTTGCTGTTTGTCTAAATCAAATTATATCTATAAGTTGTATTCTCTATAGACTAACTAATATAGTATTCATGAAAAAAGGGGACTGGAAAAGGGATGAGATGGGAGAGTTGAACTGAAGTCAGATCTACAGTGCATCTTTCGTACCAAAGTCAGAGATCCTGTACAAAAGGCTTTTTTTATTACTTGTTAATTTAGCAATTCAATTGTTTTGGTACCTCCAGGCACGGAAACCTCTCTGTCAGTGTTCACTTTTCACCAGCTCATTTATTGTTTCTGCCAAAGTTTCAAGAAAAGTCAGCTCGTACCAACAGCAAAGTTAACGTTTTAAACGGGTTGGCCTGATTGGCGCATGGGCAGACATCGAGCCAACATGTGTGAAAATTTTCATTTTTTTTGTTTACTTTGAATTCCTATTGACATTGAGAAAATCAACAAAATGCTGCCAACAACATTTCCTACCATGAGTTGGTGCAAGTTGTCAATTAGCATGAAATTAGAGGAGGCCATTTATTAGCATATTTGCTAAAGCGCACATCCAGACATCAAGGCTCCAAGGGGTGTGTGTCTTGGTCTTTGTATCGACTGCTTGTTTGCCTTGGGCTGTATGTGCCTATCAATATATCTTTTTTGTTCTCGGATATTCAAATAAGTATCATGTTGCATGTTGAATGTCTAACACCATTATTTGTGAAGATCAATATTTCAGTGTGCAATTTTAGGTTTTCCTTAGTTGAAAACTTCGATTTCTATTTTAAGGGTTTTGTATACTTATATAGGGACATCATCAACAATGTGAGCCACCATAACATTTAAAATAGGAAGTATATAATAGAACTACATCTACCCACCATAGTGTCTAGGCGGTCCTACCCACCCAAGGGAAGCCTAGGGGGTTGTAGGCGCTTAGACGGGAGCCTAGGCATTTCTAGGTGTTCATGCTTATACTTTACAATATATAAATGAATTTGCATGACATATTTAACTATATTCAAATATATACATCATTATGTATATGTGTATTGGTTATTCCTAAGCTTAATCAATCATAACCTCACATACAATACACATGTCATTGTCTAAGCTAGACATACTAGGCCTTCATTTGACCTAACATGATCTAAATTGGACCTAATTTAACTCACTCTTCCCTAATTTAGCTTGAGCCTGTCAGATCTATTTTGGTATAACAGACCTAATCATACACACCTCCCCCTAATTTGTCCTACATTGACCTAAATGAGCCCTAATTTGGCGAGATCAGACCTAGTTCCCCCAAATAAGACATATTTTCCCCAAAACAAACCTATTTCCCCACAAATCAGACCTACTCAGCCCAAATTAGATCTGATTTGACCTATATCAGATCCATATCTTTCCAAAAATAACTAAAAATGATCTAATTTGACCAAATCCATATCTAATATTTGCTAAATTGGTCTTCAAGTGTCTTAATTTGAGCCTAAAAGACCTTAAGAATCCGCTTTAATTATTTGAAAGCCTAGGCGCCCAGTTTAAGGCGGACCACCTAGAACCTAGGAGCCCTAGATGGGAGCCTGGATAACTATGCTACCTACATTAACCACTAAATACTTGTATGTAGGACTTAAAATAAACAATAAAACTTTGACATTCGTATGTTATTTTATGGACCATGTTATGAAAGAGTCTGATAACCCATACCTATGTTGAAAGCTTAAAGAATGCCATTAACTTTCTATTTGTTTGTTTTTATTCTAAAAGTTTGTCTCTTAAATCTATTAGTCCCACATTCTTGCTGTGGACCTCATTTTGATTCGTAGTTAATAGAGATGTAAATAATTTCTTAACATGCCTTGACTTATTTCGAAGAATAATCATTATATATATATATATATATATATATATATATATATATATATATATATATACCTATGCATACAATATAAAAATATACGTATAGTAGGGAGTATACCCATGATAATTATAGAATTACATTTAAATACGAATAATGGGTTGGAACTTATATTCTCATGAGGTACATAGGCACACAAAGGCATGACACAGGCGCCAAGGTGGCAAACACTGTTACCTCAATTCCTTCCTACCTTAACAAGTATGCTCTTAGTTTTCATTTAAATTTACCAATGAATGTGTTTTCTCTAAGTTAACTTTGCTTCTATCACTTGTACCTCTTGCATCTTCACGATGCTATTTCTATATGAGCTACACACATATTTGAGCTCGAAAGAAGGAATTCTCACTCAAGGATCCCTCAACCTACAAACATGGAATAAAATTTTGATCAAAATTGTGAAATTTCGCTCGAAATTTCGTTTTTTTCCAACCGGACATCGAAACTTACTATAGAACATGCAAAATGGACGGAATGAGACGTAATTTTGCGAAAATTTTGACCCTAGATGCTAAATTTTGCCAAACAGGGTGAAATTTCACAGCAAAAAGTCCAGTTCTTCGCCCACGGCTCGGCGAATCTTAACTGATGCTGTTGGTGAAACAAATGAATTTCATAATAAAATAGGCTCATGGCAATTATAAAATAATTAGAGAATAAAACTTTAATCAAGGAATTGAGGAAAATCTTTTAAGAAAACACCTTGCATTTTATGATAATTTTTCATTATGCAATTTATATGGCCATTATTGTTCTCTACCACCTAGGTTCGAGGATATAGGTATTAAAGCTTGTCTACACCCACAGGTGAGGGTCTGTTTACCTCCACATTAAATTCATTTACTGCACCAGTAGGTAAGGAACTTTTTGTCACGGCTGCTCCACTCCGCAGTGGTCTTTTGAACTAAACTTTTTTGCCTTCCCGCGCTGGGGTACCCTTGGCCCTAGTTGTTTACTACTATCCCTAAGCATGGTCTTCAATTGAACTACAAGGAGACCAATCAATGCCTTGAAGCTTGGAGGCGGCACTGAGGTGTCCAAAACAAAGAATAGTGTTCATGTCCAAAGGTTAGTTAAAAAAACTGGATCGGTTTGTCTTGATGTACATTATTCCCTTTCAACACCTAAAGGTGAGGGCTTATTTTGTACCTATACATAATGGTGAGGGTCTGTTTGCATGTCAATGTTTGATGTTAATGCATGATAAATTTCTGATTTAATTTAGTTTAAGGTTTTCAGAATATACTTATAGTGGAAAATCAGAACATGTATCATAGGTAGTCACTTAGTACAAATAAATACTGTTATATTCCAAGAAAAAGGGAATAAATCGTATCATACAAGCAAGCACTACCATATGTATGTCAAGGAGGATAATAAGTGTACCTTCACCAGATTTCAGATGTAATTAAATCTTTGGGGGTTAAAAGTACATCATAGACTAGGTCCTGGCACAAAAATTGATATGCATGCATTAATAGCCAAAGCAAGAATTGGGGCTAAGCGACTACCTATGATAGTAATCATTTAGGCTGTTTTAGTACATGGTGAATCATAAGAAGGGGAATGGCGGGAAAATTAAAAGTGTTATTTAGTTACCATTGTGATGCGAATTGGGATATAGTAATTTGATCTGTTTTTATACCATTGAAGCATGGTGGACGATAGTGAATTCTTTTACCAAAAAAAGTAAATTTTGTTATAATTTTATGTACGTGTCATTTTTATATTTTCCTTCTATGCACAAAAACATGTTTCCCTTCAAGATTTTCTTCCAATTAAGTTTCACTTTCTCACCATAAATCTGTTTCCTTCTAGTTACTACTTCTCTTCAAGTAATCTCACTCCTGCTAATAGTTTTATCTTTTTGCAAAGCTAAACTGTCCCAAGACTCCCAACTAAATATTTTCTGTACTGTTAAAA
This sequence comes from Alisma plantago-aquatica, assembly GCA_963693085.1. Taxonomy (NCBI): domain Eukaryota; kingdom Viridiplantae; phylum Streptophyta; class Magnoliopsida; order Alismatales; family Alismataceae; genus Alisma; species Alisma plantago-aquatica. The sequence continues at coordinate 985,603,340 of OY856409.1, forward strand.
GATTCCTCTAAAAAGGTATTTCACTTTAATGAAATTCATTTTCAAGAATTTCTTTTTCCTCCAAGAATATGGTTCCTTCCAATTAAAATTCTGTACTCCAAATAAATTTCATCTTGATAGTTTTTGACCTTCTAATAAAAAATTTCCTGTCAAAAATATGATTTCTACCTAACTTCTATCTCCATCTGAATAATTAATCTTCCTCCGAAAATTGTTTCCTCCAAGTAATTTTTTTTTGCCAAAAATGTTTCTTCCAAATTTTAGTTTCCCTCTACGAATTTTCTTCTTTCACCTGATCAAACAATTTTCCTCCGAATATTTTTTTTCTCATAAAAATCAGTTTTCAGCCCAAGCAAATTTTCAAGACCAAAGAACCGGTCCCTTCTGAGTAATTTACTGCCAAATCTTTTCCCCTCCAGTAATAAAGTTTACCGCCAAATTAGTTATATCCAAGTTGGTAGTGCAATCTTCTTATATGAATTTCTGCCATATACCAAATCTTCATCTTTATATTTTCCTCTCTCAAGAATAGTGTAGATACTGAAGACCTTCCAAGTGAATAAGTTCCCACCATCTTTTTTTTGTAAATTTTTCTAAAATCATTTTTTCGAGACTGTTAGAAATGTAATATGTCAAAACTTTTCTTATATGTAACATATTCACTTCATATATTTATACACAAAAAAATTCATGAGACATTCATCATTGTGTATGTCAATTTTTTTCCAAAATGTATTTATCTACTATTTAATTAAATAGAATTGTACTTATATAACCTTTTTTTAATAAAAGATCACTCTCTACATTTTGATACCCATTACACAAATGACATTTTAAAAGTATTTCTCCCTTCCTATCCTTTTCCCGTGCTATCATAATCAAAGAACAAATTTGATACTCTCTTTCCCCTTCCACTTCCTTGTTTCATTGCTTTCCCTTTCCCCTTCTCCACTTATTTGTCCATCACATGCCAAGCACAACCTAGTAATAGTTATATTACATAAGAGAAGGTCCAATTGTTTAACAAAGATGTTTGATACTTTATTTTTATATAAAAATTTGAAAAATGCATATGTAAAAACAAGTAACATTATAGTTATCCATGTGTCATGTTAGTTTGCCACTTATTCAATAACTATTCCAAGCTTGTGCAAATATACATACATAAACTTGTAATATTATTCAATGCATGAACGCATCTCTTTAATTAAACAAAAGGTGCTCTTTGTAGGATTTATATTTTGAGGTGTTCATAATATGTTCATGCTCCTTGTGACAGACTTGGAGAGCAATCTTATTAACAATAATAGCAGCATGATGAATCCTATATATAGATCTGACTCAAGGTACGATCACATGAGGAACACAATATGATAAGCTAGATTGGTGCTAATGGGCTCAAGTAGGAGAGGCCCATAAGTCCTAATTAAGTAAATAAGATAGATTACACTAACACTCCCCCTCAAACTGGAGAGTATTATACATCATGTAGTCCCACCTTGCTAAACATGTAGTTAAAGGAGGAAGGTGGAAGTGGAAGCGGATTTGTGAAGACGTCATTGGTGTTTTCTCCATTCTTTACATATGAAGTGACAATCTTTTTGGCACATATCAAATTTGCAAATGAAATGACAATCAACCTCAATGTGTTTGGTGAGCTCATGAAATACAAGGTTGTTTGCTATATGGATTGCAACTTGATTGTCACATCTAAGGACTGTTGGGGATTATACATGAATGCTAAATTCATGGAGAATTGATGTCATCATTGGATCTCACAGCAAGCATGGGCCATAGGCGTATACTCTTCTTAAGTGCTAGAACGAGCATTAATTGATTGCTTCTTACTTCACCAATTGAAGGAATGATTTCCCAGGAGAACATGGTAACTAGATGTAGATCTCCTATCATTGACGTCCCCGACCCATTCAACGTCAACATAGTAGGTTACAAAAATATCTAAAGGACTTTTATAGAGAAGATCCCTTCCCGCGGTACCTTTTAGATATCGTAGAATCCTCCGTGCTAGGCTCCAAGGATTGATAAGAGGTTTAGCCATGTATTGACTAACCACGCTGACTGCAAGGACAATGCTTGGACCGTGCGCCACTATTTATTTAGGATCATGAAAGGACTCCCCCTTAGTTGTGACTTTGGTGTGGTAATCCATTAGAGAGCAGACGTGCTTGGATTCAAGCATTCTAGAATCGGCAAGAAGATTATGACATATCTCCACTTTGAGAGGTAGATGCCACTCTTAGAATATAAAACTTCTGTGAAGCAACCTGCATCCCGGTCGATACTATCGACATTCTGTCGATAGTATCGAGATCAGTTCAGGTTCAAGTTGAAGCAAGCTGCATCCCGGTCGATACTATCGACACACATGTCGATAGTATCGAGATTGGTTCAGGCGCAAGACAATATTCCGTCGATACCATCGACACTCAAGTCGATGGTATCGACACCGGCACAACGGCGGAACTGTGGGTACTACCTCTGGCACCGACATCACTCTCACTCAAGAAGAATATGATCGGTTCATTCAGGCGACACAACACATGAGTATGGGGTCATCATCATCTTCTTCATCAATAAATCTGGCATCTACAGCTGGTAATCAGGCTACATCTCTCATAGCATCTGGCTCATCCTCATCTTGGGTGGTTGACTCTGGCGCCTCACATCATATGACTGGTATGAGGAGATTGCTCCACACTATTGACTCATCTATTCCTCACCAATCTGTTACACTGGTAGATGGTTCAGTGAAAAGAGTTTTAGCTAGTGGATCAGTCTCCCTAACACCCAAGATTGATCTTACATCAGTTCATTTTGTGCCTGAATTTCCTTTTAATCTTCTTTCTGTTGCAAAACTGATTGACACTCTAAAATGCTGGGTAATATTTGGACCTTCTTGTTTTATGTTACAAGATCTCAAGAGTATGAAGACGATTGGTGGGGGGCCTAGGAAAGGTGATCTCTACCTTTTCAATGGTGACAGTCTACCTCGCCAAATGCCTGCTCCTGCTCCATCTATCCTGTTGAGTGGTTCCCCCTTACTATGGCATTGCAGATATGGACATCCTTCTTTGGAGAACCTGCGGAAGTTGGAACCAGATTTGTCCCAATTATCTTCCTTAGAGTGTCAGTCATGTCAACTGGGAAAGCACCATAGGTTATCCTATCCCAGTCGAGTCAATAAGCGGACTTCTTGTCCCTTTGAGTTAGTGCATAGTGATGTGTGGGGTCCTGTAAAAGACCAGAGTTATAATGGTTTTCGTTATTTTATCTCCTTTGTTGATGATTTCTCACGCATGACATGGATCTACTTTCTTAAAAGTAGAGAGTCCGTGTTGTCTGTTGTGAAACATTTTCATACTGAAATTAAAGTCCAGTTTGATTGCAATATAAAAATTCTTCAGTCTGATAATGCTTTGGAGTATGTTCAAATGGCTATGTCTGATTTTTGTAGCTCGGTTGGTATGATTCACCGCACATCTTGTCCTCACACCCCTCAGCAAAATGGGGTGGCAGAGAGGAAGAATCGCCATCTTCTTGATATTGCTCGGTCTATTATGTTTCAATCTAATGTGCCCAAGAAGTTTTGGTCTGAAGCTCTTTTAACTGCTTGTTTCTTGATTAATAGGCAACCTTCATCTGTTCTTCACGGACAGACTCCTTTTTCTGTATTGCGTCCTAAGGACTCTCCCTATCCTATTCCTCTTAGAGTGTTTGACTGCACTTCCTTTGTCCATAATTTTGACCCTAAGACCGACAAGCTGTCTCCTAGGTCCATTAAAACACTGTTCCTGGGTTACTCTACTACGAGCAAAGGATACAAGTGTTACTGTCCTAGTCTTCGCCGCATGTTTGTGTCTAGGGACGTCACTTTCCATGAGACCACTCCATATTTCTCCAATGCTATGAGCAAGGGGGAGCAGTTGAGAGAGGGAGAGCCACCAAAAATACAAAATGAGAGACTGGCACCATCGGTGCAGAGTGAGGGAGTGCCACCTATCTTCCAGATTTTACTCCTATTCCAGATGAACGAGCAGGAGATAGACCTACTACTGAGCATTACCCACATGTATACCATAGGCGAGGCAGATAGGATCCAGAAGAAGTAGCGGCACCAGTCCCTGAGCCCTCATCATCGCCTTCTACTCAAGAGAATCCTACAGAGACATCAGATCTCAACCTTCCTATTGCTGTTCGGAAAGGTACTAGGTCCTGTATTATTAAACACCCTATTACAAATGTATGTTGCCTGTCTCATCTGTCTAAGCAGGCCCGTGCATTCGCTATTGGGATTGATTCTGTGTCTATTCTAAGAAACCATTATGATGCTATGAAGAACAGTGGCTGGACACAGGCTATGTAACTTGAAATGTCAGCTCTCTTAAATAATGGTACTTGGGATCTGGTTGATCTTCCTGCAGGAAAGAAAGTAGTAGGCTGTAGATGGGTTTTCACTATTAAACACAATCCAGATGGATCAGTTGAACGGTTGAAAGCCCGATTGGTTGCAAAGGGCTACACCCAAACTTATGGTGTTGACTTCTTTGAAACATTTTCTCCTGTTGCTCGCCTGAATTCTGTGCGGATCATTATTTCTCTTGCTACTACCTTTGATTGGCCACTATTTCAGCTGGATGTAAAGAATGTTTTTCTCCATGGTGATCTACAGGAAGAAGTATATATGGAGCAACCTCCTGGGTTTGTTGCTCAGGGGGAGTGTCAGAAAGTATGCAAATTAAAAAAGGCTATTTATGGGCTGAAACAGTCACCTAGAGCTTGGTTTGACAAGTTCAGTGAAGTTATTCTTCAGATGAGTTTTCTCGCTCCAATACTGATCATTCCTTATTTTACTCCAGCTCTTCCCGTGGATCCATTATTCTTCTTGTCTATGTTGATGACATAGTAATTACTGGCAGTGACACCATGGGAATATCTCGTGTCAAAGAGGGTTTGCAAAAACACTTCCATACAAAGGATCTGGGCAAACTAAGATACTTTCTAGGCATTGAAGTGCTTAGATCTCATGCAGGTGTCAATTTATCTCAGAGAAAATATGTGCTTGATTTGTTACAGGAGACATGCATGGCTGAATCTAAACCGGTATCTACACCAATGGATTATCACATCGAAGAGGTGGTTGATGATGCTGAGTATAAAGATCCAGAATATTACAGGAGAATAGTGGGTAAGTTAATATATCTAACAGTCACCCGACTTGATATTTCATTTGCTGTGGGCGTGGTCAGCCAATATATGCATTCTCCGCGACAATCACACTGGACAACAGTCTGCAGAATTCTGAGGTATCTGAAAAATGCTCCCGGTAAGGGTATCACATATTCTAGACCAAAGGCACCTCCATCTACTCTGTCTCTCACAGGATATTCAGATGCTGACTGGGCTGGTGATCATACTGATAGGAGATCTACATCAGGCTATTGTACCTTTCTAGGTGATCATCTTGTCACATGGAAAAGTAAGAAGCAACATGTGGTTGCTAGATCTAGCACTGAGGCTGAATACCGTGCTATGGCTCATGCATGCTGTGAATTAAAATGGGTCAAATCTGTTTTATCTGAATTGCAAATTTCTCTTCTACCTTCTATGGAGCTCAAGTGTGACAATCAATCTGCTATGCACATTGCCAGAAATCCTATCTTTCATGAGCGTACAAAACACATAGAGGTTGATTGCCATTTTATTCGTGATCAAATAAAAGACGACACTATTGTGACTCCATATGTCAGGTCTGAAGATCAACTAGCAGATATTCTGACAAAGCCTTTGGGTTCAACAATCTTTCAGAGACTCTGCGGCAAGCTGGGCATACACGATGTGTACTCTCCAGCTTGAGGGGGAGTGTGAAGCAACCTGCATCCCGGTCAATACTATCGACATTCTGTCGATAGTATCGAGATCAGTTCAGGTTCAAGTTGAAGCAAGCTGCATCCCGGTCGATACTATCGACACACATGTCGATAGTATCGAGATTGGTTCAGGCGCAAGACAATATTCCGTCGATACCATCGACACTCAAGTCGATGGTATCGACACCGGCACAGCGGCGGAACGGCAAGCCAGCGACAGATCTATTTTGCTTATGAAATTTAGTTTTATTCTTTTTCTCTCTTTGTACCTCATGTACTTACCCTAATATATATATACAAGTGTGTAGGCTCAAGCCCTACTCACGTTTGCTGCATCTTGCAGCCGACATGTGATCGGTGTTCCTGTCTTCTTCCTTCTTCATTTCTTCTTACAACTTCAATACTAAAAAAATAGCAAAGATGACTAAGGTCCTTTATGTGGAAATGTGATTTGAGAGATTCTCTAAAAAGCTGAAATTTCTATAGTTTACTACCAATAATGATGATATCTGTTAAATCGAAACTTAAGTTCTAAACAATTAAAAATACAACCCACAAATTTTCTCATAGTTTATCATTATTCTCATCTGATAAAGTTCTTGAACAAATCTTTGACTAAGCCGATTTTGTCATAGCTCCAACCCCCAACAAATGCCATCGTTTATTTATTTCAAAACTTCAAATAGTGAATATTGAAACAATATATATGAAAAGCATATTGAATTCACATTGTCGCTTCAAAGCACAAATTTTGCAATTATTTCTAGAAAGGAAGTTTAAGAACAATTCTAACCCAACAAGTTAACGAAGATTTTTTGGCACATTAAAGTACAAATAGCTGAAGAACTAGTTACAACCATGAGAAGTTTTCTATAAAAAATGACACTTAAAGGCATAGTGTCAAATTTCGTTGAAATAGGCAAAATTTTACCAATTATTTCAATGCCAACAACCATCATAGAGATGACCAAACATGTTTTTATGTAGGAAATTTCACCTGCAAAAATAATTTCGATGGCTTTTTGCAAAATTTGACAAAATAAGGTAAATTTTGATGGAAAAAGCCCATTTTGTCCGCATTTTGGCAAAATTTCAAGAAACATAGGTTATATTTAGAGAAATGAGGTACTATGTTTGCATATTTTGCTATATGACTGCTTGGGCTTTTTAGGGGCAATCTAAATTATGCCTTTTCTCTTTCAAGCCTAACTCTACTTCTCTTTTTCCTATTTCTCCCACTTCTATAAAGATCTATGAAGGAAATGATTAAAAATGGGTTTGGGAGTTGTATCTATGGCTATAATAATGACCCACTAGCTTTCATGTTCTGAGGTCAAACATTTGAATGACAATGCACAGAATTAGCATGACCATTGAGACATCTATGTATGCGATTATCAACACACCTCTAACTACATGGTTGCCTCCTCTAAGCTCTAGCTACAAAAACACACGGCCAAGAACAATGCTTGAGTTAATCCATGAGTATGCATTTTGTCACTAGTAGGCATATAGAGAACACAGTAAGACACAACTCTGCTTGTATAAAGCAAAAAAAAAAAAAACTAGAGTCAATATGTTGATAGGTATAACCGACAAGGAGGATGACAACCATCATGGTTCAAAGAGATACGTAAACCATAGTTGTCTTATGCGTCCTCAATACTCACTCACATACACAGCAACACTGCTTATGTACTATGTCCTGTCATCCTACCTAGGGGTCCTACCATCCTAGATCATATTATGTTTCCATAAATTTGTGCCTTTAAGTCTATATATCGTGCTTACAAACTATAATGGCTCAAAACATTCACTTCACAATTTAATTTGACCTCAAAATCCCCATCGAAATCCCCATCAAAACGGTTTAGCTTCCTTCACTCACACATGAGGATCCCAACCCCACCCCCACATATCAAATATGAAATATTATTGTATATTTAAGTAGGTATACACTAGTAGATTGCTTTGATAATTAAATAATTTGACCATATGGTCGTCGAAATGCCCGGAATGAATTCGTTGAAATTTTCTTCAAAATTTGTCAAAATTTTCTTGGCCAATAAAACGGCGTCGAGATCACACATTTTATTCCTCGCTTAAAGGTTATGAGATAGCAACAATAATCAATAGATGTTAATCGGTGTCGTTGAACAAAGCAATATTAGAATTACCATAAACACAAAGAAGCATACAAAATTATAGTTTTCTTTCTGTATGCAAGCATGCTTGGATCCATGAGTAGCATGTGCACTACTATAATGAATTGAAAGGTCCATCCGTGCAATAGACACCATACAGTTGATTAGATAGTACTACCAAAATTTATAACACCCTACATACCTACTCTTATTATGTCTGAGCCTTTTTGACAATGCCAATTAGCTTATCGTCATTAATCGTGCAAATAGGGGCTTGGAAACCTCAACTTTGACCTTGACAGGTAAAGTTGCTGGCTGAATCATTTTTGTAGAAATTTGAAGCCTGCTGCTCGTGGTGGTTTTCAACTCCAATCGCTATGTTCATTGTCTAAGGGATGATGAAGCAAAGCCAATCTAATGGTGCTGGAATTGGAAAAAGGAAGTGTGTGGAGAAGAACCTGCACCAGTTGTTGCTAACTTCAATGACATATATACTTGCCATGATATGCTTGTTTGACATCTACGGGGACAACACCTTGGTTCAGAATCTGTGGTAACTTGTACTGCCGGCAATGATTGTGGTGCTGTTGTCATTGTTGGTGGCCAACATTCCCTTCATATGGTGCAATTCCTTTTAGAACACCCACTTGCAAAGGTTGCACGTGATTCTTTTTGCCTTGAGATGCGGGCAACATATCTAGCGAGGCGGTCTTTAAAGGTGGGGTCTTCGTGTCATTTCTCAGCACTGTCGGGATGGCACTCACCCTTCGTGTTGTGGATGATCTTAAGGAGAGCAACCACGTCATTGTGTCTATGTTAGCACCCACCATCACCTTTCATGAGTCACCCACCATGCCACCATCACCTAGAGTATGCCTTCCATCTTCACATGTTGCTTTCTGATCGTCTATCTTCTGTACTAGCTTCTCTAATCAGTAAGTCCGGCTTTGGTTTCTTATAGATAGGCTGACATCTGTTTTATTGAGATGGCTGGAGTAGAAAAACATGGGAGGAGAATAGGTGGAAGTGGAACACCTTGTTGCACTCATTGTTGTCTAGGCAGCTAGGCGGTCCTTCTCACCCAAGGTGAGCCTAGGGAGCCTAGGCGTTTAGACGTTCTTCATATTTGTTTATTTTTTGCATACATATAAGTTATTTTGCATATGTATTTAGTTAATTCAAATATATACATCACTATGTAGATTTTTATTGGTTATCCCTATGCTTAATCAATCATAACTTCACCTAGATCACACCTATCATGATCTAAGTTAGACCTTATGAGTCCTAATTTGATCTAAGATGATAGAAATTGGACATAATGTAACTTAGTCTGCCCTGATTTGGCCCAAGTCAGACCTATTTTGGTAATAACATGGCCTAATTAGACCTCACTTTCCCTAATTTACCCTACATTGACCTAAATGGGCCCTGATCTAGCAAAATCAGACTTAATTTCCCTGAATAAGACATGTTATTCCCAAATCAGACCTACTCCCTCAAATCAGACGTATTCCCCTAAATTAGACCTAATTTGCCCAAATTAGACCTAATTTAGTTATTTTCTAAGACATGCATGACCAAGCAGCAAGCTTGTTTGTTGTTTAAAAGTATGTATATACATAAAATGGAGTTTCAAATTTGGCAATGGCTTGGTATTTGGCAACCTAACCTGACTAGTGGACCTGCCCTGACAGGTCTAGCGTGTCAGGTGGGGCCAAGACCTGTTTTTGGTCAAGACCTCACTTTGACTTACTAAACCAGCCGATGTAAATGCCTTCTCAGTGACCCGGCCCTTGGGTCAAAGGCCCACTACGTTTCACTAATGTTATTTTTGCTTCAGTTAAGGTAGACACATGTTAATCCCTTTATGCTTTAATCATACATTCCATGAAATGAAATATTCACTTAATAAGTTATCAATAACTTGGTTTGAGCACTAAAAAACCAATTGGTTTGCTTGTTTAAGAATGAGTGCTTGATTTGTATCATTAATGCTTTGTAATTCACTATATTACATATACATATGCTTGTACATGTACATGTACATATGCACATACATAAACAGTTACTTATACACACACCATAAACAAACATACACACACATACTGACATACATAGTTACATACTACATTTATATTAATATATATACACATGTATACATATACTAGTATGTAAATTATATTGTATATATATGGTGCCATGCTGACGTCAGTGGCTCAACTTCTGGGTTGGGTTTGAAAACCTTTGGGCTTGGCAAAGTTGGGGGGGTAAATAGGCCCAAGAACAAGTTTTTCCTCAATCATGAAAATTTGAAAAGCATAAAAATATGGACAGGAAAGCAATTTGAGACTAAATAACTAAGTAGCAATGAACTTACCTCACCCAAATTTGGCCTAGATTAGGATTTTCCCTGTAGGGTTGCTAGAGGGGAATGCGACCCAAATTAAAATGTCAGGTTTCAGTGAAACTCATGGAGTGAAACATGTAATTTTAAGTTTGTCGAGGTTTACACTAGCTAATGGCATGGTTGGTTTGGGTAAGATGGGCAAAGGCATCCACAATAATCTGTTTGTGACCTAAAGCCAATCAAGACAATAGGTGCCGGATCAAATCAGAAGTTATATCTCTCCCATCTTTGTGCAGAAGTTGGGTCCATGTTGACATTGGATCTGAGTGAAACAAGTAGGGTCCATCTACACAAGTAGCCCATTAAATATTGTGCATAAGAAACATGAAGCTCAATAGTATAATAATTAGGATTCTAGGCCCTAATTTTGCAAAGATAGTTTCTGGCAATACATGTATGCCATCACGTGTGTCAGTTGACTCAGATATAATATGTATTCGAAAACAATGCAATAAAACAATGTATGGGCTTATGTCTTTAGTTGCAATATGGAACAGTGTATCTATTAATTAGAGAAACCATAAGTATTTTGGAACATAATCTAGTCGTAGTTTATTTCAATACTTTCTTTTATGTATTTTGATTTTACTTCTACACCTTTAGGTCAATTCAACACCGGCTTCTGTTTTTAGCGGCGACCATAACACTTATAAAGATATCAGGTATCTTTTTATTTGTTACATACTTCATATTTTCTTCATTGATATGGTCACATGAGTTTGAAATTTGCAATCGTCACCTATTCAGGGAAAAAGCTCGAGATGATACTGTTATGGTGGTCCATGACCGGAAAGTAAGTTCTTAATATGTTTCTACAGTACATATGAAGTATATCCCATTTCAAATGCTTTTATCAACGGTAAACACAATTGTAGCTTTTCTGTGTGGTTCCCATAGCATTGCTCATTGTAACTAGACAGACCTCATTTCTAACAATATGCTTATCTAGACTTACTGGTTGCCACCACTATTTGGATTTTTGGTTTAATCAAAATACCAACCAATAAATATCAAACTAATTATCTGAGGATGACCTGGATTTTCTTTATTATTGGCTCATTGTTTTTTGGTCAAAACAGATTAATCGTGAATAACCTATTATAAGTTTATAACTTTGTTACTAACTGCAGTAAGTTTTGTTTCTAGCAGTCCTAGCTAAATCAACTTGTTGTCATGTTTTTTATTTGGCCATTTGAAAAAGTAGGATGTGTACCAAACATGATAATTATGTATTTACAAAAAAAAGGTAAGTCCTTAAGACCATATTTACCTAACAAATTGAATTTTATAAACTAGAACTAAAAGAAAATTATGTTGGAATTGAAGATTATCAAGTATATGCCAATTTTCATTTTTCATGGCATAGATACATATTTCATAACCTTATGCTATTTAATAATTAAAACTTTTCCTGATAAAAAAGGATCACAAAGTACTCACATAGTCAAATTCATATAAAATCACTCTGAAATCATGATGTTTGCATGAGCATCTATGAAAGTGTATATGAATCTTAATACACATACATTATGCCTTAGAAGCTTTGATGAGCGCATCATACAACTAATTTTCCAGTCTTGGTTTATAAATTATGCATATAAGATTTTGTATATACAAAAAATTAAGAATAAAGTTTGTTGACAAATAAAATTTAATGGACTAATCACTAGGCAGTGACCCCTCCCACTGTACGTCAAGTCTTGATCTTTTATAACCTTGGTAGTTGGCTGGTCTAGAATGGTCGTGGAAAAGCCAACATATCTCACTGAAATTTCGCAGTCCTATTCAGTTTTCTTGGAGCTTGGATTTTGACTACTATTTCTTAGAGTCGGTAAGAAAGAGTCAATGCCCTGGTGGTTAGTTTGATTATGAACAAATCTTGAGGTCTTTGATCATTTGTCATAGTTTTCTTCTTCTTTGATTTTGCTTAAGTTTTGAATTTATTGTCAAATGAATATCAACAACAACATATATATTCTATGTTGGTGTCAGCTACATGGGTCTTATAACTATTCACCACAATTTTTATGTTATGTACCTTATTGAAATTGCGTGAAAAAACTTCCTCACTTGTAATTTCACTTCCTCTCATAGCTCCTACCTATAACTAATAATTTGTTCTTAGTGCGCTGCATGAATTTATTTGACAAAGAACGGTTTCTTTAGTATGTCTTTTTCCAGTTATTGAGACTTGTCACTGAACCAAATGTTATTTCTATATACTGTCTTTTATCACTTGCTATTTAAGGACTTATTTTGATATATATATATTTTTCAATTTATACCTGTGTTCCAAGTTAGTAGCTGCACTGACAGAATTCCTGTACTAAGGAGCTGATTGCTTGATTCCTACCCTAGAAAGATATAGATTGAGGCATCTGATATATCTACTGTACCAAGCATATCGAGTAATTATATTATTGTTTTACATCATTAAGTTGGACAAATCAAATAAAGGAGATATATTTTCCCCAATATAAGTACGGAAGGACAACATTGTTCTGTTTTAACTTTTAAGTTGTACATGGAATTCAAATTGTCGTGGTAAAACAGTTTTTGTTTGTTAGCAGTGTTTTCTTACTATGTATAATTCACATTTATGCATAAGTTACTTCATCTTCTTGCATAGAGATCTTTTTCTTTTGATCTAATTTTTGTTGATATCATTTGAAATCTGCTGAAGGTTAGGATACTTGATACCAGTTCAACCTCCCTATATGCACTTTGTAGGTCTTGGGTACGGAATGGCTCGCCCCAAGTATGCCAGGTTCGTTATTTACTTGTTAACTGTTTTCTTTGTTTACATTAACCTAATTTTTAGTGTAGCTCTGAGAGTTATTGATAGAAATGTATGCACATATTATACAAGGGACTATTTGCAATTATACATGCAGTTATGACTTTTCATCTCATAGTTATTGCAAAAGGACCTTCTTTAGAGTTATTTTATGAGTGGATTAGGAAGAGATTCTGTTCTCATTGAGTAAAACGTCACGATGCTCATGTTAGGGCGATTCTGGGTTTCATTTGGAGTTATATATGTCCATAATGCTATTCAGCCAAGTAGCAATATTTGTGCTGAGCCTCTCTGTATTTGAGCATAGCAATGAACAAAAATAATAATTTTATATTGTATGCAAGTTGGAAGGATCACATATGAAGTATATGTAGGACAGCCATATTGTATTTATTGAAGTTAAAATTTGACCGATCCCAGGCTAAATGATGCAATATATCTCTATAATCATAAAAGAGTGTGCTTTCAGGAACAAAACAGAATTTATCAAGCTAGCTATCCATGCATCTACCAATCATTACAACAAACTCTTTTATGAAGTGCTTCAAAGTATAACCAGATGCAAAATGTGCTTAATATTCATATACCGATTACCTACTGTGTGTGATATAGTGATGCAGTTGCATAGGTCTACATATACATACTAGCTGTGACATGACTGATCTCCTTTTATATGCTTGCACACGGTCAAAGTAGACCAGGCCACGTATGAGCATAGCGTACTTTTACTTTTAAATAATGGACACCAAATGCTGTATGCTTCTCCAATATTTTACTTCCTTTTATCTTGATTTCCCATGACGATTCACTGCATTTCTTTTTGAACTTGAAATAATCCTCTTTCGAGCCACGGATGCTGGTAGCTTGCAGCTCCTCCCTGAAGCTAATTTGGTCCCATCGGATTTAACCTTGCTTATGTAGATGGCCATTGGGGAGTCCAGCACTGAACAGCTGATCTGAAACATCTTATGTTCTTCGACCTTGTAGTATCATTAATAGTTTAATCTTTGGGGTTGTATATTGAACCTCATTCTTATCCCTACGACACACACTTGAGTTTGGGGATTGCGGGTTGAACCACATTCTTATTCTCGCAATCAGATCAATGCGCAATTCATATGGAGAAAACATGACATATGGTTTCAATCTCCCATGACGTATGCACAGATCCAGTATTGTGATGTTGCATCGATCCAGCACATAATCTAATGTTATGATGAGCACTGCAGTGCAACTGTTAGCTAATATAATATGCTTTCTTTACTTTCAAAAAAGAAGAAGAAAAGATGGATCTACCAACATAGATGTGTTTCAATCTTCTGGAACATGTTGAATTTGGCATCCAGCATGAAGCGTGCTCGATAATGATAGCTTAAATATTAGATCATTCCTTCTCTGAGAGTACCTTTGACTGTGATACACAGGAGGCTCCCAGGGGAATGGATTATTTGGTAGAAATCAATATAGTGCCTTTACTAGTGTCCATCCGTAGGCCAACTCTGATTTCTATCATACAGTATTCAACTGACTATGATTTATCTTCTTTTTTGAGGTCATTTAAAATTTTAATTAGTGGGGCTTGTCCAGGGTAGAATAGATAACATATTTGATTTTATTGGGTTTATGAAACTAATACATGCTTTTCGTTCTTACCTTTCCCTTCCAAAACAGTTCTGCATCATCTTTCATCTTAAGTCTCATTTGAGAATGCAAATGGTCAGATATATAGGTTTCTATACCTGTATCTTCATCAAATAATGGATATAAATAAAGACTAGGATTCCTTACTGAAATTGAAGTACATTATCATATCTGCATGAAATGCATATGGCAGTGAACAAATGTAGAGAATTGATGCCTTTTTAGTGAATGGTTTTAATGCACGTAGTGGACCTTACATCCATGTCTGTATCTATAATTATATATTAATAACTTAACACTATTGTGTAGTTTCAAATTTTGATGGATATGAAAAATGTTACTCTGTACTTTTCAATGCAGATGTGATAAAAAAGGATAGAAATAGCTCTATCCACTTGCATTTCTAGTAGGAACTTCTTTGATTCGTCGCTGAGATGAAATACTTGATATTGACCACCCAATTTTGTCACTGAACACTAAATTTGCAGCTGCTTTAGCACCTACAGCCAGACCAGTACCGGCTGACACTCCCTTCCAGTAACCAATTGAAATAGATAATGCTAGATTCTAATGTTACCTATACAATATTTAAGTGCGAGTCACCCTTTATATTATCTTTTTGGTAAGTTTAATATATAAATATGATTTTGTAGTGTTATAATGGGTTTCTACCTCTATGTTGCATGTTTGTCCAGCCTATCGGGGAATGCTTGAATGCTCTTCCGAGACCATTTCCTACTGCTGCCGAGGTGGCTGAATGTAAGCAAGATGAATGTGAAAATGATCTGGACAAAGAAGAGGTAACTCTTGTATCCAACCTTTTATGTTGCTATGACTAATATGTAAAGAAGCTTATCTGTTGTAGTAGCATAACTGATAGAATATTTCTTATACAACTTTTGAGAAACGAAATGGATTTTTCTATGCGACAATTTGCATTTTTCAAGACATCATTTTAACAATGTGACATGCGATGTTTTCTTGTGAACGTGGTTCGGAAAATCTGCTCGAGGCTTTGTCACATATTCTAGAATCTAGATATTTCTGTTCCTCTGTTATGTGAAGTGTATACCTCCCTTGTATAAACGGAGGCATGCTGTATTTTTCTGTGGATGGAGTGTCAAAGTGTGAGCCTTTAGACGGCAGTGAGGTGCAGCACCCCACCCCTACCCCTCAAACTGAGTTACTGATGTGAACATATCCGTTATTACCATAGCCGAAAACATTATTGTCATCAGATTTATCAACTTCACCTTGAAGCAGTACAAACATCAAAGTTTGGAAAGCTTGTGTATGTCACTATGTTGTAGTTGTCCAGATTTTTAAACCTCATCTATTCAACACATCATCATGATTGTTGGGAGTTGTATGACTTTCACTTGACAAACATTCTTCAAAACCGAACGCCCATTTGTAGCTATAACCTAGTTTGATTTCCTAGTTCTATAGCAAGAAGGAAATCTTCTACTACCATTCTTGAACAAAACCTTTAGTGGGCATCCTCTATGTCAATTAATTCTACACAAGGGCTTCGATTATATGCAAACCCGAGGCCTCATGGTAGGTTTCTGAAGAAACGTCTCTACTTTCCTTTGACATCTTAGCATTGGTGAACAAACTCTGAATCTCTAAGTCATTGCTTCTCTAACAGTGATTATATTGACGTCAATGCTGGTTGACATCTAGGCAGAAGTTTTATAATTTTAGGAAATTATTCCTATTACACATATTTTATGGTTATAATGCCTTAGAGTTAAATGTCTAATTTCAATGCCGTATCTGGTGGCCTAGAAACAGAAATTTTTAGAAATTTTGACAAAAGTTTGATATTTATAGCCCTGTGATGATTTTTGACACCAAAATGAACGAATTAAATCATGAAAATTTACCAGGAGATCAAAATGCCATGATCTACTCAAACATACTTTAATATTTCACATTGGATATGTGGGGGGGGGGGGCAACCCAAATTTGTAACTGAACAAAGTTGAGCAATTTTGACAGAATTTCGATGGCAAAATGAAGGAACTAAGTTATGTAATTTTGCAAACGCAAAGTTTAGACATAAACACACTAGCCTATATAATAAGTTTATATGCTTATAGGTCAGAGTGGGATCCATGTCTTTATGAGTGAGTGCACAAATGAATAGAAATGTCGTCTGTTAGACGGTTACTGACTTACAAACCCACAAGTTACAAATTAGAACTAAAAACTTACAGTTGCAAGTTACAAACTTGCAAAATTACAACTCTTATAAGTCAAGTTTTAGCAGTTAATTAGGTTTTATGAGACATTTATACATTGGATCTAAGAAAACATTCTTAAAATAGATTTTAAGCCATATTTTCTATAAATACAAACTGTGTAATAAATTTCGTTGAGAGTTATTTAGTTTATGGATCTATTATCTAGTTTGTAACATGGGCCCAAGTGTGTGTTGGCCCATCAAGATTGTATTCGAGTTTCTTCGCTTACCCCTTCTCCTATATATAGGGGAGGCGTTTTTCTTATTGAATATATTGCTTAGCCTTCTATTTGCTCTTCCACATAGTATCAGAGCAGCTGGTCCTACGCTGCCCTACGTGAGTGAAATAAAAAAGAAGTGCCATTTGCAGGCGGCCGCCGCCTTTGTTGGTGCTTGGCTGCCCGCATGGATTTCCTTTGGTTGTTCCATGCTTCTTGCCCCTCGACCCTTTTACTCCATTTGCTGCTCCTCCTCTCTGTGCTTGCTGACCATCGCCGCCTTTCCTACCCAAGACGCTCCTGCCCCTACGCTGGCATCCGCCTCTTTACCTATTGTGCAACCTCCTCCATGTGTTTTTTTCCGCTAGCCACAAAACCTATTTATGCTATCCCTCCCTCTATTTTCGCCGCCCCTCACCCTGTCAAGCCGTCCATCTACTGCTTCTATCAACTGCTTGCTGCATCTCAAAACCTGATGCACCCTTCTTCAACACGCCCCCACCTGTCCCTACTGCTGCCTGTGCCCCTCATATATTGCCGCAACACCACCAACGATGCACCCCTGGTCACAACCACCCATTACACTGTCTAAAAGAAAAACCTCCACCTCCCAAAGCTCCATACCATCCTCTGCTTCTAAGAGTAAGGTTTTCAGACATGATCCGGAGGTCACCCGACAAAGCTCCTGGGTCACGGGTCTCTGGTTCAACCGTCGGGTCGACCCGGTTGACTCGGCGACGTCATCATGACACCATATACAGAATAATATTATATATATGCATGTATGCTACAATACAATCTATGTCCATACATATATTACTGTATAAGTGTGTATATATATGTACATAAACTACTGTATGAAACCATGAGATGATGAAACATCAAACATTCAAAACCAAATATCTATTCATAAAGAAGCAAACAAGTTGTCTTGCAATACTTAGAAGTGATAAAATATAATAAGTGAATATATCAATGTATGGAATAGTTAGAGTTGCATGAAAGGACATTAAAATCAGTCGCATGGTCATTTGGGGAAGGAAAAGTAAAACCAACAAAACCCGGTCGAGTCTTTGACCTGAGGGTCCGGTCAGTGATTGAACCAGCCGGGTCACAGGGTCAACTCTAGGTTTTGGTCAAAAATGGGTTTTAGCCCCATTCGACCTGCAAAACTTGTCGGATGGAAGTCCAATCGGTTCAACCGGCCGGGTTGGGTCAGGTTTTAAAACTATGTCTAAGAGCCCTCGACCTTTACCACCATTGTCTGTAGCACTGCTTGTCTTGTTTGGTGCATGGTTGGGTCTTCCAAGAAACGCTCTTAGTCACCACAAGCATGGCCTGCATCTGAACAGATCTAGCGACGCCCGCATATTAGGCCTCGACTACCTACGACAACTGACATACACTTCCTAGTTATCTGTTGAGTACAAAGTCTGCACACTTTCTATCGACAATGTGTTGCTGCCATACCACTAAGTTCTTCAACAACCCAACCTAGCCTTACATACTATACCCTAAACTCCCTACACATGTTTTGCCCCCCATATACAAACTATGTTTGTTGCCGATCATATCTATAACTGGTTCTGATTTTTGATACAATCCATATCTTTCAGGCCGCACAAAGATCCATTTATTTTTTCTACACGAATTTGTGCAATCGGGTCATGATACACATTGACTTGAGTTATCGATTATTGTCATCCACATATTTGCTTGCATATTTGTTTTCTCTGCCATTGATTCTGACTTTTTGCCCTAACCACTCTTGGTCTTTTCATGGTTTTGTATGAGGGGGGGATAGAGGAAGATGACATGGAGGAGAGAAAGATTTTATTTTAGTTGCTATGTCCATGAAGCTTCATTAATGCTATTATACATCTTGGAGTTTGTTTGATGACCACCGATCTGATTTGTGCTGATGGTCTTCTATCCGGCTATGTTGTCTCTACTTTCTCCTTTTTTGTCTGTGCTTTTTTTTGCACGTTGACGTTGTTCGTGCCTTGCACACATTGACTTTCAACTGCTATATGCCAACACTCTCTGGCTTGTCCGTGCCTTGCGCATGTTGACTCTTTACTTATTTGTGCTTCGTAAGCACATCAGCTACTGCTGCTACCGTGACTCATCACTCTCTGGGGACTGTGATCCAACACTCTCTAGGATGTGACAATATCGATTGTGATGAAGACCCTAACACCTATATGCTGCTGTTTGCTTAAGATGCCCCTTATATACTGAGAAGGTCTTGCAGCTATGAATTATCTACTGGAGGGGGAGATATGAGTGTTGAGTGCTTTATTGTAATATTGAGGGGGAGAAATATTCTTGAATGAACTTGGTTTATCCCTGTTAGAGAGTATATATTAGCCTATTTAATTAATAGGTTAATTAGTTAGTGGGCCTTTAGTATCTCGACCCGTTTAGAATATTGGAGTCCCAAGTCTCAGGGTTTCTCCCTTGCTCCTATATATAGGATATGGTTGTACCTCTTTTATTAATCGAATCAGTTCAATACAATATTCTTTCACATGGTATTAGAGAACGTTTGCTCCTAGGGAACCCTAGCCGCCACTGCTTCCCTCTTCTCTCCTAGCCACCGAGAACAGCCCTAGCAGCCGCCGCTCTTCGCTCTCCGAGAGAGCAATAGAGTCTCCGCCTTCGCCTGCGGGCTGTGGCCGCCGTAGCCATGATTTAGGCCGGCCGCTCGCCAGGCACATCCCGACCTTCATGGCTTCTCGTCCTCTTTCTTAAAGATCCTTCATCCTCTTTCTTAAAGATCCTATATTCTTTTCTGATTTTCTTTCCGTATGTCGGCAATTTCTATCTCGACGCTGCCATCATCAAGCCGCCATATCCAGCAGCGCCAACGTCGCCACAATCGCCGCCAGTCGCAACAATCAACATCGTCGGCTAGTCCAACAACCGCCTTTGCTGCTTGTCCATGCGACGCCGATCCGTCAGCAACAATTAGCTGCCGACAACAACAACTTCCGTCGTCCCTATTCAGCAGATGTCGCTGCAGATCCGCAACCCCGCCCTTTTCCAGCAAGCAACAGGTGCCACCGTCAATCAACAACGACAACTGCAGTCAACGACAACCATCTCGTCACTGCCGCATCACCTCGCCACTAGCTGTAGCCATCGTCTCTACCGTTGCATTGCCCTGACGTCCTCAACACCAACTTTTGCCGTCTCTCATGGAGAGGCTCCGCACTTGACTATGCATTCAGCCTCATTGCTTGCAATATCTCTGGAGCCACGTAGGAGACCGTTATCATATCCTATGATGCGGCCAAGTGCTACATCAACCGAGCGACATAATCCATGCCCCCGACGACTGCTCCACATTGCTGCCCTACTGCTCATCGTCCCGCCTACTCCACCATATTCAACCATGCCATTACCCCAATTGTTCTATCTTCTCCCAAGTTACCGACGTCCTCTAATACTTGTGATAATCAGATCCTACTCTACATATTTGGATTAATCAGATCCTTGTTTTGGACTAATCGAATTTTTCGTGGAGCCAAACAAATCCCCTTTCGGGTTGGGATTAGATCCATTTTATTTTCTACTCGATTCTTACATTGACCCATTTAGCATATTCTCTCCGGTTATTGGTTTCATTCTCAACATATTACACATCTCCATATCACAAATTCCTCTCAAATCCACCAATTCCTTTCCCACCCATCATGTGTGTATCCATTTTTCCACGTGCGGGGGGGGGGTCGTATTTCAATTTCTCCACACCAACCACTCGCTCTTGTTGTATTTGGTGTGCAGGGGGAAAGAGAGGAGAGAAAGAGATGAGAAGAGAGAGAGCATGTAGGAGTATGTATGAGAAAGAGTATGAGAAGAGATGATATATATATTCAGGCTACTTATTTTAGGCTAGTATTAAGCTTTGTATTTTTCAACACATTTGTTCTCCACTTGCAGACAACATTGAAGGATCTCCATGCAGCTGACACCGAGCTTCTCGCGTTCGTACCACATTATGTACGCCATGACAAGAGTTTGTTGGGCATAATTCAGCCCTCTTGGTTTCTCTTGCTTTGGTGTTAATGGTGGTTCAGTTGATCACTCTTGCTGCATTCTTGAGAGACATATGGGTGCTTTTTCAGACTTCTCAGAAGCTCAGCAATTTCAAGCATGCCAAGTCTACATCTGCAAGGTTGATAGTTCATCCAGTTATATCTTCACCGAACTGCTTTCATCATGTCTTCTTTGAGCTGCATCTGCTGTATTAGCATCGCCTTCCGTAGATCTTCTTGGGACTTTCCTTGATGGATGATATCTCTTTTCCTGTCAAGCCCCCAAGGCTCATGCGACAAATTTATGGTACCTGCATCGTATCACCAACATATCGTCCGTTCGTGTTCGTGCCACGTTATGCACATCTTCTCAGATGCTTTGAAGACACCACTACTGCTACATCATCATTGGAGATCCGCATTCGTGCCCCGTTAAGTACATATTCCAGTGAAGATGACGTAGTCATGGTATTGAGGATCGTCTGCTCCAAGTGGCAAATTACTGCTTTAGTATTTAGATCTCATTCCACCAGATGCTTTCCTTCTAGATGCACTTCACAAGACCATCTCTAAAGCTTGAGGATCTCCAGCCCGCAGAATACAATTCCAAAGAAGAAAGAGGCGTGGTCATATGATTCAAGGGAAGTTTTGTTTAAGGGGGAGTATCAATCTTTGTATGGGGAGTGATATTTATCTTTTATCATTTCTATCTTTTCTTTTATCGAGTCCTGCAACTCCAAGCTTGGACATGTGTTTCACCCATGATCCAACTTGAGGGGGAGTGTTAGAGAGTATATATTAGCCTATTTAGTTAATAGGTTAATTAGCTAGTGGGCCTTTAGTATCTTGGCCCGTTAAGATTACTTGAGTCCCAAGTCTCATGGTTTCTCCCTTGCTCCTATATATAGGACAAGGTTGTACCTCTTCAGGTTCCATTTCAGATGTTCTTCATTCCAGATGCACTCCAAAAGATAGAGAGGAGAGAAAGAGATGAGAAGCTCGGTGTCAACACTGCATGGAGATCCTTCAATGCTGTCTGGAAGTGGAGAACAAATGTGCTGAACAATACGAAGCTTCATAGTTGCATGGAATAAGTAGCCTGAATGCATATATCATCTCTTTTCATACTCTCTCTCTCTCATACATACTCCCGCATGCTCTCTCTTTTCTCATCTCTGGACATGGTTGTACCTCTTTTATTAATCGAATCAGTTCAATACAATATTCTTTCACAATCCCTTTATTTTGTTTCTTTGTTTGTTATTTTGTTTGTTGTTTGCAAGCGGACTTGGGATTCTCCCAAACTTTATCTTGAGGTAGAGTGTTGATAATTATTTAGTTTATGGGTTTATTATTGAGTTTGTAATATGGGCAAAAGTGTGTCTTGGTCCATTAGGATTGTTTCCGAGTCTGTTTGCTTCTCCCTTCTCCCACATACGGGGGAGGTGCTTCTCTTACCAAATATGTCACATACCCTTCTATTTACTCTTCCACAATTTCAAATTTATTGTAGATCAAAATACTTTATTCTATTATTTTATAAATCTACAAGTTTTGTTTGTAGATCATGTGATTTTCAAAAGATCCCAACACTTTGAACTTTGTTATTTTTGGACTGTTTCCTTAAATATCTATACAAAAGGGTAGGAACAAAAGGAGGTATAGATGGGCTAGGGATAAGGAAACATACCTTAGAATTAAGAAAAATAGCCTATGGAAGCAAGGGATTCAAAGAAAATAGCCAAAATACCCAAGGTGTAGTAGCAGTTGCCTTAGGAACAAATTTCTCAAAATTTCAATTTTGTTTGTGTACCGTTATCAAAATTACGGACCAAACTGAGCTTTTTGAAGCAAAATTCCCCCCTAGTTGGTAAAAATTCGCTCCAGTGATGTTGGATGATGATATGACTCCTCTATGTCTTGAGATGAGGTAGTAAATATTATGATTAGAGTGAAATAAGGAATGGTGGATGTTGTGCCTTATTGGGATTTGATGAAAGCTGACTATGCATAATAAGGAACCCCTCTCCCTCTGATAATTACATATTAGAGGTGTAGTTGTATGCCTGTTTAGGTGTAAGAAGAATTGGACCCTTTTTGTGGAATGGAATGATGATGGAGTACACTAAGGATCCACACTCATCCCATATCTATTCGTTCTTGTTATGGATGAGTTGACAAAGAATGTTCATGATGATATTCCTTGGTGTATGCTATTTGCTGATGATATTGTTTTGATTGACGAAACTAAAGATGGATTTGAATGATAAAGTTGAACGTTGGAGAAAGACATTGGAATCAAATGGATTGATGATTAGCAGGAGCAAAACTGAGTATATGCATTGCAATTTCATCCAATCTCGCAGTGTGAATGATGGAGCCAAGTTGGACGGAGTAGATATACCAAAATGTGATAAATTCCGTTACTTGGGTTCTATTATTAAAATATTCAGGGATGCCCAAAATGATGTTTGTCACCGGATCACTGCAGGATGGTTGAAATGGAGGAGTGCAACTGGAGTATTATGCGATCAGAAGATCCCTCTCAAGTTAAAAAGTAAGTTTATAGAACAGCTATACGACCAACCATGCTCTATGGGAGTGAATGTTGGGTGGTGAAGAAATAAGGTCTCAACAAGATGAACGTGGATGAAATGCGTATGCTGAGATGGACGTGTGGGAAGACAAGAAAAGATAGCTTGAGAAATGACTATATCAGGAATAAAGTGGGGGTGACGAGCATTGAGGACAAGTTGCGCGAGGGCCGACTCAGATGGTACGGACATGTGCAACGCAGACCTACTAGCGCGCCTATACGAAGCAATGCTATTGAGCTAACACTATAAATAGAAGAAGAGGAAGGCCCAAATTAACATGGGATGAGCTTATAAAGAGAGATTTTGAATCTCTACATCTCAATCAATGTATGGCCCATGATAGAGCTGAATGGAAACGAAGGATCCATGTAGCCGACCCCAACATAGTTGGGACTGAGGCTTAGATGATGATAATGATGATAATGATGACTCAATAATCTCCCTTTTTACTTCTGGTGGCACACTCATACAGGGATCCACATCTCCTCTCCTTCCAGCAAGGTGTTTCTTCAATCTGAAAATCCCACATGTGGAGATATGTTTGTAATAATTACAGCGAAGGCGATCTCTACTAGTCGGGGCTGGAAGATCACAATACTTCCAACCCGGATCTTGCGACAACTGTTGGAAGCAACATTTTGGAGATTCTCGGGGGCTGGAGGAGCAGACATATCATTGGCCATCTGCAAATTATGATCACAACAGGTCATAAACATATATTACAGAATATAGCCTGCATAAATTTAAAGAGAACACATGCTTTAATCTTTTTAGTTTTTATCTTACTCTTATAGAATGTATGTATTATATTATCTAATGTATTAATAACCACTATCAAGTAAACAGTAGTATACATAATGCATATCTAGTACAAAATATTAGAATGTAATCAATCACACATGGATCAATATTATATAATTAATTACTATTACTGTAATGAGGTACTAAGGTACTGTTTCGTATTAGACTATTAGTGTATTAGTATTACTAAGGTAAAAACTACAGAAAAAAAAAGAAATAGTACATCCTAAAGTACTATTTCGTTTTTGTATATTTTCTAATGTACATCAACAAGATATTATACTCTTATAGTATTATATAATGTATTATATGATGAACATGGTAATAAAAAACCCGCCTTGAGGCTCTCGAGGCTTACGCCTCTTGGCGTGGCTATCCGAAATACGCCTCGAGGCTTATGCCTCAGTGTCCTAGATTGAGGCTTACGCCTCAATGCACTGAGGCATCGAGGCTTAGTTGAGGCGCATGCCTCAATTCTGGACGATAACGTCTAATGTTAACCACAAAATTGTCTACTTTTAAGATTATTACAAACACTTTCTTAAAAAAAATCAAAGTTCTTATAGTTAATTGTTATTCTTAATTAATAAACATTTAATCATCATTTCTCAAGTGACATCTTTTGTTCTAGTAGTATAAAGAATTGATATCTCATTATTTTTTACATATTTATTTTTGTATTGTGGTGAGTCTTTAGTCTCTATTATCATCATTAAGTTTCAGAATTAATTTGTATTTCATATTTTTGTGCTTGCATATACCAAATTTTGTTATACACATTCATATACATAACATATATAAATATATATGTGCAAATACATGTATAAATTTATGTTTATGACCGCCTCACACATATTTTGAGGCTTACGCCTCGCCCGACTGAGATAAAAACACCTCGCTACGCCTCACATTATACAACCTTGATGATGAATAACATGCACACATACCCATACACAAACGTAGATACTAGGATTTAGCATGAATGATAAAAAAATTGTGAAATAAAATAATCTATTGAAAGAATGCAATTGGATTAGATGAGTACAAGACTGGACACCCCTGTCCTATATATAGGAGCAAGGGAGAAACCCTGAGACTTGTGTCCCAAGTAATCTAAACGGGCCGAGACGCTAAAGGCCCACTAACTAATTAACCTATTAACTAAATAGGCTAATATAGACTCTCTAACACTCCCCCTCAAGCTGGAGCATGGGTGAAACACATGTCCAAAGCTTGGAGGTTACAAGACTCGATAAAAGAAAAGATAGAAATGATAAAAGATAAATATCACTTCCCATACAAAATTTGATACTCCCCCTGAATCATACGATGACAAGCCTCTCTTCTTTGAAATTGTATTCTACAGGCTGGAAATCCTCGAGCTTTGAAGAAGGTCCTTGGAGTGCATCCAGAATGATGAGCATCTGAAATGGAACCTGAATACTGCAACAGTACTTTGCCACTTGGAGCAGACGATAATCATTATCACGACTACGACAATTCACTTGACGCGGCACAAATGCGGATCTCCAATGATGATGTAGCAGTAGTGGTGTCTTCAAAGCGTCTGAGAAGACGTGCATAATGCGGCACGAACACGAACAGACGATATGCTGGTGATACGATGCAAGTACCATAACTCTGTAGCGAGAACCTTGGGGGCTTGACAGGAAAGGAGATATCATCCATCAAGGATAAGTCCCAAGAAGATCAACAACAGGTGATGTCAAAATCGCAGATGCGGCTCGGAGAAGACGTGATGAAGCAGCTCGGTGAAGATAAACTCTGAGCTTCTGAAAATCTGAAGAAGTACCCATCTGTCTCATATGAATGCAGCTGAAGAAATACACCATCAACACCTGACGTACATAACGCGGTACGAACGCGGATACGGTGTCGATGCTGAATGAAGCTGGCTAGAAGTGGAGAAAGACGTGCTGAAAAATGCGAAGCTCCATGAAGATAATAGCCTGGAACATATATATATATATATATATATATATATAGCCTGAATACATATATCATCTCTTCTCATACTCTCTCTCATACATTTCTCTCACACACCAAATACGATGAGAGTGAGTGTTTGCTGTGGAGAAATGGATACATGACCCCCCCCCCGCACTGTGGAAAGGGATACACACAAGATATGGGTGGCTGGGAAGGGAATTGGTGGATTTGAGAGGATTTTGGGATACAGAGATGTGTAATATGTGGAGAATGAAACCAATAACTGGAGAGAGAAATGCTAAATGGGTCAATGCAAGATCCGGGTAGAAAATTAAATGGATCTAATCCCGATCAAAAAAGAAAAATCCAATTAGGCTTAAAATTAGATCCAATTAGCAAAAGATAGGACCGATTAAGGATCCTAATAGCAAGAGGCGTATTGTATATGGGGGCAGTAAAAACAATTTGGGGTTTGGTAGCGATGGAGAGTGATGGGTGATCGCCGGCGGTAGGGATAGCTGATGGCGTTGGGGCAGCAACGACGAGATGGAGAGCAGCAGTAAGCAGCGGCCAGAGTCATGGATGATGATGGCGGCGACTGAAGGGTGTGATCGTCGGCTGGGAATACGGTTGCTGGATAATGGGGTAGCAACTCTACAACGGACGGACACAGAAGATGATGATGATTGTGTCGCTCGGCTGATGTAATACTCGGCCGCAACAAAGGAGATGATAGTGGTCTCCTGCACGGCTCCGGAGATATTGCATGCCATGAAGCTGCATGCGGAGTCAAGTGCGAAGCCTCTCCATGAGCGGCGGTGAACACAGATGGAGGAGTTGATGGTGGTGTTGGATATTACCGCCGGATATGGCGGCTAGAGAGTAGCTATGAAAGGGAAGAAAGAGCCATATAGGCCGGATTTGCCTAGCGGGCAGCCGACCTAAGCCATGGCGACGGCGGCGGCCGCCCGCAGGCGGGGGGGGGGGGTTCTCCCCCGGTTGCGCTTTCTCGGAGAGAGGCGGCGGCTACCTAGGGCTGTTGTTGCTCAGCGGCTAGGAAAGGCGGGAAGCAGAGGCGGCTAGGGTTCCCTCAGGAGCGAACACACTCTGATACCATGTGAAATAAAATAATCTATTGAAAGAATGCAATTGGATTAGATGAGTACAAGACTGGACACCCCTGTCCTATATATAGGAGCAAGGGAGAAACCCTGAGACTTGTGTCCCAAGTAATCTAAACAGGCCGAGACACTAAAGGCCCACTAACTAATTAACCTATTAACTAAATAGGCTAATATAGACTCTCTAACAAAAATGAAAAAAAGAAAGAAATAGTAGGCCACATGATGTATTTATGAAGAAAAAGAGGAATTCAACAACCAATTAATAGAAACAAGTGATTAGACGATTACCTTTGGCTTTATCCTTCCTCTCTTTAGCAGTAGGAGCTTCTCCAAATCACCCACTGCAGCAAGAGTCAAGTTTGAAACATACAAGCTTCACCAGTCAAAGAAACTGCTGGCTTCCTTCTGAACGACAAGCACAGGAGGACGATAGGAGGCTGACTTTGTATCCTGATCTTCACCTTCTGGGACGCTGGAGACCCTTGGGTGCAAGGAGACTTGGATCGCTGCGGGCTGCCTCTTCTGGAGTCGACGGAGAGATCAGATGCAGACGGCAGTCTCCGCGGCAACTGCAATCGGGGATATGTGAGTGTCGCTTGCATGAATCGCAAATAGTGTGATTAAGTTAAAACCCTTGTGGGCCACTTCTTAATTTTTTTATTTTGGCAACTGGACCAATTTCAATTGGGGCCTAATACCAACACCCAAACAAAAGGGGCCCAAAAGCGGACGCTCAAATAGAGTTCTCAAGCGGACACACAAGTGACTCAGGTGGGTCTTAGGCGGGTGCTTTTTGGGCCGACGCCTGTAGGGCCGCTCAAAGGCCTAACTGGGCGAATGGGCCTGTGATCCGCATAGGTGGGCGCCCAGGAGGCCGCCTGGGCCGCTTTTCAAAACATTGGTTGCAAGTTCTTCGTGCTCCCCCTGTAACATGATTTCCCTGACAATTGATGAAATATGATTTAGGTAGCATTGAGGCTGTAATGTGTAAATTGGTTTACGCTGTGTTGTACATGCCCTCGCCTGGGCGCCTAGGCTTAAGTCAACCCGCCTCAAACTGGGTGCCCATCCCCCTAATTGACCTAAGTTGTTGCCAAGGCCTTTTGAGGCCCTAATTAAGCCAATTCAAGGCTAAATAAGCATAAATTACATCTGAATTTGATCAAATTGAGTTATTTTATGGTCAAATTGGGTCTTATTTATCCCAAACGGGGTCAATTTATTGTAAATTAGGTCTGATTTGGAGGAAAACAAGCCTGATTAGGGAAATTAAGTCTAATTTGGGGAATTAGGTCTGAATTGGTCATGTAAGGCCTTGTTTAGATCGACATACGGAAATTTAGGGTTAATTAGGTTTTATTTGGTCATGTTATACAAATTAGGTTTGATTCTAGGCCAAATTATGTCAAATTTGAGCAGATTAGGTCTGATTTGGGGAAAATAAGTCTGATTTTGGAAAAATGATCTAATATGGTGAGATTAGGTCTAATTTCACCAAATTTAATATTGTTTAGGTCAATATAGGAAAAATTTGGGGAAATTAGGTCTGATTGGATCATAATATACAAAATTGGTTTTATTTAGGCCAAATCAGTGTTGTCAAGGCGCCCGCCTAGGCGTCCTAGGCGCTAGGCAAGGCTGCCCAAATTAGGCGCCCAACCCAGTATGTGCATTATATGGGTGTCTAAGGCCTTTTAAGCCTAAATTAAGTCGTTTAAAGGATAAATTAGCATGAATCAAGTCTGGATTTGGTCGAATTAGATTAGCTTGAGTCAATTTATGGCTGAAATAGGTCTGATATAGGCAAAATCAGGCCAAATTTTGGAAAATTAGGGAAAACATGTTTGATTTGGGCCAAATTGGTAAGTCATAAAATCACTTCCTGATATGTTTGTTGTTCTTGCTTCTTTTTCTTTTCTTTTTTTATCCTTTCTCCTGCATTTTAGTCCTTAATCCTATTGCTGTTGCGTTTTTTTTTTGAGTTATTCCTCCTATATTCCCTCCTACTCCGAAATCCTACTACTGCTGTGTTTTTTTATTCTGTTTTCTTCAAATCCTCTTTTACATCACCTATGCTTCATAATGTTGATGATGTTGTACTTTCTACTTTCCTCTTTTACATCACCCTTTTTCCCTGCTTTCTTTTCTAAGTCTCCTGCTCCAATTGTTGTTGCAAGCTTGTTGATATTACTTCCCCTTTTTCTTCCTATTCCCATCTCCTGCTACTGCTGTCATAACCTTATTCTGCCCTCTTTTTATGTTTCCTATATGGTATTATATGTAGTATATATGTATAATAAGAATCAAATTAACATACTGAAAAAGATACAAAATATAAAAAACTCCCAGAACAGCCTAGGCGGGCTAGGCGCCCCTTGGGAAATGTTGACCGCCTAGCCGCCTTGACAACCATGGGCCAAATCATGTCAAAATTGGCCACATTAGGTCTAATTTAGGGGAAACACGTATGATTTTGGGGAAATTGTTCTAAATTGGATGACTAGGTCTTATTTGGCCAAATTTTGTCTCATTTAGGTGAATATATGAATTTTTTTTTGGAAATTGGGATTGATTAGGTCATGGTATACAAAATTAGGACTGGTTTAGGCAAAAATTAGGGTAAACTAGGTCAAATTTGATCAAATTTGGAATTAATGAGTTTATATTAGGGCCAATCAGTTCTAGTTTAGGTCTTGTTAGTTTTGATTTAGCCTAAATTCTACATAATAGTACTATACATGTTTTGGCTACAAACTGTAAGAAGAAATGAAGAAAGGAAGAAGACAGGAACACCGATCACATGTCGGCTGCAAGATGCAGCAAACGTGAGTAGGGCTTGAGCCTACACACTTGTATATATATATTAGGGTAAGTACATGAGGTACAAAGAGAGAAAAAGAATAAAAAATAAATTTCATAAGCAAAATAGAGTTGCTGCTGGATTGTCGTTCCGCCGCAGTGCCGGTGTCGATACCATCGACATACATGTCGATGGTATCGACAGAACAATGTCTTGCGCCTGAACCAATCTCGATACCATCGACATGTGTGTCGATAGTATCGACCGAGATGCAGGTGGCTTCAACTTGAACCTGAACTGATCTCGATACTATCGACAGAGTGTCGATAGTATCGACTGGGATGCAGGTTGCTTCACACTCCCCCTCAAGCTGGAGAGTACACATTGTGTATGCCCAGCTTGCCGCAGAGTCTCTGAAAGATTGCTGAACCCAAAGGCTTTGTCAGGATATCTGCTAGTTGATCCTCAGATCTGACATATGGAGTCACAATAGTGCCGTCTTTTATTTGATCACGAATAAAATGGCAATCAACCTCTATGTGTTTTGTACGCTCCTGAAAGATAGGATTCCTGGCAATGTGCAGAGCAGATTGATTGTCACATTTGAGCTCCATAGAAGGTAGAAGAGAAATTTGTAATTCAGATAAAACAGATTTGACCCATTTTAGTTCACAGCATGCATGGGCCATAACACGGTATTCAGCCTCAGTGCTAGATCTAGCAACCACATGTTGCTTCTTACTTTTCCATGTGATAAAATGATCACCTAGAAAGGTACAATAGCCTGATGTAGATCTCCTATCAGTATGATCACCAACCCAGTCAACATCTGAATATCTTGTGAGAGACAGAGTAGATGGAGGTGCCTTTGGTCTAGAATATGTGATACCCTTACCGGGAGCACTTTTCAGATACCTCAGAATTCTGCAGACTGCTGTCCAGTGTGACTGTCGCGGAGAATGCATATATTGGCTGACCACACCCACAACAAATGAAATATCAGGTCGGGTGACTGTTAGATATATTAACTTACCCACATTTCTCCTGTAATATGCTGGATCTTGATACTCAGCATCATCAACCACCTCTTTGATGTGATAATCCATTGGTGTAGATACTAGTTTAGATTCAGCCATGCCTGTCTCCTGTAACAAATCAAGCACATATTTCCTCTGAGATAAATTGACACCTGCATGAGATCTAAGCACTTCAATGCCTAGAAAGTATCTTAGTTTGCCCAGATCCTTTGTATGGAAGTGTTTTTGCAAACCCTCTTTGACACGAGATATTCCCATGGTGTCACTGCCAGTAATTACTATGTCATCAACATATACAATAAGAATAATGGATCCACGAGAAAAGCTGGAGTAAAATAAGGAATGATCAGTCATGGAGCGAGAAAAACCCATCTGAAGAATAACTTCACTGAACTTGTCAAACCAAGCTCTAGGTGACTGTTTCAGCCCATATATAGCTTTTTCTAATTTGCATAATTTCTGACACTCCCCCTGAGCAACAAACCCAGGAGGTTGCTCCATATATACCTCTTCCTGTAGATCACCATGGAGAAAAGCATTTTTTACATCCAGCTGAAATAGTGGCCAAGAAAAGGTAGTAGCAAGAGAAATAATGATCCACACAGAATTCAGGCGAGCAACAGGAGAAAAGGTTTCAAAGAAGTCAACACCATAGGTTTGGGTGTAGCCCTTTGCAACCAATCGGGCTTTCAACCGTTCAACTGATCCATCCGGATTGTGTTTAATAGTGAAAACCCATCTACAGCCCACTACTTTCTTTCCTGCAGGAAGATCAACCAGATCCCAAGTACCATTATTAAAGAGAGCTGACATCTCAAGTTGCATAGCCTGTGTCCAGCCACTGTTCTTCATAGCATCATAATGGTTTCTTGGTATCGACACAGAATCAATCCCAATATCGAATGCACGGGCCTGCTTAGACAGATGAGACAGGCAACATACATTTGTAATAGGGTGTTTAATAGTACAGGACCTAGTACCTTTCCGAACAGCAATAGGAAGGTGGAGATCTGATGTCTCTGTAGGATTCTCTTGAGGAGAAGGCGATGATGAGGGCTCAGGGACTGGTGCCTCTACTTCTTCTGGATCCTGCCTGCCTCACCTATGGTATACATGTGTGTAATGCTCAATGGTAGGTCTATCTCCTGCTTGTTCATCCGGGATAGAAGTAAAATCCGGAATGATAGGTGGCACTCCCTCACTGTGCACCGATGGTGCCAGTCTCTCATTTTGTATTTTTGGTGGCTCTCCCTCTCTCAACTGCTCCCCCTTGCTCATAGCATTGGAGAAATATGGAGTGGTCTCATGGAAAGTGACGTCCCTAGACACAAACATGCGGCGAAGACTAGGACAGTAACACTTGTATCCTTTGCTCGTATTAGAGTAACCCAGGAACATTGTTTTAATGGACCTAGGAGACAGCTTGTCGGCCTTAGGGTCAAAGTTATGGACAAAGGAAGTGCAACCAAACACTCTAAGAGGAATAGGATAGAGAGAGTCCATGGGACGCAATACAGAAAAAGGGGTCTGTCCTTGAAGAACAGAAGAAGAGTGCCTATTAATCAAGAAACAAGCTGTTAAAAGAGCTTCAGACCAAAACTTCTTGGGCACATTAGATTGAAACATAATAAATCGAGCAATATCAAGAAGATGGCGATTCTTCCTCTCTGCCACCCCATTTTGTTGAGGGGTGTGAGGACAAGATGTGCGGTGAATCATACCAACCGAGCTACAAAAATCAGACATAGCCTTTTGAACATACTCCAAGGCATTATCAGACTGAAGAATTTTTATATTGCAATCAAACTGGACTTTAATTTCAGTATGAAAATGTTTCACAATAGACAACACAGACTCTCTACTTTTAAGAAGGTAGATCCATGTCATGCGTGAGAAATCATCGACAAAGGAGATAAAATAACAAAAACCATTATAACTCTGGTCTTTTACAGGACCCCACACATCACTATGCACTAACTCAAAGGGACAAGAAGCCCGCTTATTGACTCGACTGGGATAGGATAACCTATGGTGCTTTCCCAGTTGATATGACTGACACTCTAAGGAAGATAATTGGGACAACTCTGGTTTCAACTTCCGCAGGTTCTCCAAAGAAGGATGTCCATATCTGCAATGCCATAGTAAGGGGGAACCACTCAACATGATAGATGGAGCAGGAGCAGGCATTTGGCGAGGTAGACTGTCACCGTTGAAAAGGTAGAGATCACCCTTCCTAGGCCCCCCACTAATCGTCTTCATACTCTTGAGATCCTGTAATATAAAACAAGAAGGTCCAAATATTACCCAACATTTTAGAGTGTCAATCAGTTTTGCAACAGAAAGAAGATTAAAAGGGAATTCAGGCACAAAGTGAACTGATTTAAGATCAATCTTGGGTGTTAGGGAGACAAATCCACTAGCTAAAACTCTTTTCACTGAACCATCTGCCAGTGTAACAGATTGGTGAGGAATAGATGAGTCAATAGTGTGGAGCAATCTCCTCATACCGGTCATATGCTGTGAGGCGCCAGAGTCAACCACCCAAGATGAGGATGAGCCAGATGCTATGAGAGATGTAGCCTGATTACGAGATGTAGATGCCAGATTTGCCGATGAAGAAGATGATGATGACCCCATACTCATGTGCTGTGTCGCCTGAATGAACCGATCATATTCTTCTTGGGTAAGGGTGATGCCGGTGCCAGAGGTAGTACCTACAGTTGTAGAGGATGAGGATCCTGTGGTGGTGGCACAATGTGCTGCCCCCACAGGTGGTGCAGCAGGTCTTCCATGTTTCTTCAAACACTTCTCCACTGTATGTCCCGATTTGTCACAAAAGGTACATTTCGGACGTGTCCCACGCCCTCTACCCATACCGAGTCGTCCTCCTCGTACCGCAGCAGCAACAAACGCATGAGATTCTCCAGAAGGTATATCAGAAACAAAGGAAGCAGACTCAAACAGAGATTGCTGGATCCTTGAATAAGCCTCCACAAGACTGGGTAGTTTATCAGTAGCCAGAATAACGCTCCGAGCGGAGCTACAAGCCGAGTTAAGCCTAGATAAGAATTTGGCTGTAACCAAATCATCTCTATCCTTTATCTGTTCAGCAACAGTCACAGGATGATAATAACTTAGCTCTTGAGCAAGAGCCTGAATCGCCCCAAAATGCTCCTCAAGAGATCGGTCACCCTGTTTTTCAGCAAACAGACGATCATAGATCATAAACTGACGGAGAGCATTCTTCTCTTGAGAATAATGTTGCTTCACTGCGTCCTATATTTCCTTGGCCGTAGAGTAGAACATGAATCTTGCGGCGATTGCAGGTTTCATACTATTCCACAGCCAAGTCTTGACAAGACTGTCATGTCGCTTCCATTCAGCATACCCTTCGTCAGTAGATGCCTTGCTCTGTCACGAGCCTCCAACTCTCCAAGACGGTGTGGATGGCGTTCATCCATAGAAGATAATTTTTCCCGTTGAGTTTAATGGAGGCGATAGGTGACACCTCGTTGTAGATCGTAGGTGTCTTGATATCCTCCATTGTAGAACGGATTATATGACAGATTGATACACGTCAAAAAGAGTGTGGTGACGGAGAGATACACGTCACACACAGAAGAAAAACAAGGAGAAATGCGTTACTGACGCATTCACAGCCTCCAAATGATCTTCCTAATCACACATGGAGGAGGTGTGACTAGGATGATGGCTGAGACGAAACTAGTCCTCCGGTGGTTTTTTTAGATGATCGTTGGATCACCTGGAGATCCTCAACCGCTTTGTGATAGTGGCTACGGTAGAGTTAGATATCTACCGCAGACCCAGAGCAACGAACGGTGGTTCTACACAACCGGTGGATTACTCCAAGTTGACGGGTGGGAAGCAGCCGACCGTCAAGGAGAGAGAGACCTGGAGAGATCCGTCGGAGAGAGAAAGGAGAAACCCTAGATCGATCTCCGCTCTGATACCATGTAAGAAGAAATGAAGAAAGGAAGAAGACAGGAACATCGATCACATGTCGGCTGCAAGATGCAGCAAACGTGAGTAGGGCTTGAGCCTACACACTTGTATATATATATTAGGGTAAGTACATGAGGTATAAAGAGAGAAAAAGAATAAAAAATAAATTTCATAAGCAAAATAGAGCTGCCGCTGGATTGTCGTTCCGCTGATGTGCCGGTGTCGATACCATCGACATACATGTCGATGGTATCGACAGAACAATGTCTTGCGCTTGAACCAATCTCGATACCATCGACATGTGTGTCGATAGTATCGACCGAGATGCAGGTGGCTTCAACTTGAACCTGAACTGATCTCGATACTATCGACAGAGTGTCGATAGTATCGACCGGGATGCAGGTTGCTTCACACAAACATTATACATTTTAGCTTTCTGATTTCTATACGAATTTTATTTAGGTAAAACTTCCACAATTCAACCCATATCTAATGATTTTGTTGCTTTCTTCAGACGATGCTAGCACATTGATTGCATATTTATCATGTATATTTATGTGTAAGGATTGTATTTTCCAGAAATTTTACATATATTTGTTGAAATAAAAAATATGTAAAATCGCCTAGAAACGCCTGGGCCTCCGCCTAGGCTGTCTGGGCGTTCCCCTGGAACGCCTGACCGCCTGGACGCCTATACAACCATGGGTTTACACAATTAGGGCTCCAATCGCTGCAATTAGTGGGCGATGAGCAAGTGAGATCATGTCTTTGCACACAAAGTTACTCATAAATGTACAATGCTACGACTGTGGCAACACCCATGACCCTGTCTGGATTATATATTGGTTTATGTTGTAAGACGCTACCAGTATTCACCAGATGCAAAATGCATGCACTATTGCTAGGCTGTAGTTTTTCTCTTGATCTCCACCGGAGCTACATGCTGTGGTGGTGACATAGGCCATGGCGCTTGCTGTGAATCAAGGTAGGACTCTCATACCTGTGGACGTTGGTCATGGGTACGACTGTGGTTGTGGGCATGGAATAAGACTTTGACAGGTGTGGAAGTGGAAGTTTGTGCAAACATCGAGGAAACCTCGAGGATTTTTACAACTAAACTTCGACGCAACTTCGACAAAAATTAAGATAAAAAATAGTCATTTTGTGATGAAAATCGACATATTTCATCAAATCTAGTTAAAAACACAATATGTTTACATATAGTCATCTATAAAGGTTTACATATGTAGAAAAATACACAATTACATATAGTTGTCTCCGAACTACGGAGCTCTTTTACATATAAAATTTGTGACAATAAACAAATTACATAAAAATGGTGTAAATCTATTGTAGATCTAGCAGAGAGGGGGTCGATCTATTAAGATTAGCTTAGAATAATAAAAAATAACATCAAAATCATCTTACCTCAAGGTTCAACACTCCCCCCCCTCCACACACACACACACAACAACAACAAACTCCACAAAACACCAGAAGAATGTCGCCAACTTCAACGACTTCGACTGATGTCAAGGACATTGTGGGATTTTTGAATGGACTTGGGTCAACTTCGTCAACATATGAAGAAATGTCGAAAACTTCGACGAAATGTTGAGGATATTGTGGAATGAGGATGTTTACGTGGATTCGACATCGCTAGCTGTCGACATTTACAAAATCGGTCAAATTTTGCCCATGTTGACGACATTTAATACAATGGTTGTGGACTGATTGTATAATAAACTTGGTCATGTTAGAGTGTAACTTTGTTTGTTCTGCTTGAATTGAAGTACAACTCACTCTGTGCTGCCTGAGTTGTCTCTCATGGTCTGTAGTTGGTGCTGATTTAATATTTGTTGATTCTTTTTAGGGCTGTTTGACTCACCAATTCCGAAACTGAATGAAACTTTGTGGGACTGTTCATTACTCCCTAGCTCGACTTTAGAAAGGGTGACACAGGAAAGCGTATGGACCTCCTAGGACGCCTAAGCGTGAAGAGGGTGCTTTTTGAAAAAGCGGACATCATATAAAAACAATGTAGAAATTACTGTTTGTGAATACTAGACTGGTTAATTATAGGCTAACTTGTAAGCTTCAAAGTGTTAATTAGAGGCTGACCATCCAAACATGGTTAGCGTAATTGAGTAATCATGATACACTAATTTGAATGTTCTACACATCTCACGTTACATTGTAGGTAAGCTTCAAAAGTTACAAACAATTAGTAACTTGGTAGTAATTAACACTATCAGAAAATGTTTAGTAAATTACCATTGAATCATTATTGTTGAATAATTACTTGTGTTGGACAAAATAATTACTTGCTACTTAAGAATAATCAACGACACCTAAAAACTTTGAAAAATTGAACTTGAGAAAATTTTATATTAATTATTCAGTAGTGATTAATGATTCAAGGGCAGATCACCAGCAAAGATTACTGAGACAACAATATCATTCAAAAGAAATCGTAAATTGTTGTTGGAACGGATGTATAATACATCTAACACATGATGTATTATTAGTTTTTTTTTTGTGCTTATGGTGAATTGCATCAATATGGTGAGAGGAAGACTGTTTTTTTAATAACAACTGTAGTATCTGCTAAAAATTAATACTTTTTGATAGCATAGGGCATAAGCAAATGCATTTGGTAGCATTTACCATTAATAATAAATAGTAGCAGTAAAAAGATAGTGACCGAGTATGGGTATCACTTCCTTGATTGTTGTATTTTCAGCCTAACAACTTTTCTAGCAAAAGCGTGCTTAAAGCGCCGCCTAAGTGGCTGCTTAAGCGGGTTAAAGTGGGAAAAAGCGGTCCAAAGCAGCCACTTCACTGCAATTCCCTCAACAGGTTGCTTCAACAATAATTCCTACAGAGCTAGTGGACTAACCGTTTATGCGCTGTGCGGAACACTTTCTTAACCAATGCTCCCTTCTGCAATATAATATGTTGAAATAAGATCAAGTATATGAATCATCAACTAAATGACCCCGGACACAATTAAATTTTTACCAAATCTTCGTAGGCATACATCACTTTTCAAAAGGCAACCTATTAAGCGGCCTAAGCGGGATAAAATTATGTTCCCAAAGTCTTATTTAGTATTTTAGTTGAATAATTAGCAGCTATAAGCCACTTAGGGCTTCCTGTTGAGCTTTTTATTTAGATCCATGCTCTGAGAAAGTTGACTCATATGAATAAATTCAATTTCGCAATTCAAGTTTGCACCAGTTGGTATCAGAGTCTGTGACCCCAACCCTAGGTGTAGATCCTGAGACCACATGCAATGACCTAGGTGCAGCAACCTACCTATCCTCTACTGTTGATTAATCCGAATCCTAGGTTAAGATTAATCCCAATGTCATAGAACTATTTATCTATCAGTCCCGATCCCACTGGCTTGGTAGGTAGTGTCAAGGGATTAATCTGCCCGTCTCTGAGTGCCACAAAAATTGTACACACAAACATATTTAATAATAAGAGCCCAATTCCACTTTTATTGATAATGAACCAATGTCTTAAGAAAGGTGTCCAAAGGCAACAAAAATGGGAAAATTACAAGATGAAACTAAATTAAAAGAAACTACATTATGATTCCTCTTTATTAATTAGAACCCATGCAGACTTCCAATTTGATGAATCTTATTCAAGATTTTCAGTAGAAATCATAAACATCAAGTCATACTTGTTAAGGCTGTCGCCTAGACGCGCCTAAGCGGCCACCTAAGCAGCAAAGCGTCCCAGGGGGTGCGCTTTGCCCTGCGCTTTGCCTAATTTGTCGCCTTATGTTATTTTCACGTATTTCTTGCATATTAATGATTTTAATGGTCTAATTTTGCGTCCTAGCGTTCAAAACGTACATTTTTGTTATTATTATGTGCCAACTACCATTTTTTGTATAACTATTTCTATGAATAAGCCTTTCCTATATTTTCATAGTTTGCCTTCTTGCCTTAATTCAGTTGCTATTTAGTGGCTATAATATTAAAGATAGTCAATACTTAGCAATAGATTAATCTTTATTTATGTACTAAATCAGTAAATCTCAATATCTTACATTATATGAATAATTTTTTCTTATTCTGGCAATGCTAAGTATTTTTTTTAGAAAATGTTATATTTCATGCTCTCTTACCAAATTACATATGTATGTCATTGAGTTAATCATAAGTTTATGTACTTACATGTATAATTGTGAGATAAAGAATATTAAGGGATTAAAAGTTTTTTAAAATCATTAAATATATGTATACCTACAAGTTCAATATATTGACATTTTAGCTTTTTCGAAAGCCGCCTAAGCGACGCTTCATCGCGACTAGTCGCGCCTAGTCACAAGGCTCTCTGCTTGAATGCCTTGTCGCTTTGCCAGTTTGCCACCTTGACAAGTATGCATCAAGTAGAGAGGAAGGAGTAGATATAGCAAGTCTTCAACAACCATCTTCTTTAGCCTAATAGGGGAAAAATCAAGAGTCCGTCATTGCGAATGCAATTGCAACTTGGAGATAAAACAATGCGATTTGTTGGTAGTAAGATATATAAGCAGGGGAAAACAATTTGAACTACTTTATCTTATATTATTTTATTTAATATTTTTCATTATACAATTATGGCCATGGCATTGCCATAATGCCTAATCTTCTGTCGAGGTTCGAGTAAGATTTACTCTCTATGCATTTGATCCTTTCAACACCTGCATGCAGTGAAATGAAAAACGGGCTGAGCGGCCGATTAAACGGCCGATTAATCGGCCAGACACCCAGCCCGTTCGATTTTTGCTAAAATCGCCGGTTAACTTTTTTTGTAATTAATCGGCCGTTTTTTCCCCTTTTTTACCCGTTTTTTCCGTTTTTTGGCCGTTTTTATCCCGTTTTTTGGCCGTTTTTTGTCCGTTTTTTGTAAATTTTGCTGTACACCTGTAACTTTATATAAACTATATGGCCCCAAGTATTACTGACTATAATATATTAAACTTAAATATCCTATGATAAGCCTAGTCTAATAGAATGCATACTTGTATGCAAGTTGGGATAATAGGGTACTGTTGTAAAGTGTAATTTATACAAGTAAAATATATGTAATGTAACTATTATCTAATTTTAGAATGCATACTTTAGTTAATTGTACTGCTGTAATGTATGACTAATTGATGATATGCACATATAACAATAAGTTAGAAAGGTATCCAATAACGAGTCTATTGTTTACTGTATGCAAGTTGGGATAATAGGGTACTGTTGTAAAGTGTAATTTATACAAATAAAATATATGTAACTATTATCTAATTTTAGAATGCATACTTTAGTTAATTGTACTGCTGTAATGTATGACTAATTGATGATATGCACATATAACAATAAGTTAGAAAGGTATCCAATAATGAGTCTATTGTTTACTGCTTAACTATGTAAACATGTGATGCAAAAATATTTCTGAATCATGTATGTGGGGTATTTATCTATGTCAAATCTATTA
This sequence comes from Alisma plantago-aquatica, assembly GCA_963693085.1. Lineage (NCBI taxonomy): Eukaryota > Viridiplantae > Streptophyta > Magnoliopsida > Alismatales > Alismataceae > Alisma > Alisma plantago-aquatica. Next base: position 985,644,482 of record OY856409.1, read on the forward strand.
TTTATTATATTATGGCTATAATTATTGTCTTATAGCTATCTTATAAACTAAGTGGGTGTTTTTACTGTTGGGTAGAGTGTTTAGAATCTTTAGATATATATAAAAGTTTCAAAGAGTATTAGTATTTATATACATATATATGTAATTTTGTATAAAATCATATAGGAAATTAAAACCCGTTTTTTTAAAAATCGGCCGCTTAATCGGCCGCTTACCGCTTAACCAGTTACAAGGTGCTGTCCGCACGGTTACTGCTTAAAGTTTTTTAAAACATTGCCTGCATGTGTTGATCTCTTTGCATTCATTCTCTAAGCATTCATCCTCTCTATACTAATAGTTGCGGATCTGTTAACATTCATTATCTATCCACCGATCCTCTCTATACCCACAGGTGCGGATCTGGTTGCATGTACAATGTATAATGGATTCATCTATCTATTATGTTTAAGATTGTCTGAAACATAATATATATGAAAAATCAAGAAGGTAGCACAAGAGTGTATATTGGATTCATCTATATTTCATGTTCAAGGTTATCTAGAACATAAGTTACATATGAAAAAAGGTAACATAAAAGACCACTTAATTCAAACAAATATACAATCAATAATATCATAATTAGGCCAATAAGAAATAAATCGTACCTTATGTTGATCAACATAACTCAAATCTAAGTCAAAGATCCTGAGCATATAAAAGAGTATACTTGTATTAATATTTGGGGGTAGAAATTAATATGGGTCTCAAAGACATGGTTGCGGGGATGAGATCCTATTATGATCCTAAATGTGATTATTCATCATATTTCAACATTATCCACATTTTCAGTATTTGAGATATCATATTTCATCATGTTTTAATATCGAGTGAATCGTCTGTAGTTAGGTCATATGAGGAAATCAACCCTTACCATTTTCTATATGAATGCCACCATTATCATCATCATGAATTATCAAATCTGATTTGGGGTTGCTAGAACCATTTAGAGTACTGGCATAATCAAGATTTAGGATCACATGACTAAACGTATTAGATTTGATCAATATTCAAGTTCTAATGATCAAGTAGGACACAAATCGGGATAGCAGTGGAATACGAGATAGATGGCATCTAAGAATATTTTTATTGGCTTCTTCTCATTTTTCTCATAAAAAGGAATATTGATTTGACATTTTTTGGTTAAAATAATGATTTCTAGAGTTATTTGAAGTTCATGACATTTTTTCCTATTTTCTATCAGAGAGGAAATATGATTTATCTATTAGGAAAAGCTCGTGCTGTTGGATTGATGGTCAACGTTGACTGGCTGTTGATCTGATAGCCACAACCTTGTGTCTTCTACAAACACCAACCTGCGCAAAGGGGCCGGGCCACGGCAGAGCTCTATGTAGCAATAGGAAGGGTGAGGAAGGTTGAGGGTGTTTAGGCACGAGGCTTTGGACAGCCTTCTCTCACCACTTATACTCGCTTATGACCAAAAAATGAGACCTGAAATGCTCTATTTGACCTTCCCAATCATTTCTTTATTAAGGCATACAATCATGTTCTTAATTATCACAAATACTTACCAAAGCTCATTACAAGACCTTTCTAGAGCAATGAAATATAATCTAAAATTCCAATGATTTCCTTGGTCTAACAAAATTCAAATGGGTTGCCAAAAAGTCAAAATACTAATTTTAAACCAACTTAATAAATCCACATAATACCCCAAAGAACACTATTGAGTCATTACTTTTCCAGTCATTGACTATAAGGATCTCAAATATTATCTGTGAACTTATATTTTTGGGATTACATTGTTTATCAAATAATGTCATTTTGTAAAAAAAGTCCTAAAATGTTAAGTCTACGTTAGGATTAATCTTTCCACTCAGATACCAAAATAATAATAATCAGAGTTACAATTCAAGTGAACAGTGTGCCGCTATCGTACTTTTCCTTTCCTCCTACATGTCTTCCACTTAACCTATTGATTTTTGCAATAATCCAACTAAAAATAAAAGAAAAAGTATTATTCATCGTAAATAATACTGTTCACCCCTAAAATGTTAGCATATCATACTCAAAGTCTACGTTAGGATTAATCTTTTCACTCAGATACCAAAATAATAATAATCAGAGTTACAATTCAAGTGAATAGTGTGCCGCTATCGTACTTTTCCTTTCCTCCTACATGTCTTCCTCTTAACCTATTGATTTTTGCAATAATCCAACTAAAAACAAAAGAAAAAGTATTATTCATCGTAAATAATACTGTTCACCCCATGAACATAATGCTTTGGTACTATTCATGTGAACAATATGTCACCACCATTGTTGACTACGCTGCAAAATATGTTTTGGGGCATTTTCTATCTTTGTCATGCATCATTCACAACTTGAAAAGTCTTCGACCGCATTTAGGAATTTTTGCATTCTACATCGACCACTGTGAATTCCTCACACACCTGCAGTCCTGGATTTTAGAATTCTGAAATTTGGTCGATCTTCACTGACTTAAAACCATGGTGCGCACTGGCAACTTCAATGCCAAGATGATCGAGCACGACACTTGTTTCACGTCCCAAGACACAGAGATCACACAAATCGATGGTATAGTCGCGACATTAAACGTGCAAATGGAGCATTTTCTGCAATAGGACGAGTGACACATTCAATTTTTTTACAACAGTAGACACCACCTCTACAACAGTTCCTGGGTCCGTTGAATCCTCCTCCAATCATCCCATTCCTTCATTGGAGTGAAGTTGAGCATCGATACACAATGTTCAAAATGCTTTACATAGGACAGGGAAGATTTAGAAGATGAGGACGCATCGCTAATCACATATACACAACTCCCGCTTCTCCATCACTCAAAGCGACATTGCTAGTGTTTATAATTCGCTCTTTCCACAGTTCCCTGTACTCCTACATGCAACTTCCAACTTTAAGATATGAATTAGTCTGATCGATTACACAAGGACACGAGTTGGTTTGCTTCATCAATTCCTAAATTTGACCTCGGGACAAGATCATTGTAGCGGAAGCGTTTGATGCAGGACAAGTTCCACTCTTAGATTCAAAAGCATGATAGCACATCTGATTAGTCCTTAGTAAATCATTTAAAATATAATGTTATTGTGTTTTCAGATTCGTTCTGCATTTGTTCTAATTATTACTAGACTTGTTTAATTAATTAGTTTTATTTATTATTTTAGTTGGGTCGTTATGCAAATAAGCCAATTAGGCTAGGAAGCACATACACTTCAAAACATGTGTCGTACCCGTCTCTAGCACGTATTGGACACCTGTATTCCGTGGACACACCTAAACACGTATTGGATGCTTCTCCAACCGCACCCAACATTTTTTGTTTTGTTTTATATAGGTGGACACGGCTTGGACATAGCCTGGACATGGCTCGTGCTCATTTACAACCCACAAAAATAGCTCACGCTCATTTACAACCCACAAAAATACAGGCTTGCCGCTCCACTAATTGTAGTCGCATAATTATGCAGTCAAACATGTATTTGTTAGATCAAATCCATTTTTATTTGCAAGAGGGAAGCGACTATATTCTTGCTATTCTCATCACATATCTATCTAGAGTGGCACCGTCTCCCTATTCTTGTTTTTATTTAATCTCTCGGCTCATTCATCTATTCTTGGGCTTGAGACTTTCCTCTATTTTTGGCAAACTGATTAACTGAGGTAAACTATCAACCTTTATTCATTATTACCTTGTTCTTAATGTTTCTATGTTTATTACATTTTTTTTTAAAAATTGATGATTATTCATGCCGTTGCTGGGGCTTGAACCTGAGACATCTTGGTAACAAACCAAGGATCTAACCACTGGGGTGTCCCATCTTGGACTGTTTATCACTTTCTTGAATATCCAATTTTGCATTTATATTAATTGCTGTTGTGTATCTAACTAAATTCCTTATTAACAGTCTCAAAATTAATAATGACATCCACAATTAATGAGTACTGACTACTAACTTAGAGACTCCATGTAGTCTAATGATCAACATTCTGAAATTCAGCAGCTTAGTACATCATTGGAAGTGAATCCGTGAAAGTCCATACTATCCTAGGCTACTACACTGCAAAATTTGCTTACGGTTTATAAAAGTTCCCAATCTTTCTGTCTTTTGATTCTTTGGACTTTAAAATACACAACTTAAGTTCTCGGGACTTCTTTACATCTTTTCATGCGAGTCCTGTAATATGTCTTAAAATCTTGAAATTGAATTCCAGCTTTTCATGTTTCAGTCTCTCTTATTTAATCTAGTGGTCTCTCCCCTTCTTTTTAATCTTTATCTCTCATCATGTTTGGGTATTATACATGGAACAATGTTCAAAATTTCGACGAAATTGTCGAAATTTTTGGCGAAATTTCTGTTTCTTTGGCAATCGGGCATCGAAATTGACTGACGAAACTCTCGAAACAGGCAGATCATCTATTTTTTTATTACTTTTTTATATACTATGTACTAGCTAGAGAATATTTTTTTGCACAGTTTTGTGTCTTTAAGTCTATATGTTGTGTTTGCAAACTATAATGACTTAGTTCATTAATTTTGCCATTGAAAATTGACATAAAAAATCCCCATCGAAACAGCTCAGGGTCATTCACTAAAAAATAACAAGACCCCACCCCCACATATCCAATATGAAATATTATTACATATTTGAGTAGATCTACACTAGTAGATCATTCTGGTAAAATTTCATTAATTAATTCGTTTATTTTTCCGTTGAAATGCCAAGAACGCATTTATCGAAATTTTTGTTTCTGTGGCCATCGAAACGGCATCGAAATCGGACATTTTCTTCCTTGACATGGAATATGAATGGAAGTCAAATTGTTTTTTTTGTAACTTTTGTTTGACATAAAAGTGAAAAGCATCTTTTATGGATATTCTACTTCAATATTTCAATGTTGTCGTCATACAATTCCCAATTGGTTAAATGTTTTGAGTTTTATCTTAAATGAAGTTAAATTGTCTAATTATCTTATTTTGTGTTTCTTATGAATATATATATCTTTTAAATTAAATAATATTGAAAACATTGCTTTGTCCATCAACGTGTATGTGTCCTATATTTTCTAAAAATCGCAGTGTCCCGTGTCCTTGTCCGTAGCCGTGTCTGTGCTTCCTAGCAATTAGGGTTTCCTATGAGTTCTGTTAAAGAGTCTATATTAGCTTATTTAGTTAATAGGTTAATTAGTTAGTGGGCCTTTAGTGTCTCGGCCCGTTTCGATTACTTGGGACACAAGTCTCAGGGTTTCTCCCTTACTCCTATATATATAAGACAGGGGTGTCCGGTCTTGTACTCATCTATTCTCATTACGTTCAATACAATATTTTATTTCACATGGTATCAGAGCGGGTTCCATCCTGAGAGAACCCTAGCGCCGCCGCTTCCCTCTCTCTCCCTCCAAGCCGCCGACTTCTCCCTTGCAGCCGCCGCCGCTCCTCTCTCCGAAGAGAGCAACCGCGGGCTCTCTCCGCCTGCGGGCGGCCGTTGCCATGGCCTAGGCCGGCTGCCCGCTAGGCAAATCCGACCTACATGGCTCTTTCTTCCCTTTCTCTCTAGCCGCCATATCCGGCGGTAATCTCCATCCGCCATCCGAAACCAGAAGCCGCAAAAACCGCTGCTGCCACTATCGCCGCCATCACCCATCGCTCCTTCCGATGCGTCCATCACATCAGCAACATTTGCCAGCCATCACAACAACGCCGACCTGACGCCAGCGCCACCACCATCTGCCGCAGGCCCGCAGCACCTACCGCCGCCCAAGCCAGGCCCAGGAGCCGCCGTTGTGGGAAGGTGCCACAGCCATCTCCGCCGGCCATCTTCCGCCGCCTATCAGCAAGCAGCAACAGCTGCTGCTGCTATCATCAATAGCCAGCCGCCGGCCTCCATGAGTGTCCATCATCCATCGCTGACCATCCGTGAAGCAACCTGCATCCCCGTCGATACTATCGACAGGAAGTTGATGGTATCGAGTTTATCACAGCGACAGAAGAGCGTCTTTCGATACCATCGACAATCCTGTCGATGGTATCGAGAGTTGATCATCGGCGATGTGAAAAGGATCACCTATCCTGCAAGCTGTTGCTCCGATGTCTTCATCACCTTCCTAGTTATCTTCATCACTCCATCGTCACCTCCCATCTATGTCTACTCTCAGTTATTCATTCCTCATATTCATTCTGCCCGGATCCTAATCGGTCATATCTTTTGCTAATCAGATCCAATTTAGCGCCTAATCGGATTTTTCGCAGGGGCTCCGCCCCCCACACCCCCGGATTTGTTGCCCTAACGGGCCAACAAACCCCCTTTTCGGGTCGGGACTAGATCCATTTATTTTTATACTCGGATCTCATGTTGACCCATTTAGCTCCGGTTATCGGTTTCCATTCTCCACTTTTTTACCCATCTCCGTTTCACATATTCCTCTCTTATCCACTTTTTTCCCACCCATATCTTGTGTGTATCCCTTTCCACAGTACGGGGTCATGTATCCTTTTCTCCACACCAAACACTCACTCTAGTCGTATTTGGTGTGCGGGGGGATAGAGAGGAGAGGAAGAGATGAGAAGAGAGAGCGAGCATATGAGAGAATGTATGAGAGAGTAATATGAGATGAGATGATGATATATGTATGAGAGGTTATATATTCCAGGCTATCTTCATGGAGCTTCACATTGTTCAGCACACCGGTTCTCTACTTCAGCCAGCATTGAAGATCCAGCGTAGACACCGTATCCGCGTTCGTACCGCGTTATGTACGTCAGGTGTTGATGGTGTATTCCTTCAGTTGCATTCACATGAGACAGATGGGTGCTTCTTCAAAAGCTCAGTTTATCTTCACCGAGCTGCTTCACCGCGTCTTCTCCGAGCCGCATCTGCTGTATCGACATCACCTGTTGCTGATCTAATTGGGACCTTCCTTGATGGATGATCTCCTTTCCCGTCAAGCCCCCAAGGTTCATGCGTCAGAGTTTTATGGTTCCTGCATCGTATCAAGCAGCAGATCGTCCGTCCGCGTTCGTGCCGTGTCCAACACGTATTCCAGTGGCGAATTGCTATAGTATCAGATCCATTCTTCAGATGTCTTCATTCCAGTTGCACTTCAAGGAAGACCTTCAAAGCTCGAGTATTTCCAACCTGTAGAGTCATCATCACTATATGATTCAGGGGGAGTATTGATTAAGGGGGAGTAACATATTTTGTATGGGAGTGATATTTATCTTTTATCATTTCTTTTATCGAGTCCTGTAACTCTCCAAGCTTGGACATGTGTTTCACCCATGATCCAGCTTGAGGGGGAGTGTTAAAGAGTCTATATTAGCTTATTTAGTTAATAGGTTAATTAGTTAGTGGCATAGAATTAAATGTCCAATTTCGATGCCGTGTCCGATGGCCCAGAAACAGAAATTTTTCGAAATTTCGCACTAAATTTCGATATTTACGGCCCTAACGATTTCGACGACCAAATAAGCGAATTAAATCATGAAAATTTACCAGGATGATCTAAACGCCAAGATCTACTCAAATATGCAATAATATTTCATATTGGATATTGGGGGGGGGGTCTCCCACATTTGTAAGTGAAGGAAGTTGAACAATTTCGACAGAATTTCGATGGCAATTTCGATGGCAAAATGAAGGAATTAAGCTTTGAAATTCTGCAAACACAAAGTCTAGACATAAACACACTAGATTATATAATAAATCTATATGTTTAGAGGTTAGGGTGGGATCCATGTCTTGACGAGTGAGTGCACAAATGAACAGAATTGTCAAGTCCGTTAGACTGTAAACAACTTACAAACCCACAATTTACCACTTAGACCTTAAAACTTACAGTTGCAAGTTACAAACTTACATGTTACAACTTATATAAGTCTAGTGTTAAAATTTAGTTAGGTTACATGGGTCATGTATACATAGATCAAAGAAAATGCATTATTTTTAAGTCATTTTATGTATAAATATGTGTAATAATAACAAATTTATTGTAGAATTGCAGACTTAATACTATTATTTCATAGATTCTCAAGTTTGTTTGTAGTTCATGTGATTTTCGAAAGAGAATCGCCAAAATACCTAACATGTAGCAACATCACTTAGAACTTTGTTATTTTTCATAGTATCTCTTCACATCTTTTAGAAGAGTGTAAACATAGAAAGAGGTATACATGGGCTAGGGATAGGGGAAACGTACCTTAGAATCAAAGAAAATAGCCTCTATAAGCAAAAGATACAAAGAGAATCGCCAAAATACCTAACATGTAGTGGCAACAGTCCTAGGAACAAATATCTCAAAATTTCTATCGAAATTTTGTGCCATTTCGCAAAATTATGGCCCAAACTGGGCGAAATTTGCACTGTTTTGCGAAATTTCTGCAAAATGACGTCCCATTCTCTGCGTACATGCGTTTCGATGTCCGATTGAAAAAAAATCGGAAATTTCGATCGAAATTTTGTACGATGGTTCGTGGGCCTTTAGTGTCTCGGCCCGTTTAGATTACTTGGGACACAAGTCTCAGGGTTTCTCCCTTACTCCTATATATATAGGACAGGGGTGTCCGGTCTTGTACTCATCTATTCTCATTACGTTCAATACAATATTTTATTTCACAACAGCAGCAGCGGCATATATAAATGCATGCCCAGGGGTATTGTCTGATAGGATTGAGTTATATGATTGAATTTGATTGTGCAAATCAAGTTTGCTCCACTTTCCCTCCAAACTTTTAGGTATCAGAGGTGGGAAATTAGGGTTGGATCCTCCATCCTTGCCCCCTCTTTCCCTTTCCCTTCCAATTACTGGGACATGGAGCTTGTGACCTAGGTATGAGATAATATTTTTATGCATTTTTATTGAGAAAGTTTCTCACGAGATTCTAGGTTGGCCACATCTTGTTGTCGGATCTCGGGAGAGCAGACAATAATACATAGATATACACGACAATGACAAAGATCTAGAGAGCTATAGAGGTAATGTGTTCCTCTTTGTTCTACATGCAAACATTGTTGGTGTGTACAAATGAAGTAACATGACTGGTTCGATCGCAGATGTGCACATGAGTTCCCTGTTGGTCTTTGTTCTACATGCAAACATTGTTTTGTGTGTACAATTAAGTAACACGACTGGTTTGATCATGAATGTCCACAAGAGTTCCGTGTTCGTCGTTGCCCAGAGTTTTGGTCTTTGACATAATGATTTCTTACATTTGTTCTTCTCACCTTGAGGATCAACTACTGGAAAGCATGCATAGCAGCAGAGACACACGTATGCAGACTAGCCTCCTCTGGAGGTAGACTTCCTTTGATTCAAGCTGCTTTCGTTTCCAGTGTTGGCTGTTGAGGAGGCTGTCTCGATTGTTGCTGCTCGAATATCATTTTTGTTAGGAGGCAACATGAAGGCATCTTTGCATTGCAAGAAGGGTGGTCATGACAAGGCAATCTGCTGGAGCCTACATCCTGAGAAGTAGGAATATTTGAACATGTTCCTCAAAAAGCATAACTACAATGACTTCTACCTCAGCTGGACCTCCCCCTTACTATCAGCCAATAGGCCTGATACTATAGCACATACAATCATCTCTACATATGCCTTTCCTCCCTAGATACGATGAGAAAGTCAGCAACAATTGTGAAAACATGCAGTGAAGAAGGGTTTAAGGGCATACAATACTTCTCCAGGCCTACGATCACAAGGGTTGACACGCATGCCGCTGGAAAAAACCAGACTAGGGCAGACTGGCGTTAAGTAGAGAAAGCCATGATAAGGACTGGAGCTTTTGGCCTACCATGCTTTGAGGGTGGATACCATAATAAAATCTGATAGTAGACAATGCACATTACTATGTTGGACACAATGCTAGTGGCTGTGCCTTAACAAAATCTCTCCTACCAAGCCTGTAATCAAAGTTCACAATTACTACATGTTGGGCTTATGAACAAGGAATGAAGTTTCGTCGGTATCGGCGGTATTTCAAACGAAATACCGATACCGACAGTTACTGACACGGAAACATGTTTGCGTACTGATAGGATCACAAATACCGATAATACTGACATGTATACCGCCAATACTGCCATTTTTCGATGGTTTCGGTGCAAAATGCACTACTAACTTCGCTGTACCGACTGAAACCGACGGTATACTGACTGGTATACCGTTTTTTGCGAGAATGACTGCTGTTACTTATTGGGAGGAGAAACGATGGTGCATTTGGATGATTTTTGGCGATTGGAGCTAATACCAACCCAAATCAAGGTAATTCTAACTAATCTCTTTCATTTCTACCATTAGCAACCTCTCCATCTCTTTTTCCTACTTTTTTCTTCCACTTTCACCTAAAAAAAATGTATTTTACCTCCAAAGCCTAGTATTACTCCAAATTTTTATATGTTTACGCGAACATATATACATCTATAAGTGTATTATATAGATATGCAATATTATCACTAGATCTACCTACTTACAATACTATTACTCTTATCATACAATTTATCTAAGCATATCACGATTAGTATTGATATAATTAGTTACTTATTTATGTTCAGTGGAAGATGTTATACTAAATAAGTAATGTGAATATAATACAAAGGAGTATTATACACTTATACAATATTGCACATGAATGAGCAACATGAAACTTCATACAATTTGCCAATAATGATGTGTATGAGGAGCATGTGACTACATACAACCACCTTTAGAGGATGCACATGTCATGGCCGTAATATCTCAGTAATATCAACTCATCACTGTATGGAGAACCAATGCGCCACTCAACATACAATTGATATGAGTTGTAAGTAAATATGTTATTCATATGTTGTAAATTGTATATTATTGCATAATCGTGTGTATTTAAGTTTGCGGCTTGCTAGTAAAATTTCATATCTTAATTCCTACATTTTGTCATCGAAATCCTTCATGAAATCTCAACGAAACAGGACAAATTCCTTACCTCCCACATGATGGACCCCCCCACACCCAATATAGAATTTTATTGCATAAAACACTGCATTTAGGTGTAGAGATTACACATGTAAAATTTTATGAATTGATTCGTTCATTTTGGCGTCGAAACGGCCAAGATTGCATCTGTTGGTATTTCCGTCGGTATACCGGTAGATACCTATTTCCAAGCTGTCGAAACGACGTCTGTATCGGTCACCTTGTTCCTTGCTTATGAAGGCCTGGGAAATTTGATTATTCACTCCCAAAATACTAGTCCCATGTCTAGTGTTCAACTATCTACAAGTTGTTAGAGTCTGTATTAGCCTATTTAGTTAATACGTTAATTAGTTATTGGGTTTTTGTATCTCAGCCCGTTTAGATTACTTGTGTCCTAAGTCTTAGGGCATCTCCCCTCTCCTATGTAAAGGAGAGGGCGCCTAGTCTTGTATTCATCCCATTGCATTCAATCCAATTTTATTCTCAACATGGTATCAGAGCGATGAACAAAAACGGCGGCGTGAACAATAATGACGGTGTGAATAGTAACTCCGGAAGTAAACAGTACGCGGCGTGAACAGTATGCGGCGTGAATAATACCTCCGCGCGTGAACAGTACAACAGAGTGAACAGTAATTCCTGCGTGAATAGAGCACGTTTGCTCCTGAGGGAAACCTAGCCGCCGCCCTCCCTCTCCTCTCTGGTGCACACACAACTCTAGCCGCCGCCGCTCGTCTTTTCCAAAGAGCAACCGAGGGGAAGAACCCCCGCCTGCGGGCGGCCGCCGTCGTTGCCATGGCTTAGGCCGGCTGCCCGCTAGGTATCTCCCGGCCTACATGGCATATCTTTCTCTTTCTCAAACGATCTAGTTTTCTTTTCGTACATCGGTACCATCACCTTCCCGACGCCATCATCATCCTTCTCGTGCAAATGCCGCCACCAGCAACAGACATAGCCACCACCACGCCTCTATCCCGTGCAATCAGTATTGCCGCCAACAACAACATCAAAAGCACATCCATCCGCTAGCGACAACAACCGCCAAGTGCCATCTCCGTCAGCAGCATGCCGCCACCGACGATCACCCAGCCATCATTCCGAGCGGCCAGTAAAAAGCAGCCACCATCTGCATCCGCCGACGCCATCACACTCACATTATTCAACAACCATCTACCGCTGCATCGCCCTGATGTCCTCAACTCTAGCCTTCATCGTCTCATAAGGAGAGGCTCCGCACTTGACTTCGCATGTAGCCTCATGGCATGCAATATCTCCGGAGCCGTGCAGGAGACCAGTATCATCTCTTTCGTTGTGGCCAAGTGCTACATCAACCGAGCGACACAATCATCATCATCTGTCCTGTTGCTGTGTTGCTCCCATATCATCCAACAACCATATCCCCAGCCGCCGATCACACCATTCATCCGTCGCCGTCATTCATGACCCTGGTCGTTGCTCTACTGCTGCTCTCCATCTTGTCGTTGCTGCCCCAACGTTTTCTCCTATCCTTGGTTGAAGCACGGTCACCCATCACTCTCCACCGCTACCAAACAACCCTATTACTGCCCCCCATATACCAGATGCCTGTTGATATTCAGATCCTTAATCGGATCTGCCCTTGGCTAATCGGTTCCAATTTTAGCCTAATCGAATTTTTCTCCATGTATTTTTCTATCCAGATTTTACATTGACCCATTTAGCATATTCTCTCCGGTTATCGGTTTCATTCTCCACATATTACACACCTCCATATCACACATTCCTCTAAAATCCACCAATTCCTTTCCCACCTACTGATATCATGTGTGTATCCCTTTCCACAGTACGGGGGGATCATATATCCATTTCTCCACACCAAACACTCATTCTCGTCATTTTTGGTGTGCGGGGGGGATAGAGAGGAGAGAAAGAGATGAGAAGAGAGAGAGAGCGAGAGAATATGTGTGAGAGAAAGAGTATGAGAAGAGATGATATATGTATTCATGCTATATATGTTCCATGCTATCATCTTCATGGAGCTTCGCATTGTTCAACACATGCGTTCTCTACTTCCAGACAACAATGAAGGATCTTCATTTAGCGTCAACATCGAGCTATCCGCGTTCGTACCGCGTTATGTATGTCAGGTGTTGATGGTGTACTTCAGTTGCGTTCACATGAGACACGGATGAGCGCTTCTTCAGATTTTCAGAAGCTCAGCAAGCCTGCCAATCTACTTCTGCAAGGTTGATTCATCCAGTTTATCTTCACCGAGCTGCTTCATCACGTCTTCTCCGAGATGCATCTGCTATTTCGACATCACCTGTTGCTGATCTACTTGGGACTTTCCTTGATGGATGATATCTCATTTCCTGTCAAGCCCCCAAGGTTCACGCGTCAGAGTTTTATGGTACCTGCATCGTATCACCAACACATCGTCCGTTCGTGTTCGTGCCACGTTATGCACTTCTTCTCAAACAATTTGAAGATTCTACTACTGCTACATCGACATTGGGCATCCGCGTTCGTGTCGCGTTAAAATTGTAATCCAATGAAGATGAAATAATGATGGTGTTGAGGATCGTCTGCTCTAAGTGGCGAATTACTGCTGCAGTATTCATGTCCCATTTTAGATGTTCTTCATTTCAGATGCACTCCAAAAGACCTTCATCAAAGCTCGAGGATCTCCAGCCTGCAAAATACAATTTCAAAGAAGAGAGACATTGGCACCACATGGTTCAGGGGGAGTATCAATTTTTGTATGGGGAGTGATATTTATCTTTTATCTTTCATTTATCATTCGTTTTATCATTTTATCGAGTCTTGTAACCTCCAAGCTTTGGACATGAGTTTTACCCATGCTCCAGCTTGAGGGGGAGTGTTAGAGTCTATATTAGCCTATTTAGTTAATAGGTTAATTAGTTGTTGGGCTGTTGTATCTCTGCCCGTTTAGATTACTTGCGTCCTAAGTCTTAGGGTGTCTCCCCTCTCCTATATAAAGGAGAGGGTGTCTAGTCTTGTATTCATCCCATTGCATTCAATCTAATCTTATTCTCAACACAAGTAAACTGAATGATGACAAAATTTAATTTGATACCTTAGTACCGCCTACTAGTGCAACAAATTGAATCAATCTATTGACGTGTGAGAATGTGTACATAATTAAGGAAAACTGAGTTAGGTCTTTACCAAACTTTTTTTTACACAAACCATAACACCAAAGCATTAATATTGTCTTTCCTCTTAATTACGTGGAATATTATTATGGCAGAAAATGTATTATCTACTTTTTGATTTTATGAAAATGAATATCTTACTTTTGCTATGATTATTGTGTATTTGGCGTAGTTTTTCCAAGTGATAATTTTTGTTTGTTTTATTCGCACGGTGTTGTCATTGTCTTCAGTCATTGTCAGTCTGCAGGTGCAGGATCCATCAATGATTTGACCCCGCAGGATCTACTGAAAGAGCATATAACGAATGCAAAGAGGATTCGGGCAAGGTAAGGTTTCTTCTCTTGGAAACCTAGCACTGTTATAGATTCGTAGAATCTTTCTTTGTAAGAATATCTTGTTTAAATTTATTACAAACACAAAGAAGATATTAAAAACCAAAGGCCACATTCCCTATAATCTCCAATCTGAAGCTGTTAAAATACCATGTACCTGCATAAATCACTATTTTGGCTCTTGAGGTTCTGAAAAATTGTTTAAGATTTCTTTGTTGATTGTTTTGTTTATTAGATTTTGCTGTAGTATTATTGGTGGTGATTCTTGTTTTTTTTTAAAATTTCTTTTTGCGGCTTTCTTGTCACTCTGAAGATGAAAAATTGTTTGTGTTGACGAAGACTTGAGGCATTGATAAAAAAAAGGGTGGTGCATTATGGCCAATCTGGGCAGTAAAAATGTTGCACCACTTTTGAAGTTTATTGTTAGCATCTAGATTCTTGACCAACAGGCGACAGCTTGGCTTGGGGTGTTTGCTGATTTTTTCTGTCTGCTCCAGGTTGAAAGAGAAGAGGCTAAAACGGATAGATAGGTACAAACAGAGACTCTCCTGTCTGCTTCCACTACCCACTGAGCCGACCCGGAATGACCCTGTCACTGGAAGCTGAGTCATCTATAATGGCTATTGTTTTCAGCAGTTATTGCTGCCACACACACTAACAATGATGTGAAAGAAGGACGAGATAGTAGTAATTGCAGTTGCTGCAAGGGTTCCACGCTTCTATAAAAGCTGGGAAGCTACACAGGGAGTTTGTTCACGTCTCCAGATGTAATGTTTCAGTGCGAATGTCAGAAAATGGTTTCCAGGTCTTTCAGGTGTAATGGTAAGTTCAAAGTGGTAGATGTGAGTCACAGGTGTGGCGGTACAAATTCTTTACATCTGTTGAGACGTGCGGGAAAAAAGGCAAGACCATTCGTTTGGAGGCCCTGGATCTTTCATGAGTTCATGGGGGACCAGGCTTTTTCTACTGCACAAGTGGTTCATCGACTGGGAGGCATTGGCTAGCACTTCATTTGCCTTGTGTTGAACAGTTATAGTAATAGTTGCCATAACTGGAGTGTACAGCCTCCTGCCCAATCCATTTCCGATGACGGCAAGGGAATGTGGTGCAGGTGGGTGTGCTGGTCAATTGTGGCAATCCACGATATTTGTTTTCATTATTTGCAAGTTTTCCCTCCTTATAATGTGTGAGATACCATGTGGAAGACTGTTTTGTGAATGTGGGGCTAGGCCTGCCTTTGAATTATAAATAATGAATGATAATAATGAGTTATCGTTGAGGTGAGTTGGGTGTTTGTTATGGGAGTGTGAAACGATAATGTCCTTGCGGGACTTATTGCGTTGGTTGGACTTGGGCCTTTTCCGCTTGAATGGACAGCAGTTTCTTGTTTCCACCAGCAAAAGCGTGTTGATGGAACACCGTTGAATCAATTCGTGATGCCTTTAGCGGACTCCCTTCCTTTTCTCAATGTTGTTATTGTTCCGCCTCCAACTTGTGCTATGAAGAGGACGCGGTTAGTGGGTGAAAGACCCGTCTCATTGCAAGCCAACCTTTTTTTTGTTTGTTAAAGCATTCGCTCCACTGAAACTAAAACAGCTGTTATAACAACGGGCGGATACTGTTAATATTGGTTAGTGTTAAAATTTTCTTTTAAGTATTAAGTTCCCAGAAGTTTGATAGCACGCTAACAGCGTAACGTTGTGACGAACCACATTTATGTTGCCATAAGCCTAGATTTGCAATCATGTGTTGGATTTTGAGGATCTAAAGCCATCACTAGTTGTGGATGCAGTACGGTGTTTTTGGCTGGCTGCCATGACAACAACAAATTCATTAATGCGAGTGACAAATGTCGCTCCATGGTCCATGCCAACTTGAAAGCCCCGCTCATCTTCCCTACCCTCCATGTATTAATTTCCCTCTTATCAACCTCCTCTTTCTCTTCCTCCCCGTACCCCACCTCATTTCTATCATGCAGCATTGCGGCGCGAGAAATCTGCTGCCTGCCTTCTGCCTCCATGCCCGACCATAGTCATACGCATCTTTTCCAGTTATCATGGCAGGGTAGCTTGGCATAGTACCTCAGCTTACAACTAGCAGTCGGTGGGATTAGATCAACTACCACAACAGCAAGGCGTACGTGTTTGCTCCGATATAGTGTTTTCGCCACAACAGCTTACAACTACCGCTCGCCCCCCTCTTCTTTTTCCCTCTTCCACTAAAATGTAATCAAAACCACTACAACTACATCACAGATTCACAGCTGCATGCCACAAGCATAATCTTACAAAGGTATCCGAGTTTCTCGTTCTTTCACTCCCATGCGGGACCATTTTTTTTTTTTTTTTTTTTAATCTACCACCCTTCTTAATGCTTCTTCATCTCCCCGCCCTTTTTTCTCACCATTGTTTCCTACCTTTCTCGTGTTACATTGAATGGCTATTTCGTCACCTCCAGCCTTTTTTTCTTCGAGGTTTTCACCTAAGGAGAGTGAAGGCAGGGTGTAGATGACGAAGTGCAAATTTGTTGTATATTTTTACATCGCAAGCTCACAAAAATACACGTCACTGTAAATAACCAAATTAACCTCGTGTAAAAGAAGGCCGTGTTCATGCACACATTGCTGTGCCTGTGGCGCACTCTTTCCTCACACTTTCACCTCCAAACACGAGCTAAAAACGTCGCCATGGTAACTTTCTCTCCACGTTTCCTCATTTCTGCCTCAACTACTGAAACAGAAGTGCCGACCTGAAGGGGAGTGGAGCAAGAGCTTGTTAAGGCATCATTTGGTTTCCTAGAGTGGAAGTCATTATAGCGGCAATAGAAAATTCACTTGACTTGTGCCTGTAGGGTGGTTTCAATTTTCGTGGCTGCTTATAAATAATGCAGATGTACAATTTGGTGGCCAGGTGATATTGGTCCTCAGCCCCAGTTATTACTTAAGCCATGAAGCCCCGGGTCTTCCTCCAAGTCGTTGGAGAAATATGAGAGACAACGTTCTCCTTATCAAACGGCTAAGAGATTTCATCAATAAATAATAGCGAATAGGTGGAACCCTGTTTAGGAGTTTTTTCTTCTTCTTTCGTTATTAAGGTTATGATTGGTTTGTCGTAATTGGCTCGGAAAACTTATGAACTGGAGCTCTGTAAGTAGTTTTTCATGATTGGTTTAAAATAAGTATTGGAACTTGAGTTCTGTGACTTCCTGTGAGTTACAAACTTACACACAAAATACAATTCCCGAGTTCCTTCTTAAAAAGAGTGGAAAACGAGTTCCAGAACTACTAACAACATTTCCTATACAAATATATTTTTCTTTCTTCATAAAAATGACCGATGTCAAATATTTTAGACTAGAAATGTTAGCAGTGTGGATATCATTTCTTGCCAAAACTACAACATAATATGAAAAACACTATACACTATAGTCGTGCCATGTCAAATATTTTATACTATAGCCACCATTATTAGTGTGATTTATAAAATAATTTTTTTATGAACATTACAAAAAAGCAAACACTGCACTATTTGAAAAAAATATGTAGCATATTTTTATTCTCCATTTTTAAACAATATGATGTGAAAAATGATAATTAACTATAAGCATGCGCAAAAAAATACTATTTTTTAATATTCTACATTGTTAAACAATGATGAACCAAATTTTATATTTACATTCACATAAAATGTAGATATTATTACAATACTCTGTATATGCAAAGTACAACTATATTTTTTAAATTATAATTATGCAACACTAAATATTATTAACAGAGCGACATCCATACCATGACCAGTTCTTGAGGTTATTATGGTTACAAAATATTGTGATTATTCATAAATATGATTATTTTCTTCATGTTGTTGTTGTCTTACTTATTATATATTACAAAATAAAAATAAAAAACATCTTTTAGTGACACTCATATTTATACTTACAACAAACCAATCACATGGAAGTGAGTGGAACTTAAGTTTCTGAAATTAAATTAGAGTTTCTGAAAAATGAGTTCCACATAACCTATGACTTCCACCAAACCAATCAGAGCTTAAATAAATAGGAATGTGTAGTTTAACGCGCCTGGCGGAACTTACTCTCGAGGATAGACTCTTACGCTAACAATCTTACTCCCACCGTCCCACGTTCATGGCGCGCCCTGCGGAACTTGAAAACCTAGACTCCAGTTTTCACCCTGAACCAACAAAGCATGTATTGTGTAAATTAAAAACCTAAAAGACAAATATAAACTACTTAAGCACATGCGTACACACACGTGGTTAATTTTTACAAAATAGATACGTTGTCAAATAAAAAAGAAGAAGAACAATTTACATAAAAAAGATACATTATATATGTTAAATATAATAAACTATACTATGATATACTAGAAAATTTTATTTAAATAAAAAAAGTATATCGTTGGTCAATTTACATAACATCATTATTTAAAGTAAATCAAAAGAAACTAAATTGGTATTCAAATTGAGTTCTAATTATCATTCAATTTTATTATATTAGTATAGTTAAGGACAATTTTCTCTTTTATATATTTGTTAATGAAGATTGATTTGGTTAAATATCACAATCAATAATACTATAATGTACATATTGTTCTTAATGAACGTACATGTGCACATGCACATGCGCGTGACACATTGCATATGTATAATTATATTATATGACATCATAATCTAAATGTAAAGTGTTCTATATTTGTAATGATACGAAAAGTATAGGCTTGATTATCTAAATTTGTTAACTTTCTAAAAAATATACGTATTCTAAAGAAAGAAAAAATAGGCCATTATTGTCTACTTCTGTGAGGATATTTTTGTCTAGTCATAACTCGTGTCATTGTTCGATCATTTCTAATAAAATAAAATTGACACACAATTGCTCGACATTTTTCTTTTGAATATATGATTTATACTCTTATAATAACGTAAAGACGTACAATATATATAAACACACGATTGCTTGACATTATATGATTACAGTATAATTGCATCGAGCATAAGATATATTTTCCTTGAATTATGAATGCTCACACAACTCCGGTTCACCTAAAAATTGCTATTGTGTAGCCCATGTAACCAGAAATAAATATCAGTATGTATATGTAAATCTTTTTATTTTTATACAAAACATAGAGCTTGCACCCGGTCAACTTCTTTTGTCAAATAAAATATTTATATGAATGTCAAAATCCCTTCTATTTATTATGTGTAAAAGTGTGGAGTTATTTTGTTTACATATGTAGAAAGTATTGTTGACGACAAGAAAACTTGCCGTAAACATTAATAATATCTACCGAATATTTTCACATTTAATAAAAGTTAATTGTCTTATGGTAAGTAACATTGTTAATTCTATGAGTAGGCAGTAATCTATTCGATCAGCAGTAATTTTTTTTTATAGTTGTATAGTCTTCGTGAATGAGTGTACTATAAAAAGCAGTATTTGCTTGGAGAACGTAATGGCACGTAAGCGAAGGGATTGAAATAAACAAAAAAGAATAAAGCTTCAGAGTGAAAGTATTATTTGCAAAATATCTACAACACAGAAAATCATATTATTTCTTGCCACTAGATACAAATGATGAATATGGAAGAGGAATGTGGAAGAGCAATACACATGTGCTTTTCCCGTTCGCATCAAGTATTGTGTAAGAAATACGGTAAATTTACAAGGAAAAAAAAACCAAAATTGTATATTTGATAAAAATATTTTCGGGTATAGTACTCCCCTAAAAATATTTCCTAGAATAACCCACTTTTGTGATAAAACACCAACTAACGCCAAAAGATTCGGAACTTTTAATTAAAAAATTGAAAAAAATAAAAATAAAGTGAAAACGCCAAATGGGTTGGCGTTTTCACCCTTACGTGTAGAGTGAAAGCGCCAATCCATTTGACGTTTTCACTTTGTTTTTATTTTTTTATTTTTTATTTATTAAAAACTCCAAATCTTGTGGCGTTGTTACTTGCTACATTTTGAAAACGCCATTTTGTGTGGTATTTTATCACCAAAGTGTGCTACTATGAGAAATATTTTTTGTCAAAGTATATCATTTTAGTTTTTTTTCTTTCTAATTTACAATTACACACGTCGTAACAAGCATGACAAAATTTATTATGAAAACATGTCTTCAGTATTATCTCTAGATGTCGCACCATAAAGGAGCATATCTTACACGATTGAAGAAGTCTCCTTGGCAGCTTTCTCCGGCGAGTCCAATGCTGGTATCATACAAGTGTAAGATATATATAAGGAGGAGACTACTGAATGATACGAACAACCCTTCATTTATCTTCAAATATGAAGAGACACAAACGTACTCCTCCCTCCATGACCTTTGACAATGCCTCATACTAATTATTCATAGAATCTCCTCCTCTACCAAGTAGCTTCTAAACCTACCTCCACCGCCATTTCTTCACCTATATAACTGCGACCATAAACTGGAAACAATTCTGCAATTTCAGAATTAAACTTGCAAGCCTCCTAGCCGCAAGTCATCGATTTGTAACTCGTCTGCGGAACCATTCTTACCTCCTTCAAAGCCCGCAGTCCAACCACGTTTCTACCACAAAACCATGAAACACCATCAAAAATTGTAGCCTGCAAATTATAGACCCATCTCAGTTCTGACCTCTCCAGGTTGCATTGCCACCTACGGGTTTCCTCCACCAAGTCTTCATCCCTCCACTGCTGCCAGCCGTGACCCACACTGAGAACCACATACATTGCTGAAGGTCAACGACTTTATCCCCGTGACCCTGGCAACCGGGACGAGACCTGCGTGTGCAGCGGTCTTTGGACCTAGACAGTGGACGAGTAAATTCCGTGACACACTTTGGCCTACCAAATTAACTCAGAGATCATTGTTAGCCTGGAGACAAAGACCATAAAACAGAGCAGCTCCAACTAGCTAGGATATCGATCGAGGCACTGATTGCGAGTATTAGTTCATGTATGCTGGTGGCCAGAAGGTGAGTTGTTCTGCAATCTCAGAATATGGAAATTTGGCTATAAGACAAAAGCTATTACCGAATTAGGTAATATCAATGGTGATTCAGATAACTAACCTAATGGTGAATGCCCATATACATATGCATATTTTTACACCAACACCCACTTCGTAGTCCGGATATACAACCGTAAACTCTGACCTAGATGACGTTATCTTTTTGATATACTGGTCTAATACATGCATTATTATGTATGTATAGGTATCAATTGTCTTGACAACTAACTATAACAGTAACAATGGCGGAGCCAGGATTTTGATTTGGGTGAGGCACAAGTATAAAAAAGTATTGTAAACATAAACACTATCGATAAATAAAAATTGATGTTTAAATTTTTAAAAGTAACTCAAATCAGTATAAGAACGATATATGATATTAAAATAATTTACACTATCATTTATATGCCAAACATGGTAAAAGAATTATATTCGGTGAGGCTCCTACCAAGTTGCATAAGGAGGAGTACTTATAATATGTATATACTATTTACCTAATTACATTTATCAATGTTCCAATACACAATATACTACCTGACTTGCAATCGTGGATATGCACAAATTACAGTTTGGTTGGTATCATGGCCCAGTTTTGTGGTAATATAGTTTGTTAGTGATAATTCCATATTACTACCTAATTACATTTACCCAGTTTTGTGGTAATATAGTTTGTTAGTGATAATTCCATATTTTGTTTTGAGTAATCTCTTTGTGTGGAATTGGGCGATAGAATAGTTTGGTTGGTATCATGGCCTTAGGTTGCTAAGTCTATAGGGATATAGGAATAGGGTTTGTATCTGTTTTAGTATCCTCTAGTATCTTATGGTAACTTGTGCTTATGCAAAAGAAGAAGAAAAAGATGAGAAGAGAAGATGTCTGAAGAACACGAAGAACATGCTTCTGGGAGTAGTGTTGCTGTACCAGGTAGTGGTGCCAAGAGGTAGGATATGGTTGATGTTGTTCCTGAGATGCCCCGGTTTGACCCAACTGTGGTGGCTAGTCCTGCTTTTCAGTCCATGTTTGGACAGTTCATGGCCACAATGACGCATATGGAAAATAGAATGCCCCCACCCCAAGTGAGAGTGGCAGTCCCCAATGCAGAATATTTGGGTTCTTGGAAGACCTTTGAAATGTTGAGGTGTGTAGGGGTGGTTGAGTATGCGGGTATGGTGGACTCGACATATGCATATCTGTGGTTGGAAGAGCTGGAGAAGGCCTTCAAGATCCTCAACATCCCCAAAGAGGATAAGGTGAAGCATGAAGTGTACCTATTAAAAGGGAGTGTTGGGCACTGGTGGGCCATAGAGGAAGAGAAAAGGCCTGGTGTTGTGATGAGTTGGGAAGATTTCAGACAGGAGTTTGTTAGCTTTACTTCCCAAAGACCTATCTAGACAAGAAGAACATGCAGTTCGAGAAGAACCAACATGGATCTATGTTGATCAACGAGTATGAAGCCAAGTTCATAGAACTTTTTAGGTTTTACCCGCATATGGCAACAACAGACAAGGAGAAAATCAGACAGTTTAGAAGGGTTTGAGCACCAAGTTGGCAACGTCAGTGTCATGTTTAGAGAATAGAGAGAAGTTTGCCACATTTTTGGAGTCAGTCAGAAGGGCGGAGCGGTCACTCGTGAAGAAGCATTAGATGAAGGCCAAGAAGTGGCATGCACCGTATTAGGGACAAACATATGGAGGTTTCAAGAAGCCTAGGTTTTCAACACCTCTGTCACAACAGAGGTCATCAAGTCAATCTTAGTAGTCTCCGAGTAGGGGTAGAGGTCGTAGCTTTAAGCGTGCAAGAGCCCCTAACACACCATCAGTTTTGGTGACAGGTCCTTCACAACCATAATATGACTCTAAGACATACCAAAAGTGTGGATAGGTGGGACACATCAGGTGGAACTACCCTGTGAGAGATGAGGAGGTGATCCAATAGTCGATACATAGTCAACAAGGGTCACAACAACGAGAATAGTTCAATAGTAGCAGTGGAAGAGGACATGGTCAGACGTCACATGATGGTTCTTTTGTACAAGCCAACAGAGGAAGGGGATGACAACATGCAATGACTCAATTCCATTCCATGAGTCAGTCGAAAGGAGTGGTCAATCCGTGAGTTGTAGAAGGTTAGAGGAGTTACTTCATTCTGATTTGTCTTCTTCTTGCTTTTTATCTATTTTGGTTGACCCGAGTGCAACACACTCTTTTATGACGAGATGAGTGATTACTAGTGTTCTTTTCCTGATAGTCGTAGGCGTAATAGTCTTTACTTAGTAACCCCCTTGGTTGGTTCCGCGAGTTGTAGGAGGTGTGTCCTTCCTATGTACTTTCTTTTTTAGGGAACAACATTAAAGTGGACCTCATACCACTTGACATGAATAAATTTGATGTGATCTTTGGAATGGATACTTTGGAGAAGTATCAGGTGATCTTGAATTTTATTTCCATGGTAGTAACATTTGTCAGTGGTGATGTTTCATGGATCTTCCAAGGAGATAGGAAGATTCTCCCTACATGTTTGGTGTCAATAGTGATGATAGAACGGATGATGAGACAGGGTTGTGATGCATTCTTAGCGCATGTAATGGATATCAAGACAGGTGTCTGAGTATCCAAGAGATGCTAGTTGTTTGTGACTTTGAAGATGTGTTTTCTGATGAGTTTCCTGGTGTTCCTCCAGTCAGAGAGATTAATTTTGAGATCAATCTGGTTCCTATTATGCATCCCATAGTTTAGAAACCATATACAGAATTGAAGAAATAGTTACAAGAGCTTCTTGAGAAAGGTTTTATCAGATTGAGCACTTCATCTTGGGGTGATCTCATGTTGTTTGTCAAGAAGAAAGATGGATATATGAGGTTGTGCACCAACTATAGACAGTTGAACAAAGTGATAATCAAGAATAAGTATCCCATGCTGCAGATTGATGATATGTTGACCAGTTGTGAGGTGCCACAATGTTAAAAAAGATAGACCTGATGTTGGGATATCACCAATTGTGGATCAAGGTAGATGACATGCCAAAGTCATCTTTTAGGATGAGGTATGGTCACTATGAGTTTGTGGTTATGCCGTTTCGGCTAACCAATGAACCAACAACATTCATGGACTTGATGAACAGGGTATTCAGGCCTTACCTTGACCAGTTTGTAGTAATGTTTGTCGATGACATCATAATCTGCTCTTGTGACAACCAACAACACGAGCAACATTTGCATAAGGCATTGACCTTGTTGAAACACCACTGTATGACAAGTTCAACGAATGTGAGTTTTGGTTGAAGGAAGTATCTTTCCTTTGATACATGATATCTGTTGAGGGTGTTAGCATGGACCCCAAGAAGATTGAGTTTGTGATAGAGTGGGAGCAACTAAAGACGCCGATAGAAGTTCATAGTTTCCTTAGATTGACTAGATACTATAGGAGGTTCATCAAGAACTTTAATGATGTGTCGTTAGTGCTAACAAAGCTGACGAGGAAAGGTGTGCCTTTTGTCTGGGTTGATAAGTGTCAACATGCATTCCAGTTGTTGAAGGAGAAGCTAACAAGTGCTCCAGTGCTAGTGTTGCCAGAGCAAGGAAAGGGCTTGATAACATCTCATTTTGTGTACTTTTTGCATATATTGTATGCCTTCCCAAGCATACCTTTTATGGGTTTCTCTACATTATTTGAGTATCTTAGTGTCAAAGTCTTGAATTCATACATCTCTTACTTATACAGGTTCATACTATGCCACGATCGCAGTCAATGTCACGACTGTGGCTGTACAACCCACTAATGTTTCGGCCGTGGTCGTTGCCTCCGTTTGATGACCCACACCGCGACCGCGACCCCTCCCTCCTACTGAAGTAATGCTATCGCAAGACCACCCCACAACCAAGGAAGACCACCAGTGTACCACGACCACGATGGAGGTTGCGACCACGATGGAGGCGGCGACCAGTATATATGTCACGATAGCGGTCTAAAGGTTAAGTTGGCGGGAAACGTCTATAAATAGACCCCCACCTCCACCCGTCAAATCATCTGATCATCGAGGACCACGAAGCCCTACCAAGTTCTTGAGTCATCCACATCCACCCCCATCAGTCTTGGATTTCTAAATATGGAAGTTGGAGGAGAGAGAGGATTGATCATCCCCTCCTTCGAATGAAGAAGCTGCCATGACCACGCCCACTCCAGATCTAGACTTAAAGAAGTACATTTGGTGTATCACCTTCTTCCTTCTCTGTCTAGATCTATCATCTCCATCATGTTGTACCCTCCCTCTTAGTGGTTATTGATTCCCATTAACATGTGTGGCTAAACCTTTAACTTGGGTTTGGAGTAGCCACTAAGGCTCTCCCATCTTGTATATTCTTACTTCCCTTTGAATATTTTTATGTGCTTGTCAAGATTATCTCCATACTCTTGTTCTTAATGCTTCACTTGTATGCTTAGCTACCATCTTGTGATGTATGATAGTTGGTACCTCAAAAGAGTAGTAATAACCTTATCTAGTGTTATGGAGTAGTATGAATGCATGAAAGTGTTAGAATACCAAAGCTAACAGTCATATGGTTTGCTTTTGGGTTGTTGGGCCATCATCTCGAGAGAGAGGCTACCTTAAAACCTAGATATATCCTAATCTCAATTGAGGAGGGAATAGCCAATTTTGATGATTTCTTGTAATCTTGACAAAAGTATATGGAAGGGTGTGAGATTTGCATGTTGGTGAGAGATCTCAGCCGGTGAAACTCGATCTAGGTTTTCTTCCATAATGTTGTTTCTTACCTCTTGTTTGACGTTATTATCTTGCTTTATTTTCTTTCTTTTGCCTATCTTTGTTTTATCTGGAGTACAATCCCTCCTTAGGGAACATTACCTTAATCTACCTTTTTGTTTGGAGTGTATGAGTTTGAGGCTCTGCATACTTAACACTTACCAACCCTGTCCTGTGGTTTGACCCTGAGTACTACATCATGCCCCATATAACAGTTGTGGGGTCTTGAGTGTCGAGTTATAAAATTAAGAGTCTGACTACTCTGGGTCTGCTCCATTTTGGACGTGTGATTTAGGCCGGTCAAATTTTTGGCATCATTTCCAGGGACAAGGAAACACATTACTATTAAGATCACGAGTCCACTCACTATACTCATGTTCCTCAAGCTTAGCCATAAGCTTGACAACACAAAAACTTTAAATCTACTACTCGGTGATTACATAGAATAGTTTGTTTAACACATCCAATTTTCTAACTTGACTGTGCGGTCTATTCAGGGAACTTTGAGGGGAGTAGACCTGTTCAATTCTTCACTTTTAAGCCATCATGCCACCTCGTGTGAACAACAATCTTACTGGGGACGATCAAAATGCAAAGGTTTACCACAATCAACGCAAGGTGGAAATAGAAGAAGAAAGAGAAGAGCACCACTCAGTTGGTCTCCATCACGAGGGGGAGCAATGCGAGGAGGATGAACATCACCATTTTCACCATCACCGTAGAAGGAACCTTAGGAATCACCATGAATGAGAACACAATAACTAGGACAGTGAGAATGGGAATGATGAGGAGGAGAAGACTCTTAGAGAGATGGCCGCAACTACGGCCAATGAGTCTAGATGCCCACTTGTCATCCCACACTTCAATGCAGCTAATTTTGAGTTGAAACCTATAGTAATCTCGATGATCTAGAACAAAACTTTTTGAGGAAATTCAAGGAACGAGAACCTATACCATCATCTCGGCGCCTTCAAAATATCAGGGATAGCATCAAGATGAGGGGAGTGCCCCAAGAAGTCATATATTGCAAGGGATTAAATTTCTCTCTTGAAGATAAAGCTCTATCTTGGTACCTTAACTTACCCCACCAGTCCATAGATGGATGGAGACCCCTTGCAAATGCTTTTTCCACTAAATTTTACCCTACTGAAAGAACTATTTGTAATTGGAAAAAGATCACTTTTCTTCACGCAAAAACCTGGAGAGAATCTCCATGAGGCATGGGAACATTTTCAAGAATACCAAAGAGACTGCCCCCACCATAACTACCATAAAGGATTCATGGTGGCCACATTTTTTTACAACGAGATAACCCCCACGGAATGAACTTTGCTTAATGAAGCCGTCGAAAGAGACTTTATTGGTAAGAAATTGAGCAAAACCATGAAGATCATCAATAACATGGCTTCATTGCAAGCAGACATAGAATATGATAGAAACGATCGAGGATTAGCCAATAAAGTGGGCTCTAAAGGACCATCAATCGAATCCAAGGCTCTGGAAACCATTACAACTCAGATTCAAAAAATCACTATAGATGTCAAATAATTAAAAGACACTAGGGGTAAGGGCAAGAAACACATAGAGAAAGTCATGAAATGCGTTACATGTGGCGAAGGAGGGCATGGAGTTGATAATTGTATCTATACACGACCAAAAGAGAGTGAAGAAAGTGAAAGGAAAGAAGAAATATAAAATATCTCTTATGCCAATTTCAAACGACCAGAACATCCTGGATTTAACTACTACAACAAAGAAGATGTTGAAAATGCTCATCAACTAAGTAATTTATCTAAACCGCCTCCAAGATTTGAGAAAAAATGAGGATCAAATCAATATACTAGAACTAATAGTTATCAGACAAATAAAATGGCTATCAGAATCAAAATAAAAATATGAGTCGACAAGGTCAGGGACAGGGCCAATGATCGAGCTTGACTAAGGATAGCAACCAAACATATATGATCTCTCAATTGTTCAACTTTGCAAATAGGCAAGCTTCGATAAATGATGAGATTACCCAAAGTTCCATCACAAATTTAGGAGTGTCAACGACAATGCAAACTCAGATGACAAACATGCAAACCCATAAAAGGCAAATTGATCAACAATGTGCCCAATTAGTAGAAATTATAGAAAACCCTTCGGGAAAGATTCTATTAAATATGGAGACTGTGAAGATGGATACTCTCTAATCAGGGAGGATGTTGGAAGATCCTGGTGCCAACAACACCAAAGAAGAAAGAAGCCGTAGTGAGCAACAAGCTGACAAGGTAATTATATCAGAAGAATCCAAGGGATAAGGAACAACTGAACATAGTCAAGAAGAAGAAAATGGCAAAATGAAGAAGGATGAAGAGGTTAAGAACTTAGATATTATAGAAGAAGTTTTCACATAGATAAATCCTTATGCCCCAAGAGTCCCCTTTCCATACAAACTGATCAAGGCACATCTAAAGAAGAGATACGAGAAATTTATGGAAGCAATAAAGAAGCTCCACCTAGATGTCCTGTTTCTTGATGCAATTGAAGAGATGCCAATGTATGCAAAATTCTTTAAAGACTTAATCACAAAGAGAAGGAGAGCAGACCATTGAGACCATGCAATTGGAAAAAAAAGTCAAGTGCCATTGTTCAAGCTGAGCTACCAACAAAAAAAAGATCCAGGAACATTCAACATCCCCTTCTTTGTTGGAGAAAATATAGAGAGGAAGGGATTAGCCGATTTAGGATCAAGCATTAGTATTATGCCCTTGACTCTAGCGCAAATACTTTGGTTAATAGATATGGTGAAGATGGGCATGCGAATCAAATTAGTTGACCATACATTTACGAGACCTGTGGGAATAGTAGAAGATGTCCTAATACGGGTCAGGTGATTCTTCATACCATGCGATATAGTAGTGATCGACACAGTCGAGGACTCTAAGTGTCCAATGATATTTGGGAGACCTTTTCTCACAATTGGAAGGATTCTAATAGATGAAGAAGGAGTCATTACTTTACACGTTGGTAATGATAACATCAACTTCTGAGTACAAGACGCTATATGAGAGGACCATCTCTCTTTGTGTCAGCTTACTTTATGGATAGCTACAATCAATACTATGAAGAGGTGCAAGAGGATAAGATGATTGTCGATCCATTATGTGAGCTTTGAATAGTCTTGATCCTAGTGTGGAAGACCCAAAAGTCATAGAATCATGGATTACCTAATTCAACCTGAAGAAGAGCCCAGTGAGGATGAAGAAACTTTTGAGACTACAAAGTATGCATCCCTTAAACAAACACCTGAAGAAAAGAGAGTGCCGAGACCAAGAACAGAACTGAAACCACTCCCTAAAGGGTTGAAATATGAATTCCTCGACAAAGAGGAGAGGAATCATGTGATCGTTAATGCTAACTTAAAGGCTGCTAAAGGAACTCAAATTGCATAGAAAGGCTATAGTGTATATGGTAGAGGACATCTGAGGTCTCAACCCTATAATATGCATGCACAAAATAAATCTCAAAAAAATCACTAAACATTTATCACAACCGTAGAGGGAGTTGAATCAAATGCTAAAGGAAGTCATGAAGGATGAATTTATTAAGTTGAGGGATGCTGGGATCATTTACCCCATAAGTGACAGGAAATGGGTAAGCCTTATTCATGTGGTGCCCAAGAAAGGGGGAATGACAGTGGTAAGAGATTAGGACGGAGATGAAGTAGCAACACAAATGGTAACATGTTGGTGTGTGTGCATTGACTATCTCAAACTGAATGTAGCTACAAGAAAAGATCATTTCCCTCTACCATTCATTAATCAAGTCCTAGAAAGATTAGTTCATCATGATTACTTTTGTTTCCTGGACGAGTATTCAAGATTCTATCAAGTATCAATTCATCTCAATGATCAGGAAAAGACAACCTTCACCTGCATCTATGGCACGTATGCTTTCAGAATAATGACATTTGGGTTGTGCAATGCGCTAGCAACTTTATAATATCTATGTTTTTAGACTTTCTAGAAGTCATAGGGGAGGTCTTCATGGATGACTTCTCTATGAATGGAATAGATTTTGAAGCATGCCTAAGAAACCTATCCTTAGTCTTGCAATGTTGTGAAGAAAAGTACCTAGTCCTGAACTAGGAAAAATGCCATTTTATGGTCCAAGACGACATCATCTTAGGGCATAAAGTTTCCAAGAAAGGGATAAAAGTGGACCAAATCAAGATCGAGGCCATATCTAAGATTCCGCCACCTAAATCCATTATATAAATGAGGAGTTTCTTAGGGCATGTGGGATATTATAGATGATTCATAAAATATTTCTTAAAGATTGCTAAACCCCTTTCGAATCTCTTGATTAAAGATACTGAATTCAATATCACTAGCGAATGTTTGGACGCCTTTGAGACCCTTAAAAATGCATTAACAACAATGCCAATTCCACAAGCACCAGATTGGGAGTTACCGTTTAAAATTATGTACAGTGCCAATGATTTCTCTATCAAAGTTTTCCTAGGATAAAAGGACAAGAGGCACCATGTGATTTGCTACACAAGCTGAACATTGGATGAAGCCCAAGTAAACTACACCACCACTGTAAAAGAAATGTTGGATATCGTATTTGTCTTCGGTAAGTTTAGGTCATACTTAGTGGGATGGAAAGTAAAAGTATACACTGATCATGAAGCTATAAAATATCTCATGAAGAAGGATACAGAGCCGAGACTTATGCAGTGGGCCTTATTACTGCAAGAATTTGATCATGAGATCATTGATGAAAAAGGAAAGGAGAATGTGGTTGCAGACCACCTTTCAAGGATAGTTTTTGATGAAGAAAATAAATTTCCTGTAAAAGATAACTACACTGATGAAGCCCTATGATGGCTCAGTCGGTTGAATGAAGCCTAACTTGGTTTTTTGACATTTACAATTATCTAGCCTGCGGGCAACTTCCACCTGAGATACACTTATAATCAGAAGAAGAAATTATTCTCTGATCTAAAAAATTAGTGTTGGGATGATCCCCATCTGTTCAAAAGATGTTCTGACAATTTATTTCGTCGATGCATACTGGAAGAAGAAGTGCCCCTAATCCTCAAAGAATGTCAATCCTCTACTTATGCATACTGACGGCGCAGAGAACTTATCTGCCGCCGAGCGTCTTCCTCTGGGGGGTGCCTTTCATTGGCGGCACATATGTCCCCCCTTCTCCCTCTGATTCATCAGAAGAGTCCTCCCCGACGCTGATGTCTTCGTTGTCATCTTCAACTTTGTCCAGGGGGACTGAGGGAACTATTTCTTCCAGACCGTAGGAGCTCACTTGTCATGTTGGAGCTCCGTTGGCCGATCTTTGTGGCGTCCCTTCCTCGGGCATTGTTGATGGCCCGCTGGAGGAGGAAGAGGATGATGATCTTGAGGATGCTGCTGATGAGGACCGTGGAGAGCCTGAGCCAGGGGGCGATGGAGACCTTCTCGGATGCCTTCGGCACGGATGGTTGTCTTCCCTATTCAGCCTCTCCTCGATCACGTCAAGGCACTGGAGGGCTTGCCGAAGCGTTGCGTTGAGTGCCTCTAGTTGGCAAGGAAGGCCAACTAGAGTCAGTAGTTCCCTTTCCTAGCTATTCAGCCTCTGATGGAAAAATGAAAACTTACGGGTTAGAGAATTAAATGTAACCGAGTGGTTTTCTGTTACCTCCCGCAAGTGGTCTAGTTCGTGCCCCAACATTTTCCCAAGCGACGGAGGGGCTCCTACAGATCTCCCTCCCGTCCTCACGATACTCTTCTCGCGTAAGGGTCTACCCGACGAGGTAGAACCTATCTCGATCGCCCGCGAGGTGGACGCTGCCGAGCGAGGCGTCGACACCCTTGCAGCCGTCACTAACTCACCTCCTTGTCGTGTTGGAGATGGCCGTGGTGTGGGTGGATGTTGCTCCACCTCTACATTGTTGGCGATCTCTTCAGCAGCTATTATAGGGTACACTGGTGGTGGTGTCGGCGTTAGCTGTGCAGCTCCGAGCTCCATCTCAAGGATCTCGGCGAACACCCCATCACTGGCGTCCGGTTGTGCTTCCTCTTCTGTCTCTAGAGGCACTACAGAAGCTTCGGGAGCTGTGGCTGTCTCTTCCGCGACAGCTCCCTCCGGGGCCTGCTCTGTTGTTTCTGCCACCACGGGGAAGAAAGAACAACCACAAAAGTCCTATAGTCATGGTTTTATTGGTCGAATCTTTTTAAAGATGCTACACCATTTTTCAAGACCTACAAAGAGTGTCAACTCATGGGAAATATAAACCGAAGGAATGAAATGCCGATGGCCGATTTGATGGGAGTTGAAATTTTCAATGTTTGAGGGATTGATTATATGGGACCTTTTGCATCATCAAAAGAGAACCAATATATACTTGTCGCTATGGACTACATCTTGAAATGGGTAGAGGTTGTTGCTACCCAAACATGTGATTTCAAGGAAGTAATCAAGTTGTTTGAGAAAATGATCTTCCCAAGGTTCAGGGTACCACACACTGTTATAAGAAGAGGTGGTTCTCACTTTGGAGAAAAGCAATGCAAAGCTCTATTGAGTAAGTATGGAGTAAAACACAAAATTATGACACCATACCATCCCAAAACATCAGGACAAGTCGAAGTGTCTAACAGGCAGACCAAGCAGATCCTAGAGAACACTGTAAGTCGTATAAGGAAGAATTAGTCTATGAAACTCGACGATGTGCTATGGGCTTACCACATAGCGTATAAGATGCCTATAGGTATGACACCTTATAGGCTGATTTATGGGAAGTCCTGTCAACTGCCTATCAAATTAGAGCATAAAGCCCTCCAGGCTATCAAATTTCTAAACATGGATCTTGAGTAAGCGAGAAAGGAAACATTTCTCTAAATTTAGGAACTTGAAGAGTTGAGACTACATGCTTATGAGAATTTAGAGATATATAAGAAAATAACTAAGGTATGGCATGCAACCCACCTAAAGAGAAAGGATGTACATTAAGGAGACAAAGTTCTTTTGTTCAATTCCAGTATCAGGTTGTTTCTCAAAAAGCTGAGAACAAGATGGTCTGGCCCCTTTTTTGTGGTACAAATATACCTGTAAGAGATGATGCTAATAACTAGAGACAAGACAAGCACTTACAAGGTGAATAGGCAGAGGATAAAAAGGTATTATGAAGATGAGGCTTTTGTAAGAAGGTCCGAGTTAAGTTTGAGAGAACCCAATTCAGTAACAAATGAAATGTATGAGAAAGTACCAACACCAACTGAAGGATGATGAAACCAGAATGATAGAGAGTTGAGCTAAAAGACTTTAAACTAGTGCTTCTTGGGAGGCAACCCAAGCTTTTCTACTTTCTTTTATAACTCAAGTTTTACTTTATCTCATGTTTTTAATCTAAGAGCTATGTACTCTCTCTATCTAGGTATTTTGGTTTTCTGCATCTAGAAAAAGTGTAAGTGTAGTATGTAGATTGCCATCTTTTCACATAGGTTTTTAATGAGAGATTAGAGGTGTTCTAGAT
Source organism: Alisma plantago-aquatica (assembly GCA_963693085.1). Taxonomy (NCBI): domain Eukaryota; kingdom Viridiplantae; phylum Streptophyta; class Magnoliopsida; order Alismatales; family Alismataceae; genus Alisma; species Alisma plantago-aquatica. The sequence continues at coordinate 985,678,260 of OY856409.1, forward strand.
TTAAATATTTGTCTCTATCAACATGTTTATGTGTGCTATGTGGTCGCAACACCTGCCACGGTCACGTCAGTTGATTTACATGTCTTGAGGCCGCGGTCACGTCAGCTGATTTACATGTCTTGAGGCCGCGGTCGTGCCTAGATCGCGGGCACGACTTGACCACAGTCACGGTAGCCTACTCGACTGTGGTCACAGCTCCCTCCAAGTATAAAATGAAGGCAGTCTCGACGTCAGGGTTTCTTTCTCTTTTCACTTTTTGATTCTTGAGCGTTGGAGGAGCCCTAACCAAAGAACAATGAAGATGCAATAAACCGTGATGACGATCAATAACCAAGGGATGTTCACCGCGAACCCAACCGCCAACATCGTAACCTCGTCGTGATAGCACTACCTCCTCCGCTTCTTTCCTAGCCGCCTGTTTCATCCTCCTAGCTGCACCATGGTACCATTGCATGCTCTCTTTGTCTACCGATCTCCATGTCCCTTACCTATCGGGCATTCATTGCCTTTCTTATTTTCTATAATCCTTGAAGCTGGTTTTTCCTATCGTGCATCGACCACAAGAATCACCGCAAATGCTTACGCTCTTTACCCGAAGCTTTAGTTGTCTCATTGTCATTCCCCTTTCTCTTTACCCAAAGTTTTTGGCTAATTCCCCTCTCTTACGCTTCTGGGGTAGCACCACTATTTCGGTCGGAGTTTGGGTAAGGATCATCCGCGATTGTCATGATCGTGGTCGAGTGCCTACCTTCACAATCACTGTCACGGTACCAACCATGGCTTTGGCCGCAGTTGCAGTCCCTCCCCCTATAGTTAGCTCCTCTTTATCGGACCTAACATCCGCCATAGTCGTGGCACCTTATGCGGTCGCGATGTGTCTTTTGCCTTGACGATCACCTACCATGGTCGCGACTCCTTTCTCAACCGCAATATCCCTTTGTATCTGCCATGGTCACAAAATCTCATGTGATTGTGTTCTTTTAAGAATGCAATATCAACCACAAACAATTAGAAACGAAATAAATACTAATGCCATGAATAAAATATAAAGTACAATATTGCTAACAATAATTTGAATGTGAAAAATTTCAGAATGTCGACCTCAACTAACAACACATTGATGAAGAAGGAAAATTCACTTAGGGGTGTGGAAGAAAACCTAGAGAAGATAACCAAAGCACTGAAGGATCACCCAAACCTCTCACCAACAAAGAAGCTTCAGCTACAACTATTGAAGAAGAAATACGAGTACATCCTAGCCCACAAAATGCCATAGGAATCTAAAGAATCACATGAGACATCACACATAGATACCTCTGATTACCAACCATCTGAAACATAATTAAATAAGATGGAGAAATGCAAATTCGAAGCCAAGGATACAAAAGATGGAAAAAAGAGAAAATTGACAGTCATAGAAAAAGTGAAGGGTCAGGAAAATGAAGCAGTCCCCGAAGTAGTCAGAGAGGACGAATAAAAGGCCCTTAACCAGCAGATGTCTACATTCATACCGAGAGATCAAGTGCACCAGTCACAACTTGATTGGGTGATGAAGACCAAAATCTTCAAGCCGATGCGGTACCTTGATGTCGATGACTTCAAGAATATGGGAATATATGACATGGTGATATAATTCTTTGAAGGGGCCAACTTGTGCACCATGTGTATGTCAGAAGATCCCTCACTCACTCAACTGATGACTGAGTTCATGACATCACTGGAGAAACTTCCCGTCAGTGATGGAAAGCACAAAAAGGCTGGTGGAGATTTCAAGCTTGAAGCGAGAATAGGGGGAAAAGCACATGTAATTACTGAAGCCATGATCAACACTATATTCATGAAGATGACAGAAGAAGAACAAGCCTTCTCAACTGCTCTGGGTGAAAAAGATGTCATCATATACAATAACCACAAGATCTGGGAGAAGCTGACAGGAGAACACGAGAACAACTCGAAAAATTTATAGGCGACACTCATCACTTCTTGCTTCATCAGTGTGATATAGAAAATAACCGCCAACACAGTCTTTACCAGATCACAAACCGGAGGAGTTACTAAGAAAAAACTATTTTTAATATGGTCAATGCTCAATAAGAAATCAATGAACACCATAATACTGCTAATCGAGAGGCTGTCAGTTGCTGTAGGAGGGGAGGAAAAGCAGACAAAAGAATTCTGTATGGGAAGCCAGATAATCCATATTGCTTACCATTTCATGGATATCGACCTGATGATGAAGCATAAGTAGATAGAGGTACATACCATGGTAGATATCAAGTCCCTTATTAACACATGCATCATGGTGTAGAAAGGCAACAAGCTTTTCTACAAATAGAGCTGCTCTAAAGTCCTACTACCCCTACTAGAGATGGCATACTATGATGCTCATAAGCTGTGGCCCACACAAGAGGACGTAGAAAAAATGTACTCTGACACCATCAACAAAGCCGCATGTCCTATATTACCCACTGGTAAGAAGAGCATAAGGGATAAGACACTGAAAATAGAGATACAAAAGCTAGAAGAAAGGAAGAAGTTGGTGATAAGGAAGCGTAAGTAGAAAACATCAGACAAATCTGTCACCCCAAGTCTACCCTCACCACAAATTTCAACAGAGGTCGAAGACCAACCTAAAGTAGAAATAAATGAAGGAGGTGACCAGTACATGTCGACGCTTCCAAAGAAGAACAACACATAGACGACAAAAAGGAACCACGTCAAGAACCCAAAAGCCCTAAAATTACACCCAACCCTATGAACCCATAGGTGTGCTGCAAGTACCTGAGCAACCAGACATGAGCACCACTGCTCAGGCAACTGATACTGATGCCATGAAGAACAAGTCAGATCCACAACCTAAGAAACCTATAGCATCAACAACACCATCAACAATGCCGAGAGAGCAACAAAAGCAACACCCATAGACATTCAGTGTTGTACTAGTGCACAAATTCGATGTCTTGTGGTTACACATGCAACATAATTCTGAGGCTAATTTCAATAATATCTCTAGCCTGTACACACTGACAATGCAAGTAAAAAATGTGAACACAAGAACCGAGGCACTCCCCCAATTTATGTAGAAGTTCATAAACACCCAAAACGCAATGATAGGGGCTTTGAAGTCACTAATAGAATAAATGGTGGACCTCAGAAAAGAACGAGATGCCATGAGAGCTAATAAGAAATTGATGCAGAGGGGGTACATGGAAGTGTTAGAAGATTTAAAAAAGGAACGTCAACACTTAGACAAAGAATGCAAACAACTAGCTGCAGAATGCCAGGAGATGGACAAATGGTGGAAAAGAAAGAAATCAAAGTGTCTAACTAGTCCTTACACATCACCAGCCTCCTCAAGCCCCTCGAGCCCAGATAAGGATGATGATGACATAGGAGGAATGGGTGCGGCCACAACTTCAAATGATGTAAGTGCCATAATGAAGACTACCCAAAGGTGGAACCTTTTGCAAAAGAGGTGCCACAAAAATCAGAAGCTCATCAAGGTGTCGAAACAAAAAAGACAAGAACCTTGTCATGAATGTTTGATTTGAACAACAACCTAGATGATGACAAAGTTGTATCAGTAGAATACCAACCTAATTTCGTTGTCAGGGAAGAGAGCATTGCCATAGAAGAACTCACATCAAGAGAAATGAGGGATATCAATAAGTTCTTAGATGACATGACTTTTGGTACAAACATTTGTGACGACTTTCGGTAGGACCCTTTGCATTCCGAGTAAAATGGTACCATCGATGAAGGTAAAATGGATGCAAGTTAGCTGGTCTTAATTCAACAGAACTAGAGTAGCCATCAGAGGGAGACAGACCCATAGAAGACTTGACTAGAGAGATAATGACTAGCATGACATCTATGAATAATGAAAGGCAAGCAACCAAACAAGTATAGTTGGATGCCGAGATACAACTTCCCACCACATAATTACGACCCCCAACAATGCAAATAGTATGAGACAGAAACTCGAAAGATGACAAAGGGGCACTTGCCTCTTTCTTCACATATGATCCGGTCAGAAAGCAGAGCACACCAGTTGATACTATACCATTAGGTGTTGCCCCTCCTCTACCCTGCAAGATGGCATACATGCACATGACCTCCTTATCTAGAATCACATGCATGGATGTCCATGTTTTAGCATATGTGCTCAATGACAATCTTCTAGGCACAAATATTCTCTACCACAAAAAAGAAAGGTCATTTAACAGGGACCATTTTAGAGGGATCTTTTTAAAGAGAGCACATGTATACAATTCAAAGTACTCTGCGCAACTTTGTTGGAAGAATTTCTACATCTTGAGAAAATACAACCTATTTTTAACGACACCACACATCTAGCGGGTCAGATTTTTGATGAAAACTATGAGTATTCTGATGTGAAAGAACTACAATGAGAACCGAGAAGAGACAAAATAGGATTTGTAGTTACGCCTATAAGGAATGTAAAACATTGGGTTCTCATTTTTGTCAACCTATATGAGTGACGTAATATAGTGTTCAATTGCTGCACAGCTGAATTGGACAACACTTCCTTAGTTTACAAAAACAAGGAAGCAAGGGATATTCTAAAGGTGCCACTACGTCTGTAGTGAGCTATTCAGACAACAAACAACTGACACCAAGGGATATGGAAACAATTCATCATCTGTAAGAAGGTCACTCAAGAAAAGACTGAGACATGGGATTGTGCTTTCATAGTACTGAGAATGATGGAAGCAATTAATAAGGGAAACCCATTGGAAGACCTCCGCACATAGGATTTACATGTGTTACATGGTGTTTATGCAATGGAAGTTATCTATGATATTTGATTCTTCAATGACTCGGCGATGCCTTTAAACACAATACCACAATCGACTTCACCATGAAATACCTCTACCTAAAAAGAAAACAGGGAGGGAAGGTCTAAAAACCCTATGGGTCAATACAGATGAACCTGTTAGGGAAACAATTTGGAAGGAAGGATGGCAACATACACTCCTGACAAAGTAGAGCATCAACCTGAAATAAATCCAAAAAAAGACAAAGAACAACCTCCAATTCATGAGCCTGAAGAAGGGAGATAGATGAAGATGATATGCCAGAGATAAAACCTGATGGTCCAACGGGATTAATAGTGCCAACTTTTAAAGATTTTGATAGGTGGACCTGCGAAAGCTAATCACTAGAATCCTTACAGTTGATAATGAAATGCTTAAAGGAAGGTGACACAACGGATGAAGTAATTTTTGAAAGGGATGAAATCTGTGTACTAAAGGACAACCTCTGAGATATTTTGAAAATGGGAGGGTACCTTTCAGTCAGCTGACTCAGCACTATGTCAGCCTATCAATCACTTTTGAGTGACAACACGGAAAACACGCATATGTCCTACTTTCTTCTAGTTGACGATATCTTGAAGGACAAAAGGTCAGGAGAAAAAGACTACCTACTACAACGCTTGGTGACCTCTCTCCCTGATTATATATTTTTCCCATACTACATGATAGTCATTGGACTATGTAGTAGTCAGTTTTATAGTAAGGACTGTAGTTCTATATAATAGATCAGATGCAAACTTTATACTGAACAAACACACAAACATGACTACAACAAAGACACGTACAGAAGAGAAGGCAATCATGTGTTGCAAAGCTGTCATAGTAATGATCAAAAATCATGAAAAAGTGTACAAGCATAAGGAAGGCAAAGACTTCAGAAAGATGCAATTCTACCATAAAAGCCCTCAACAAAATGACTGCGGCTTCTATTGTCTATCCTGGATGATCGCCCTCGCTATAATGAATATGAAGGTGGAGGGCATGAAACATGAACAATACCACCCACTACATAGACTATATACCAACATGCTCCTCGAATCAAAATGGGTGACAACAAACAACCAACAACAATAAAGAAAGCTCATTTATACCTCCAACTCCAATTTTGATACCCCTAGTCGAGGTGAATGATAAGTTTGGGGGAGGAATTATTATCGGGCATGAGAGGTATAATTTTTTCACTAAAATTTAACAATTATACTCCCGATTCTTATACATATTCTTGCTTCTACTACAACTAAGTATAGGACAAAATTTTCAAAATTTTGCTATAAGTCGCAGTTTTGCTTAGCCCCTTCCTAGACTTGTTAGCCCTCCTGCTATATGTTGTAGTGCAATCATTTCTAGAGAGGCAAAAATGAGCTGCCAATACACATAAAAGTAAAAACAAGAAGCTCAATAATATGATTTTATCTCATTCTTACGACACAATGTTGTGTGTGGAACAATCCTAAATCTATGGAATCCTTAGAAACTGGAGGACTTTACTGAGCCATACTCTCGACCAATCACCCTAACCTAACATTTCTAGATAGAAAGACCTCACCTCCCTCGAGAAGGAAACAACTACCCCTTCCAGGTTTAATTATCCCCGCTTTGGGATGAAAAGAGGCTTGGCCACTTAGAAAATCATTCAAAAACCTTTCCCTCAAACTTGAGAGGAGATATTAAAAGACAAAGAAAAAAATATTGAGAGTTGTGCCTAAAGATTTTGAAGGATCCCAAACGACCGTTGTATTGATTCACTCGTGAATGCAGATATGTCATGCCCATAAGTGGAATCCTGAAGCCAAGTATATCCACCTCCACTCCCAAGCAACCCTCACGCAACCACTTGACTTAACATCATGATCCCTTGAGGCAACACTGTCCCTACGTCAGCCTGTGGGTGAGGGAAATTGAGGAGTGTAGGAAAACACTTAAAGCCTGAAACCTACCTGAGCACATTAGCATAGGGTCAACTAAAATAAAGAAATAGTGTGAAAGCTACCCCTCCTGGGGATGATATACAAGTATAGCTAGCAACCTAGCACATGGAAGGGGGAGTCAAGGATTCTAAGTCATGCAACTCTAGATACAAAAGAGAGGAAATAGAATTTCAAGATTTAAAATAGACATACCATGAGAGGTTTTCTATAAGAATGAGATAACTCTATAATGGTAGGTTTTCTAAAATTTTTGTTACCCATAGCTCATCTCTCTATGATTTCAAGCCTACTCATTCGCCTGAGGACATGCTCAATCCTATGTTTGAGAGAGTTGATAACAATCTTATTTTTTGTACTTTTTGCGTATGTTTTATGCCTTCCCTAGCATACCTTTTATAGATTTCTCTACTTATTTGAGTATCTTAGTGTCAAAGTTTTGAATTCATACGCCTCTTACTCATACAGGTTCATGCTACACCATGACCACGGTCAATGTCGTGACCGTGGCTGTACATCCCACTAACGTTATGATCGTGGTCATTGCCTCCATTCGACGACCCCACACCATGATTGCGGCCCTCCCTCCTACCAAAGTAATGCTAACATGAGACCGTTCCGTGACTGAGGCAACCCCATGAATGAACAGACCACCATCATGCTACAACCATGATGTAGGTCCTGACCAATATATACATCGTGACCTTGGACCAAAGGTTAAGTCAGTGGGTGGTCTATACATAAACCCCCACTTGCACCCACCAAATCATCAGATCATCGAGGACCACGAAGTGTAGCTAAATTCCTGAGTCATCCACGTTCATTGCCATCGGTCTTGGATCTCTAAAGATGGAAGTTGGAAGAGAGAGAAGATTCATTGTCCCCTCCTTTGAAGGAAGAAGCTGTCACGACCGTGCCTGCTCCAGATCTAGATTTGAAGAAGTACAGTTGGTGTATCACCTTCTTCCTTCTCTGTCTAGATCTATCATCTCCATCATGCTGTACACTCCCTCTTCATGGTTATTGATGTATCTATCCTTCTGTGACGTCGTTATGCTACCCGTTAACATGTGTGGCTAAACATTTAACTTGGGTTGGGAGTAGCCACTAAGGATCTCCCGACATGTATATTCTTACTCCCCTTTGAATATATATATATATATATATTCTCTTGTCAAGATTATCTCCATACTCTTGTTCTTAATGCTTCATTTGTATGCTTGGCTACCGTCTTGTGATGTATGATTGTTGGAACCTCGAAAGAGTAGTACTGACCTTATCTAGTGTTATGGAGTAGCATGAATGCATGAAAGTGTCATAATACCAAAGCTAATAGACATATGGTTTGCTTTGCAGTTGTTGGGATGCCATCTCAAGAGAGAGGCGACCTTAAAACCTAGATCTATCCTAATCTCAAGAGAGGAGGGAAAAACAATTTTGATGATTGCTTGTAATCTTGATAAAAGTATACAGAGGGGTGTGAGTTTTGCATGTTGACAAGAGATCTCAGTAGGTGAAACCCGATTCAGTTTTTCTTCCATACTTTTGTTTCTTACCTCTTGTTTGACATTATTCTCTTGCTTTATTTTCTTTCTTTTGCCTTTCTTTGTTTTGTCTGGAGTATCATCATTCCTTAGGGAACACCACCTTAATCTACCTTTTTGTTTGGAGTGTATGAGTTGGAGGCTCCATGTACTTAACACTTACCAACCCTATCCCTATGGTTCGACCCTGAGTACTACATCGGGCCCCATATAATAGTTGCGGGGGCTTGAGTGTCGAGTTATAAACTTAAGAGTTTGACTACTCTAGATCCACTCCATTTTGGACGTGTGATTTAGGCTGGTCAGGGCTATATTGTCTTTTGTGATGCCTCAAAGAATGACCTGGGTTACGTGTTGATGAAAGACAAGAATGTGATATCCTTCATGTCACAACAGTTGAAGAAGTGTGAGGAGAACTACCCCACACATGAACTGTAGTTAGGTATAGTAGTTCACACTTTGAAGATACAAAGACATTACTTATACGACGAGAAGTGTCAGATCTTCACAGAGCATTAGAATCTAAAGTATATATTCTTAAAGAAGGAGTTGAATATGAGGCAACGTCACTGGATAGAGTTAATGAAAGACTATAATTGCACCATAGTTACCATCCAGGGAAGGCATACATGGTGGTAGATGCTTTGAGTAGGAAATCTTCTTCATCATCATCTATTGATAGGGCATAAATAGATTCCTTGGTGTGCCACAAGTGGGACATGTTAGTGTCTTTTCTTTATATGAACGTGAAGTTAGAAGTCTCCTTGTTGGCAAGATTTTTGCCATAGCTACAGGTGAATCCTATGTTGAGGCAACAAATCAGAGAGGCTCGACATGATGATACTGTAATACAACAAATTTGAGTAGAGTTTTACAGTGAGAAGCATGATGGTTCTATTATCCGAGGACAGGAGGGTGTGTTACCATGGCAAAATACTAGTTCCAAATTTCAATAATATGAGGAAGTTAGTTTTGGAGGAGGCTCACTCTCCTGCGTACATTATGCATCTGGGAAGCACCAAGATATACCACAATTTAAAAGATTTGTATTGGTGGCCTGTACCAAAGCATATCATGTCCATGTTTGTTTCCAGATGTCCTATGTGTCAACAAGTTCAAGCAAAGCACCAGAAGCATGTAGGAATATTACAACCATTGCTCATACCACATTGGAAGAGGGATCATGTCATGATGGACTTTGTGGTTGGTCTGCCTAGGACAACCAAAGGTCATGACTCCATATGAGTGATTGTTGACATGTTGACAAATACAATGTACTTTTTTGCTATGAATATGACATACACATACACATCAGAGAATCTTGCACCAATATATGTTGATGAGATAGTGTGTTTTCATGGTATCCTAGCAGCCATCATATCTGACAGAAGTCCTCAGTTCACCAATCATTTTGGGAACATTTGCACATAACTATGGGTACTCAATTGAATTTCACTATGAAATTTCACCTGCAGATAGATGGACAATCATAGAGGACAATCTAGATCTTGGAAGATCTATTGAGAGCTTGAGTTTTGCAATTTTTGGACACTTTGGATGTGCACCTAAATTTGATAGAGTTTGCATACAATAACAACTATCAGAGGAGCATTGATATGGAAGCATACGAGGCTTTGTATTGGAGACACTACAAATCTCCTTTATCTTGATATGATACTGGTGAGTATCAACTTTTGGGTCATGAGCTTGTGTGATAGATGATGGAGAAGGTTAGAGTGATTCAACATCAGCTGAAGGCGGTAAAAGATAGACAAAAGTTGTATGTTGATAATCGACGTAGTTCTAGGTGGGAGATAGAGTGTACCTCAAGGTCTCTCCTTGGAAAGGTGTTTTGAGGTTTTAGAAGAAGGGTAAGTTGGATCCTAGATATATGGGACCTTACCCGGTGGTGGCATGTGTTGGGAAAGTGGCCTATAAGTTGGAGTTTCTACCTGAGTTGCACAAGTTGCATCTGGTGTTTCATGTTTTGATGTTGAGGAAGTGTCACCCTGACACTATGTTGGTTTGCAAACAGTGCAGGTAGAGTTGAATGAGGATATATGTTATGTGGAGGGTCCTATGTTGATCCTAGATAGGAGGATCAAGAATTTGAAGAAGAAGGACATCGTGTTGGTTAAGGTTTTGTGGCATCATTGTGACGTAGAGGAAGCCACATGGGATCTTGGGGAGGATATGCGTAGCAAGTACCCAACTCTTTTTGCGTAGGATTTTGGGGGAAAAATCCTTGTTAGGGGTTTATGGTTGTAAGGCCCATGACCCAAATTAGTGCTTAGTTATGTTTATTTTTCTTAATAAGATGCTTAAGCCTTACTCTAATCTCATGAGATGCCTTACTATCATGTGGCATGCTTGTAGTTTCAGTATGGTCCTATTTGGATGTTGTTTGAGCTATGTTTGCTTTGATGGTTATCTTGCAATTTGTCACATATAGGTTGTGCCCTCAGTTCCTTGGTATCATGAGGGAGAATATGGTGCTTTGAAGTTCTTTGTTGAACCTTGGTTTGAGGAGGAGAGAGAAGGTGACATGTTGAGTGTTGTTTGTAGGGTTTGCTTGGATGCCCTAGGTTAGTGTTGACCTTGTGTTGATAGTTTGATGTTCTTGGTTTTCAACGACCTTCTTTGATGTTATGTCATGATTTCTTTGTGGTCGAAGGTGGTCTTGAGAGTGTGGTGAAGTCTCTTTGATCATAGAGCCTTCATTCTCTTCTTTTAGCTCGAGAGGAAAGATAGCAACAGATATGTTTAGGCATGTGTACAACAGATATAGTCAATAGCATCTTTGACCATTGTGAACATAGTTGATGTGGGTAGAAGACTATGAATTTCCAACCATTAAACTATGTTAATAGAAAGACAAACTAAACATTCAAAAGTTAGACACATGCATCTACAAAGATATTGTTAGTTGGCCCCATTTGGGTAGGACTGGGGCTCCCCTAGAGGGCCACCGGTCAGTGAACTCATGTGTCTACAAAATAGGCACTTCCCCCGACCACCGTTCAAAAGTTGCATCCCCTTTCCTGATATAGGACTGGGGCTCCCCTAGAGGGCCACCGATCAGTGAACTCACTTGGCCCCATTTTGGGCACCTTCCTTTGTTGGCCTCTCACCTCAAATCGGCACTTCCCCTGACTTCGCGAAGGTGCTGCGAGACCAAGTAGTGCATCCACTACCAGATCCCAAGCCTCCTACTCCTCAGTCCCCTTGAGCCGACGATCCCCCCTCATCCTTGTTTCTGGGCTCGCAAGGAAGCCTGTGCGCGTGAGGAAGAAAGGATCCTGGACCGACCGGTCCAGGAAAGGGGAGCCCCAGTCCTATACTCAGTATACAGAATGATTTTTCCATTACAAAAAAAACAACCATTACTATACTATAGTATACAACATCTTGAAAGCTTAGTATTCAACATTTTATACCCTAAATAGAACTAGAATGATTTTATGATTATGTGGTAACATGACATGATACAAAACTTGTGTTATATTATGTATTACAATGTGATATTGTGGTTCTATACTCTCTCTTTTAGCTTCATACCATCCATGGGATGATGTTCACTTGATCTATTAGTAACGATCCTTCTAGGTTTGATCTGTTTCCATCCAGTGTGCAATCTATTTCTAGCACTTAATTTCTACTATTCATGCATTTTAGACATTGCAATCACCTCCTTATCAAGACTTATTGTGATGTTGATTTACTTCTTCATGGTCATTGATTCATTGCATTTTGTCTGTATGTAGGAAAATATTGATGTGGCAGCTTCCCAACATCACCATTTTCAGGGAGAAGATAGAAGGGACAACAAAAAACTATAATGTGGACTTTTTTTGGAAGCAATTGCAACAAATGAAGCAAGAAATTCAATCATTGAGAACCCACAAGGTACTAGAATAATTGGAGGAGGTCACTAGCATAAGGGTGGAGAGAGTCCATTAGCCTTCCTCATCAACTTATAAGTTGGGCTGTGTATATTCTGCTTTGGAGAGAGAAATACATGGGTAAGTCAACATCAATTAGCCAAAATGTGTTGACCTTTTTAACATAGTTTTATGGAAGAGTTGCATGTATCCCATTATTTATCTCCCTGAAGGATAGACAAATAGTATTTTTTGCTCATACTAGCTATTGAACAAATACTTAGCCTTCCATAATACATGACTAGGATCCTCCCAGATACACAGATTATCGACAAGTAACTTCAACTCCCTAAAGGAAGAGCAAGCTATTATTCAAAACACTAGTTTTCAACTAGTGGCTTGATTGCGACATAGATGCTCTCTTCTACACTTATCTTTTAGCTTTCTCATTTGTTAAGGATTATGATTGTCTGAAATATTTATGTTCAAGAGTTGCATTGTCAAATTCCTACCTATTGGAAACTAATACGCAAGATTCTTAACATTGCCTTGAATATTCTTCTTGACAACGTCTTTATCCTTGACCTTCCAATTACTACAACTTATTGATTCCTCCAATCTCTTTTTATATGTCTTAAATATTCTTACTTGGATCTCTCAAGCATTTGTTTCAATGTGGAAGTATCACTTATATCAAACTTCTTGGTAACACCTAGCTTCATGCCAGTGAGCATTCATGTAAATTATCTTCATTTTTAATATTACTATATATATACAACGTCTAACACACCATATGTGAAAAAAAATCTCAAGAAGTGTGGCAACACATCCCTCTATCACACAGACAACGAGGTGTTACGTGAAAACGTGCGGAAAACACCATAACCACAGATTATCAAAAACACGGGTTAATTAAAACCGATTGTGGAAAGATGATAAACTGTGAAACTATTACATCCAAGTCCTCATCCTACAGAAAACATATTATATAAACATATACAAGCCTTGACACGTGTCCACAGCTTAGAAGGTCAGCTGTATAGTCGTCACATGGGTTCATCACCTGTCATATATACATAACGGCCCACATCCGGCCATCAGCATGATATACAAACCATCAATAGCTATACATTGTGAAACAACATCAAAACGCTCCCAAGGACCTGAGAGTACAGGGATGACTCTAGACTCTACTACAAAATGACCAAAACAGCAGCATGTCCATCTCTTGCCTTCTACCTCTCGTCTAGCTGCTCGGCCGCAACTCCGCGACCACCACCACGTCTAGCTCGAACACCTGTAAGCCAGTGGGGGTGAGACAATTGAACATTGTCCCAGCGAGAAACATAACTCCCCGCCAAAACTATAAAACCAAAGGAAGATAAAGCAACAACAGTAGATAAGTAGTAAAACGTAGAATACTGACAATCTATACAACAAGGCTATTCGTACCATCAAGCTTACCAGGCTGTATGGAAGGCATATCACTAATTATCTCTTTATGGAACATGATTGACAAGATAAGGTTTATAAGCTCTTATCACATAACATGAGGAGTGTATAAGTAACTACATGTATAACAAGATTAACTGCACAAGCAAGGCCTCAACCAATGTTCCGTATTTTGCCTTAATCAATAAATACTATTTGGCTGGATTACGTATTATTATGCCCTAAGGAAGTGAGCCGTACCGCTCAAATCCAACCTTCGGTTGAGAAACCCAAAACCGATGCCATATAAGGTCAATGGAAGAACCAGACTCCATGACCTCCCACCTCGTAGTCAGTGTACGAGTACAACACAAGCAGGACCACAATCTCATGCTTAAGTGGCCTCAGCCACAGGGTCAGACTACCCTCTGTCTAGCCCGCCTTGGTACATGTATCGGTTCTAGTGAAACCTGCGACAAAGTGGATTTTAGCATTATAATGAAATAATTACTCTTTTGACCTCATTATATCCATTAATGGTACTAAATTAATTTTCTTAGCTCCTTAATCAATGTTGAGACTCAAATACAAAATATGGTGAACAATGTGAACTTTATACACATTATAACACCTTATATTTGATTAATTCATCACTTTGTACAAATAAACAAATTGATCCATCAAACTTCATCATATGGTTCTCAAACTTTTTGTAAAGGTTCTCGACGTTTTTACGAAGCTGCGGTCCAAATTTGAGAACAATTGGACATTCCTACAATTTTCTATGATTTCTTGAAGTTAATATGTTGAATACCCTTTTATTTGCCTTATTTTTGCTCTCTTTTTGACTTGTCCAAGTCAGCGATCCGTGGAAAGGGATCGGGGGTGAGTCTCAGCCCTTGGATCTCCTTCCCACGGATCCTGGCCAGATCCAGTGGCCATTTGATCATCTCCTACCTCTGCAATCAGCGGGGAGCAGTGAATGAAGACCCCAAAGCGATATCTCCCGCTCTTGACTAGTTTTTGGAGAATGAAGCGAGCCAAAATCTAGCCCTCGCAAATTCGAACTCACCGAGCCCTAGTTTGAATACCTTTTCTATATCTTTGCGCCACCAAAACGTCCCGCTCACCTCCTGTTCTCACTCTGGCAGCCATAGCTAGGGCCCGGATCTGATCTAGCCTAACCCTAGCCTTCAAGCCTATAAAATGATCCCCTAAGGGGCGTCGACACCCCCACATTTCTAGAACAAGCATCTTACTCTCTCATTTGGCCCCAAACACCCATATTCTTTCTCTAACCTCCTACTGCTTCACACGGCGCCACCGCCTGCCGTTTTGGGCACCTTCTTTTGTTGGCCTCTAACCTCAAATCGGCACTTCCCCCGACTTCGCGAAGGTGCTGCGAGACCAAGTAGTGCATCCACTACCAGATCCCAAGCCTCCTACTCCCGAGTCCCCTTGAGCCGACGATCCCCCTCCTCCTTGTTTCTGGGCTCGCAAGGAAGCCTGTGCGCGTGAGGAAGAAAGGATCCTGGACCGACCGGTCCAGGAAAGGGGAGCCCCAGTCCTACACTCAGTTGAACCAAGCCAAGAAATCAAGTGTGAACCGGCTATTTTAGCCTCTGAACCGGACTGCCAAGCAAGGAAGAGGCCTCGCCTATGTGTTCAAATCTTGGCCGTTCTTTACACATCGAACGACCCTCATATTTCGTAATTAAGGTATTTTTTTGGCTCCTCTCTACTCAGGAAATCAGTAATATGGATGAATCTTGCAAAAATTGTATCAAATGCATCCGAACTCCAAAAATTACAAATAAGTAGTCAATATTCATAAAAAAATCCAGTGAATCCATTAAAAATACTCTTGAGACCATATTATGAATGTTTCTCACTGATATATCTAGATCTTTTATCCTTTGCATATTTAAATTGTCAAATGACTCATAATCATGATTAATCTTTGGAAACCTTAGATTTGGACTCTAATGATTATCTTGTAACCTATATCTGATATATTTGAATCATCTACTCTTGAAAATGAATCATTAGTGATCTAGACCTTTTTACAGGATTCAATCTTGGTGATAATCTTTATAATGAGTAATCTTGATCCTAATCTTGCAAAACACTTGATGTAGTTTTGACCCATCAATCTGATCTTGATTCCCAATTACCATGATGATAATCTAGAAATTGATGATGACTTGAATAATGATCATAATACTAGGGTTAACACATATGATCCTATAAAACCTAGGTAAGTCATTCACACTCAAAATACTTGATATTTGAAATAATGTTGGACATATTGAGATATTGGTTGATTATAAGTGAATGATCCAACCCTAAGGTTGACATAGGAAAAATGTAACCCTAATATTGAATATTGAAACTTGATTTGCAAATTTCATGATCTTGACCCTTGATCCAAACATTGTGTTTTAGGATCTGACTCGAAGGGTTGACATATTAATTCAAATATTGATCATACTCGAAATCTTTGGTGAAAGGTATGCTATTATACAAATCCTCCTTGATTGTATTGAAGATACTTTTATGTATCTCTTGATTGTATACTTGGCTACTTATTTGGATGAGCTACTGTTCCCTATGATTAGTCTTCTGTTTTTCTATACTGTATTTTGAAAAACATGAAAACATAAATTGCATGCCCATTATGACTGCCCGTATATTGATAATGATGATGATATTGATAATGTTGATAATGTTGATATTGAATACAACAACCCCCTCATTTGGAGGTGGGACTTGTACATTGGCCTCCTATGTTCCTATGGTGAGAAGGAGCCCAGTGACTTACCCCATCGTATTGGGGCGTTAAAGTCACACAAAAATATATAAGCATGCTTCTCGAATTACAGCCTAATAGGAACTCATAATAAAAGTTGAATTGCTTGAAAAACTTGTCAAATAAATGTTGGATTTGCAAATTGCTTATTATTCTTTGAAATATAAGTCCTGCCAAGTATACTTATTTGTTTATAAAATGTTTTGCTTGTTTTTGATAGCGTACCGTGCAATTGCATGATTGTGTCTCGATTTTCTTGATTTTAGGCATTACAAATGGAATATTGAATAAGATCGCTTCCGCACTCATACACTCTGATGACAAAGATAAATTGGGTATATCTCCATATTGGGTTAGTTTGTTCTTTAATTATCTAGTTTTGAGTTATTTATTTCTTATTGTATATGCCAATGTGATTGATCCTATTGGGCCACTCAGGGATGGGCGCTTCAATCCTTTTTCTACTGTCTAGGCAGTGGGATTGGGATTGGGGTAAGAACAGTTCCGTGACAGTTGGTATCAAAGCCTTCACACTCCCATATACTTTAAGTAAATAATTTCTCAGGTCTCTTACACCCAAGAAACCCTAAAGTCCATAATGGTGAAAATTGAGGTGTCTAGGCTCGGGGTCCTGAAATAATTTCTCCTATCTATTTTTACAGTGGCTGAGATCCCCCACTCTACCTGGCCTTAATTGATCCAGAACTAGACCTAAAGGTTCTCTTGTGAAACCCTAGAGAGTCTTCTAGCATCTCATCTCTTCTCTAAGTACAATCCTAAGCCACCCATGTAGATGAAGATTAGGTAGTCTTCTCATCTCATCATGTGGTCCTTCTCATGACCTTTTACCACTTGATGTCTCGATTATGGGTAGCTTATGCATGGGAAAAGTGAATATCATTAAATCTTGAAAGTTGATACCATGATCTGACCTGAATTTGAAAACTCAATTTTGATCAATTAATTTTGAAACCAAATACTCATGTATGATCCCTAATATCATAAACACTCAAATTAGCTACAAATTGACTATATGCTTCTTATGTTGAGGTAAATTTTGATTTGGTAAAATAAGGATGACTTGTACCTTATACCTCATTGTCGATGAGGTCTCTATTTGATTAATGTCCATGTTGCCCTATTATTGATTAAACCTAAAATATAGTTAAGAAAACTCGTATCCTACTTTATACACACCTTGACAATGCTATCAAATGACTAAGTCTTAGACTCACAAAATCATGATATAAGACTATGATGCAAAAAGCATTTTTCCTATTGAATATTGATGCATTTTGCAATCTCGATTTTGATATGATGATTATGGACCTAGATTTTGCACTATTTTGCTCTAATTCCTCGAATGTCAAATTCAAATCCTCGATTTTCAAATCTTGTCACTACCTTGATATTGAAAGAAAGAATTGCAAATCTTGACATTATTGCCCTATTTTGAATTTTGATGTTTTGACATTGTAAAACATGCTTTGATTATTGATACTCTCCCTATTTGAATAAGCTCAATTGATAATGACTAATGTTAGTAATGTGCCAGATTAGGGTGGTAGTTGACTCATGACTCCCCTAACCTAGGCCACATACCTATTTTTGACTACCTCTAAATTTTGACCATGTTGATTATTTAGAGTTTGGAAAAGTATCCCCCTTCACCCTATTTTGACTGGTTGACCTAAGCCTAATAGGTTGAACCCATGGTTGATACTCGATCTTGAATAGTGATTTGATAATGATCTTGATGTATGACAATGTTGACTATAACTTGTGGTTACTTCCTAGATAGACCTAGGTCTAGATCATTCATCACACTTGGATACAATGATAATGAAATCCTGACATGTTGCTCGAATATTGCTTAAATATTGTTGCTAAAAATTGAATATAGATGAGTGATCTCCCCTAAGGTCTAAATAGGAATCTAAACCCTAGCTTCAAAATTCTGGACCTATAACTTTTGATGCTTAAAATATCGACTCTTGATTAATGGACTTGTGACTCATGATTATTAGATCTCAATAATGATACAAATCCTATGTTCACATTATTTGGATCTACAAATCATACTAGATATATGACTAATGACTTCCAAATCCCAAATATTGAAAATTTCAAAATGATGACTATTTTGACCCTCTCGATTTATGACTTAGGGTTTAGCTCTCATTAGGACTAGGGTGGGCCCTCCCATTGATTTAAAGCTTGAAAATCAGGATATTGAAAGTATGATGTTGTCTTGATATGTTGAAATATGGAATCTCAAATCATGGATATATAACCCCACCTAGGCCAATGTAGAGGCTAGAACCCTGAGATATTGGGATTGAAAGTCACCTTGTACACTTGATTCAAGTACTCTATTTGTTTGACCTAAAATATGATCTCTCCAAATTTGTGATCGATATGATGCTTTCCATATCTGTGACTCATATAATAACTTTGGACAATATATGTGCCGATCTTGATACTCAATTTCTTGATGATGAAATGGTGTTAGTACCAAGTTGATTATGATATGGAACATGGAACCTCAATTGTGATTTTTGGGACTAACTAAAGATTGAGGACATGATTTTGATTATATAGTTGAGGATGTTCTAATAATTAAGGATTTTTTTGAATTTTGGGGATAAAATTCCTTTTTAAGGAGGGAAGGATGTGACAAAGTGGATTTTAGCATTATAATAAAATAATTACTCTTTTGACCTCTTTATATCCATTAATGGTCCTAAATTAATTTTCTTAGCTCCTAAATCAATGTTGAGACTCAAATACAAAATATGGTGAACAATGTGAACTTTTTTTTTGAGGGCAAATGGATCGATTCATTACTTGTAAGCCATACGACATCTACAATTTGAGTCAAAAATACAGCAAGAGCAAACAAAGATCAAGTTAACATCACTGCAACTCATATCGGAATGAGAATAGAACGCTTCCGTATTGATTCTTCTTCCTTGATGCTGTCTTAAGCAGCTTTCCACGAAGAATTCCTTCGACTTGAGCGTGTAGTAGTGATTGAGAGCCTGGATCTGTGCGGTGCTCCGATTTATCATCATCTCAAAGGAAGCCATATAACCAAGTAACAAATCAAGCCACAGCAACCTGGAGGCACAAGCAAACAAATGCTGACACGCAGCGAGCAGACCAACGCTGACAAGCAGCGAGAAAATGGTGAACAATGTGAACTTTATACACATTATAACACCTTATATTTGATTAATTCATCACTTTGTACAAATAAAAAAATTGATCCATCAACATTCATCATATGGTTTTCAAACTTTTTGTAAAGGTTCTCCACATTTTTATGAAGCTGCGGTCCAAATTTGAGAACAATTGGACATTCCTACAATTTTCTATGATTTCTTGAAGTTAATATGTTGAATACCCTTTTATTTGCCTTATTTTTGCTCTCTTTTTGACTTGTCCAAGTCAGCGATCCGTGGCAAGGGATCGGGGGTGAGTCTCAGCCCTTGGATCTCCTTCCCATGAATCCTGGCCATATCTAGTGGCCATTTGATCGTCTCCTACCTCCACAATCAGCGGGGAGCAGTGAATGAAGACCCCAAAGCGATATCTCCCGCTCTTGACTAGTTTTTGGAAAATGAAGCGAGCCAAAATCTAGCCCTCACAAATTCGAACTCACCGAGCCCTAGTTTGACTACCTTTTCTGTATCTTTACACCACCAAAATGTTCTGCTCACCTCCTGTTCTCACTCCGGAGGCCATAGCTAGGGCCCAGATCTGATCTAGCCTAACCCTAGCCTTCAAGCCTATAAAATGATCCCCTAAGGGGCGTCGACACCCCCACATTGCTAGAACAAGCATCTTACTCTCTCATTTGGCCCCGAACACCCATATTCTTGCTCTAACCTCCTGCTGCTTCACACGGCGCCGCTGCCTGCCGTTTTGGGCACCTTCCTTTATTGGCCTCTCACCTCAAATCAACACCTCCCCCGACTTCGCGAAGGTGCTGTGAGACCGAGCGACGCCTCCACTACCAGATCCCAAGCCTCCTACTCCCGAGTCCCCTTGCGCCGGCGATCCCCCCTCCTCCTTGTTTCTGGGCTCGCAAGGAAGCCTGTGCGTGTGAGGAAGAAAGGATCTTGGACCGGCCGGTCCAGGAAAGGGGAGCCCCAGTCCTATACTCAGTTGAACCAAGCCAAGAAATCAAGTGTGAACCTGCTGTTTTAGCCTCTGAACTGGACTGCCAAGCAAGGAAGCAGCCTCGCCTATGTGTTCAAATCTTGGCCATCCTTTACACATCGAACGACCCTCGTATTTTGTAATTAAGGTATTTTTTGGCTCCTCTCTACTCAGGAAATCAGTAATATGGATGAATCTTGCAAAAATTGTATCAAATGCATACGAACTCCAAAAATTACAAATAAGTAGTAAATCTTCATCAAAAAAATCCAGTGAATCCATTAAAAATACTCTTGAGACCATATTATGAATGTTTATCACTGATATCTCTAGATATTTGATCCTTTGCATATTTAAATTGTCAAATGACTCATAATCATGATTAATTTTTGGAAACCTTAGATTTGGACTCTAATGATTATCTTGTAACCTATATCTGATATATTTGAATCATCTACTCTTGAAAATGAATTATTAGTGATCTAGTCCTTTTTACTGGATTCAATCTTGGTGATAATCTTTATAATGAGTAATCTTGATCCTAATCTTGCAAAACACTTGATGTAGTTTTGACCCATCAATCTGATCTTGATTCCCAATTACCATGATGATAATCTAGAAATTGATGATGAATTGAATAATGATCATAATACTAGGGTTAACACATATGATCCTATAAAACCTAGGTAAGTCATTCACACTCTAAATACTTGATATTTGAAATAATGTTGGACATATTGAGATATTGGTTGATTATAAGTGAATGATCCAACCCTAAGGTTGACATAGGAAAAATGTAACCCTAATCTTGAATATTGAAACTTGATTTGCAAATTTCATGATCTTGACCCTTGATCCAAACATTGTGTTTTAGGATCTGACTCGAAGGGTTGACATATTAATTCAAATATTGATCATACTCGAAATATTTGGTGAAAGGTACGCTATTATACAAATCCTCCTTGATTGTATTGAAGATACTTTTATGTATCTCTTGATTGTATACTTGGCTACTTATTTGGATGAGCTACCGTTCCCTATGATTAGTCTTCTATTTTTCTATACTGTATTTTGAAAAACATGAAAACATAAATTGCATGCCCATTATGAATGCCCGTATATTGATAATGTTGATAATGTTGATATTGAGTACAACAACCCCCTCATTTGGAGGTGGGACTTGTACATTGGCCTCCTATGTTCCTATGGTGAGAAGGAGCCCAGTGACTTACCCCATCGATTTGGGGCGATAAAGTCACACAAAAATATATAAGCATGCTTCTCGAATTATAGCATAATGGGAACTCATAATAAAAGTTGAATTGCTTGAAAAACTTGTCAAATAAATGTTGGATTTGCAAATTGCTTATTATTCTTTGAAATATAAGTCCTGCCAAGTATACTTATTTTCTTATAAAATGTTTTGCTTGTTTTTGATGGCGTACCATGCAATTGCATGATTGTGTCTTGATTTTCTTGATTTTAGGCATTACAAATGGAATATTGAATAAGATCGCTTTCGCACCCCTGATGACAAAGATAAATCAGGTATATCTCCATATTGGGTTAGTTTGTTCTTTAATTATCCAATTTTGAGTTATTTATTTCTTATTGTATATGCCAGTGTGATTGATCCAGGAGTCACCAAGATGTATCATAGTCTGAAGGACTTGTATTGGTGGCCCAGTTTGAAAAAGGATGTAGCGGAGTTTGTGGCTAGATGTGCGGTATGTCAGCAAGTTAAGGCTGAGCATCAGAAGCCGGCAGGTACATTACAACCCCTACCGATACTAAAGTGGAAATGGGATCATATAACCATGGATTTCATAGTTGGTCTGCCCAGGACAACTAGGAATCATGATTCCATTTGGGTGATAGTGGAAAGATTGACGAAGTCTGCCCATTTCATACCGGTGAAGACAATGTATACAACCGAGAAACTCGCTCGGATATATGTGGATGAGGTAGTGTGGTTGCATGGTGTGCCAGTAACAATAGTTTCTGACAGAGGTCCTCAGTTCACAAGTCATTTCTGGGAACAGTTGCACAAAGCGTTGGGAACACAATTGAGGTTCTGTACCGCCTTCCACCCGCAGACGGATGGACAGTCTAAGAGAACTATTCATACTTTGGAGGATCTCCTTCGAGGTTGTGTTTTGCAGTTTCTAGGTAGTTGGGATGTACATCTCAGTTTTATAGAGTTTGCTTACAACAACAGTTATCAGCAGAGCATTGACATGGCTCCTTATGAGGCCTTGTATGGCAGGAAGTGCAGATCTCCTTTGTGTTGGCACGAGTCGGCAAATATCAGCTTTTGGGTCCGGAGTTAGTACAGCAGACGTCAGAAAAGATCAAAGTGATACAACAACAGATGAAAGCGGCACATGACAGGCATAAGTCTTACGCAGACAATCACCGACGACCTTTGGAGTTCTAGGTAGGAGACAAAGTGTATCTTAAAGTCTCTCTATGGAAAGGTGTGCTAAGGTTTAGACGGAAGGGTAAGCTAGCACCTAGATATATGGGGCCTTACCCAGTCATAGCACGTGTTGGCAAGGTAGCTTATGAGTTGGAGCTGCCGCCAGAGTTGCACAAATTACATCCAGTGTTTCATGTCAGTATGCTGAAGAAAAGTCATCCGAGTACAAGAACTGTGATACAGCCAGTCGAAGTTGAGCTTGATGAAGATGTGACCTACGAAAGGTCCTATGGCGATCCTTGACAGAAGGGTTAAAAAGCTGAAGAGGAAGGACCTGACTCTTGTGAAGGTTCCTTGACATCATCGTGGCATTAAGGAAGCCACATGGGAGCTTGAGGAAGAGTTGAGAAGGAAGTATCCCTCGCTTTTCTCTTTGGATTTCGGGGACGAAATCCCTTTATAGAGGGTTAGTTTGTAAGGACCCTGACCTCCATTTAGGGTTTAGCCTGTTTGTTTTGCTTAACCCTGATGCTTAGTTGTTTTCTAATTACCTTTAGTGGTGATTAGGGTTTGGTTGTGCTTTGTTGAGAGTTGGAGGTGCTACTTGCAATTAACCCAAGTCTAGGGTTTGTGAGCAAGTTTGCCACCTTGAGAGGTGTTCCTCCCTCTCCTTGCTTCCTTTAGTGTTGAGAGGAAGGTTTGGGCTCATTGCTTGAGCTCCTTTGGGCTTGGTTGAGCTTGTTGGGCTTTTTTGAGCCTTTCCCTTATCTTGTTGGACCCTTGTGTCGGCCATGAGTGCTTATATCGGCCTGGGAGTGTCGCCCAGGGAGGTGTGTCACCCAGTGTGGGAGTGTGTTGGCCTGGAGGAGTGGTAGTGTGTCACCCATGGACCTTTGACCATCTTTGACCTCATGTGTGTCACCACTAGTGGGCACTTGGTGCTTGATGCTTGCATGTGGCAATGGCCGTGGACATGTGTTTAAGACATGCTAGAGTGGTGGTTTTGCTCTTGGACAAGTGTCCCTAGGTAGGCGACACCTTGCTTTGCTCTACCTTGTTTTCTCCATTCCCTTCTATATATGTGTTCTTTCTCTCTTGCTAGGGATCCTTTTAGTCTCTTGGTTTCCCCTCTCCCTTGGTGCACGATACCCTCCTCCTTGGCAAGCTTGGTGGATGACACCCTTGGAGGAGCTAGCTTGGTGGCCGATCCTGCCTTGGAGCTTTCTTCTTCCTTGGTGCTAGGAGCTTGGAGCTTGCTTAAGGCGGGTTGCATAACTCCTAACCCTAACTATTTTACCATCTTCTATGATCTTGTTCTTGTTGCCTATAATCGTCTATGTTTGCTGTTAGTTTGGTTTCCTTGTTTAGTTGCACCTTGTTGGCCGACCATGTGATCTAGGGTTTCTTGATGAGCAATACTCTCTTCTCTCCTAGGTCTTGAGGAGTGAGCTTGAGTTCTAGTATCATGAGCAACACTCCTCTCTCGTTTAAGTTGAGAGGTGAGCTTGTGTTCTAGTAGCTTGAGCAACACCCTCCTCTCACCTTGGACTTAAAGGGTGAGCTTTGTGGTAGTGGTGGACCTTGCTAGGGTTGTTCCTTTTATTGCCCGATTGGTGGCAAGAGATGTGCAAGACCCCTCTCTCTTAGTTGTTGAGAGGTGAACCATCTACATGATCCATTAGGGTTGGTGCCCTTGTGCTTGAGGTTGATGATGACCTTGTGGAGTTGTTCTTGACCGTTATGGTGTTAATAGAGGTGCTGCCCGATATCCCCCTTGACCTTGAGCTTTGGATGGCTTGTTGTGATGGGCGATATACCCTGGTCCCTGATCTTGTGACGGGCGTCACACCACCACCCTTGTTTTGTGACGGCCAATAGGCCATGGATAGATTAGCTGAACGTCAGGTCCGTTGTTGGCTATTCGAACTGCACCCTTAGGCGTTGCCTCTTGTGGAGTGCCTTGCCTGACACACATGTCTTCGATGTAGCTGGGGGGTTGTTGTGATTTAAGGTATGGATGTTGCTGGCCAGTTCTGTTATGGGCGTCTCCCGTTAGCCTTAGCTCTATATGTATCGGCCAAACAGCAGGACACTGGTTGGGCGTTGCACGATACCTTGGTGCCTGATGCAGGTGAATGCCCGACATGCATGAGAGCGCGTTACACCCTACACGACACAGCATTGCCAAGATGCACATAGAGCATGACGCAGTGTTGCACGTTATACCCAAGTGCTGCCCGTTATCCTTAGTGGTTGGACGATATGGGGAGTGCCCTGCCCGATACCACCTTTGGTGAGGGTTGTGAGTGCTTTTAGTAAGGGTCTTACTTCTCATGAAAAATCAATATGATGGATAATGTTTTTGTCAACACGATTGGTGACCCTTGATATGTTTGATGGTAATCTTTATGGTAAGCTATTCCATGTAACTTATCATGACTTGACATCTGCTCATAATCATCTTAAATCCCCTTTTATTATGATAAGGGAAATAATAAGCATGTAATATGGTTTGCTTAATGATGAGCACTGTGCACATGATCATAAGTTGAAGCATGATTGATAAGGCATATATTCATTAATGACACCTTATAGCATGGTCTTTCTGTTAAGCCTATGATTATTATGTATACTAACCATGCAGGTGATGCATAGCCAAGTAAAAGGCTATGAGGTATATATATATATGATGTGTTTTGGTTTGAGGACCCGAGTTTGGCTAGAATGCCTGAGTTGATGAGAATGCCTTGAGAGGCAGTGGCGACATATGATGAGGGATTGAGATCCCATGGCAACGTGATGATCCTTGAGATGGATCTAGATGATTGGCAAGAGGCCAAGTGGTAACATGTAATAAAAGCATAACATTGAGTTTTATGTTGTTTATTCTTATCATAGTTTGCATGTTATACAACTTGGTTGAATCTTGCAATCCATATAAAATATATTAAATAATCACAGTGGAATGCATCATGTAGTTTGCCCTGGCCATAGATCCATCATCGTCAGGAGCTGGTGATGGTGAAACGTGTTCTCTTACAGATTAACCCATAGCACATATTGTTGAATATGCAAGGTTTCTCCTAGCCTAAAATAGTGAGGATTCGAGTGCAGCTACGGTTGCAGACTCAGGATATGCATAGGAGCATGGTGAACATGCCCATGGCTCAGGATATGTGATATGGGAGCATGAATGCGTTCATGGCTTAGAGCACAGTGAACATGCCCGTGGCTCAATTTCACTAGCGCCGATACCTGTACCAAGGCGGGCTAGACAGAGGGTAGTCTGACCCTATGGTTGAGGCCACATAAGCATGAGACTGCGGTCCTGCTTGTGTTGTACTCGTACACTGACTACGAGGTGGGAGGTCATGGAGTCCGGCTATTCCATTGACCTTGTATGGAACTAGTTTTGGTTTCACAACCGAAGGTTGGATTTGAGCGGTACGGATCACTTCCTCAGGGCATAATAATACGTAATCCAGCCGAATAGTATTTATTTTTTAAGGAAAAATATGAAACATTGGTTGAGGCCTTGCTTGTGCAGTTAATCTTGTTATACATGCAGTTACTTATACACTCCTCATGTTATGTGATAAGAGCTTATAAACCTTATCTTGTCAATCATGTTCCATAAAGAGATAATTAGTGATATGCCTTCCATACAGCCTGGTAAGCTTGATGGTATGAATAGCCTTGCTGTATAGACTGTCAGTATTCTATGTTTTACTGCTTATCTACTGATGTTGCTTTATCTTCCTTTAGTTTTATAGTTTTGGCAGGGAGTTATGTTTCTCGCTGGGACAATGTTCAATTGTCTCACCCCACTGGTTTACAGGTGTTCGAGCTAGACGTGGTGGTGGTCGCGGAGTTGCGGCCGACCAGTAGAAGGCAAGAGATGGACATGCTGCTGTTTTGGTCGTTTTGTAGTAGAGTCTAGAGTCATCCCTGTACTCTCAGGTCCTTGGGAGCATTTTGACATTGTTTCACGATGTATAGATGTTGATGGTTTGTATATCCTGCTGCTGGCCGGATGTGGGCCGTTATGTATATATGACAGGTGATGAACTCATGTGATGACTATACAGCTGACCTTCTAAGCTGTGGACACGTGTCAAGGCTTGTATATGTTTATATAATATGTTTTCTGCAAGATGCGGACTTGGATGTAATAGTTTCACACTATATCAGCTTTCCGCAATAGGTTTTAATTAACCCGTGTCCCATATCACATATCTTGAGCCGTGGGCCTGTTCACCATGCTCCTATGCATATCCCGAGTCTGCAACTGTAGTTGCACTTGAATCCTCACTATTTTAGGCTAGGAGAAACCTCACATTTTCAACAATATGCGCTCCGGGTTGATCTGTAAGAGAACCCGTTAGACCATCACCAGCTCCTGACGATGATGGATTTATGGCCAGGGCAGACTACATGATGTGTTCCACTGTGATTATTTAATATATTTTATATGGATTGCAAGATTCAACCAAGTTGTATAACATGCAAACTATGACAAGAATAAACAACATAAAACTCAATGTTATGATTTTATTACATGTTATCACTTGGCCTCTTGCCAATCATCTAGATCCATCTCAAGGATCATCACATTGCCATAGGATCTCAATCCCTCATCATATGCCGCCACTGCCTCTCAAGGCATTCTCATCAACTCAGGCATTCTAGCCAAACTCAGGTCCTCAGACCAAAACACATCATATATATATACCTCATAGCCTTTTACTTGGCTATGCATCACCTGCATGGTTAGTATACATAATAATCATAGGCTTAACAGAAAGACCATGCTATAAGGTGTCATTAATGAATATATGCCTTATCAATCATGCTTCAACTTATGATCATGTGCACAGTGCACATCATTAAGAAAACCATATTACATGCTTATTATTTCCCTTATCATAATAAAAGGGGATTCAAGATGATTATGAGAAGATGTCAAGTCATGATAAGTTACATGGACAAGCTTACCATAAAGATTACCATCAAACATATCAAGGGTCACCAATCGTGTTGACAAAAACATTATCCATCATATTGATTTTTCATGAGAAGTAAGGCCCTTACTAAAAGCACTCACTACCCTCACCAAAGGTGGTATCGGGCAGGGCACTCCCCATATCGTCCAACCACTAAGGATAATGGGAAGCACTTGGGTATAACGCGCAACACTGTGTCGTGCTCTATGTGCATCTTGGCAATGCTGTGTCATGCAGGGTGTAACATGCTCTTATGCATGTCGGGCATTCACCTGCATCAGGCACCAAGGTATCATGCAACACCCAACCAGTGTCCTACTGTTTGGACGACACATATAGAGCTAAGGCTAACTGGAGACGCCCATAACATAAATGACCAGCAACGTCCATACCTTAAAGCACAACAACCCGCCAGCTACATCGAAGACATGTGTGTCGGGCAGGGCACTCCACAATAGGCAACGCTTAAGGGTGCAGTTCGAACAGCCAGCAAGGTACCTGACATTCAACTAATCTATCCATGGCCTATTGGCCGTCAAAAAACAAGGGCGGTGGTGTGACACCCATCACAAGATCAGGGACCAGGGTATATCCCCCATCATAACCATCACAACAAGCCATCCAAAGCTCAAGGTCAAGGGGGATATCGGGCAACACCTCTATTAACACCATAACGGCCAAGAACAACTCCACAAGGTCATCATCAACCTCAAGCACAAGGGCACCAACCCTAATGGATCAAGTAGATGGCTCACCTCTTAACAACTAAGAGATAGGGGTCTTGCACATCTCTTGCCACCAATCGGGCAACAAAAGGAACAACCCTAGAAAGGTCCACAACTACCACAAAGCTCACCCTTCAAGTCCAAGGTGAGAGGAGGGCGTTGCTCAAGCTACTAGAACACAAGGTCACCTCTCAACTTAAACGAGAGAGGAGTGTTGCTCATGATACTAGAACTCAAGCTCACTCCTCAAGACCTAGGAGAGAAGAGAGTATTGCTCATCAAGAAACCCTAGATCACATGGTCGGCCAACAAGGTGCAACTAAGCAAGGAAACCAAACTAACATCAAACATAGCCGATTATAGGCAACAAGAACAAGATCATAGAAGATGGTAAAATAGTTAGGGTTAGGAGTTATGAAACCCGCCTTAAGCAAGCTCCAAGCTCCTAGCACCAAGGAAGAAGAAAGCTCCAAGGTAGGATCAGCCACCAAGCTAGCTCCTCCAAGGGTGTCGTCCACCAAGCTTGCCAAGGAGGAGGGTATCGTGCACCAAGGGAGAGGGGAAACCAAGAGACTAAAAGGATCCCTAGCAAGAGAGAAAGAACACATATATTGTTATACATGCAGTGATACACACTCCTTCATCGCCTATAGTATGCTTGAAAAATGTCGTTTACCTGTTAGTTGTAAGAAGGATAGTCTGTTGTTAGAAACCCCTCTTGATGGTTCCTCGATGCTTTGAGAAGTGTGTCCATCTTGTGTCTTGTCTTTCACGGGACACAACATCCAAGTGGATCTTATACCACTTGATATGCATGGTTTCGATGTTATCCTTGGGATGGATACCTTAGAGAAGTATAAGGTTGTTTTGGATTGTGGTTCCAAGCAGGCTGTGTTTGATGATGTGGGACAGAAGTGGATCTTCCAAGGAGATAGGAAAATTCTTCCAACATGTCTGGTATCATCTATGGTGGCAGATAAGTTGTTACGACAAGGATGTGAGGCATTCTTAGCTCACGTTGTGGATACCGTTGTGGCTACCAAGGCAAAAGGTCCTAGTCTCGAGGAGGTATAAGTTGTCCGAGAGTTTGCCGACATGTTTCCTGATGAGTTCCCCGATGTTCCTCCACCCCGAGAGATTGATTTTGAGATCAATCTGGTCTCAGGAACACAGCCTGTTGCACAGACACCGTATAGGATGGCTCCAGTGGAGATGGCTGAGCTTAAGAAGCAGTTGCAAGAGTTGTTGGAGAAAGGTTTCATCCGACCGAGTACGTCGCCTTGGGGTGCTCCAGTGTTGTTCGTCAAGAAGAAGGACGGGTCGATGTGGTTATGTATAGACTACCGACAGTTGAACAAGGTCACGATAAAAAACAAGTACCCATTACCGAGGATAGATGATCTGTTCGATCAGTTGCGTGGTGTGATAGTGTTTTCAAAGATCGATCTACGGTCTGGATATCATCAATTGAGGATTAAGGCAGATGACATACCAAAGTCAGCTTTTAGGATGAGGTATGGTCACTTCGAGTTTGTGGTTATGCCATTTGGGCTAACCAATGCGCCTGCTGCTTTCATGGACTTGATGAACAAAGTGTTCTGTACATTCCTAGATCAGTTTGTTGTAGTCTTTATAGATGACATCTTGATCTACAGTCGGGACAGGCAAGAGCATGATCGACTTCTTCGACTAGCGTTGACTCTTCTTCGCCAACATCAGTTGTATGCCAAGTTCAGTAAGTGTGAGTTCTGGTTGGAAGAAGTGACTTTCTTGGGTCATGCGATATCTACTGAAGGAGTCAAAGTGGACCCAAGGAAGGTAGAGTCTGTTGCAAAATGAGAGCAGCCAAAGACGCCGACAGAAGTTCATAGTTTCCTGGGTTTAGCAGGATACTACATGAGGTTTATCAAGGACTTTAGTGTGATTGCGTTGCCAATGACAAAGTTGACTAGGAAGGATGTATCTTTTGTCTGGGATGATCGTTGCCAGCAAGCTTTCTAGAGTTTGAAGGAGAAGTTGACCAGTGCTCCAGTGTTAGTGCTGCCAGAACCTGGAAAAGGCTACGTTGTTTTCTGCGATGCTTCCAAGAAAGGTTTAGGTTGCGTGCTGATGCAGGAAGAGCATGTGGTTTCTTTTGCTTTGCGACAACTTAAGAAACACGAGGAGAACTATCTGACTCATGATTTGGAGTTGGCAGCAGTGGTTCATGTGTTAAAGATTTGGAGACACTATCTTTATGGGGAAGTGTGTCAGATATTTACAGATCATAAGAATCTGAAGTACATCTTTTCACAACATGAGTTGAACGTGCGACAACGTCGATGGATGGAGTTGATCAATGATTACGACTGCACTATCGAGTATCATCCTGGTAAGGCGAATGTAGTAGCTGATGCGCTTAGCCGAAAGTCTTCTTCTCTTTCTACAAAGAGGTCCACAGTTCACAAGTCATTTCTGGGAACAGTTACACAAAGCATTGGGAATGCAGTTGAGGTTCAGTACCGCCTTCCACCCGCAGACGGATGGACAGTCTGAGAGAACTATTCAGACTTTGGAGGATCTCCTTCGAGCTTGTTATTTGCAGTTTCTAGTTAATTGGGATGTACATATCAGTTTGATAGAGTTTGCTTACAACAACAGTTATCAATAGAGCATTGACATGGCTCCTTATGATGCCTTGTATGGCAGGAAGTGTAGATCTCCTTTGTGTTGGCACGAGTCTGGCGAATATCAGCTTTTGGGTCCGGAGTTAGTACAACAGACGTCAGAAAAGATCAAAGTGATACAGCAACAGTTGAAAGCGGCACAGGACAGGCAGAAGTCTTACGCAGACAATCGCCGACGACCTTTGGAGTTCTAGGTAGGAGACAAAGTGTATCTTAAAGTCTCACTATGGAAAGGTGTGCTAAGGTTTGGACGGAAGGGTAAGCTAGAACCCAGATATATGGGGCCTTACCCAGTCATAGCACGTGTTGGCAAGGTAGCTTATGAGTTGGAGCTGCCGCTAGAGTTGCACAGATTACATCCAGTGTTCCATGTCAGTATGTTGAAGAAAAGTCATCCGGGTACATGAACTGTGATACAACCAGTCGAAGTTGAGCTTGATGAAGATGTGACCTACGAGGAAGGTCCAGTGGCGATCCATGATAGAAGGGTTAAAAAGCTGAACAGGAAGGACCTGGTTCTTGTGAAGGTTCTTTGGCATCATCATGGCGTTGAGGAAGTGACCGACCTGAATCGCGCATCCTAAAATTGGAGGCAGATTTGAGGTAGTTGGACTTTTACATTTATAACCTAAAACCTTCTAGGCCCCCACAACTTTGTTTACAGGGTCAAAGTAGATATACGGGGTCAAACACATGGACAAGGGTGGTAGTGTAGAGAACACTGAATCGACACGTTACAATCTGATAAGGAAAAAGAGATGATAAAATCCTATAAGGGAACAGTAGGTTAAGGCTGATAAAACGAAAGAAACCTATCTCCAACTGGATCTATGAGGAAGATTAGGGTTTTTAAGCAATTATCAGTTTTTAGGGGTTTTCGTACAATGGAAATGAAGAGATAACACTAATGCTATAGTAAGGTACGAAGGAGAAAACTTCGGTAAACAAGCGGCAGAAGAAACATCCTGTACCCCTTCTCTCGAAGCGGGTACCTCTAACCAAGCATCAACACCCCTCTCGAGGTTGCTGGACTTAAGTTAGAGTGGAAAGATAACTAAAGAGACTCCGATTCTGGGCACTCTTGTACTCTAGAATCAGACCAAACACTAGAGCCACAACACCTCTCTCGAGGCTGTTGCAACGGGAAAACACGATTCGGTAGCTAATCGAAACGCGATCCAAGCATGCAAGCTAGAGTTCAGATGTTAAACATAGCAATCGTCCAACAAAGGTACCAAACATAAAGCAGCAGGTAATTAAGCTCTTCTATTTCCATAAACAAATAAGGTTCTGGTTACATTCTATTTCCATTCGGTCGCTTATGTCGGGGATCCTTGTCGGCCGATATTGGCCTGCAGTGTTGCCCGGGGCGACCCTAAGTGAACCATTCCCTCCCTCTCAGGATGGGGAAGTGTTCACCTAGAATCGCCCGGCACAAGCACTGAGGCACGATATACTAGCTCTTCGCAGCTTTCATGAGGTGACTTGCGTAGGGTTCCGACCTGGGGAAGTTATGGTGCTCAGGGCGCCAAAAGTCCTTCTTTAGCTCTTATTATTGCGGGATCGGTGGACAGCCGATATCAGTATCGCCCGACACAAGGATGTTGGGTGTCGGTGGACGTGATGAGCGGCGCCTGCCGATGGGTGGCCTGTGTCGCGTGACAAGCTTTGGTTGTCGTAGCGAGCCTAGCTCCCTGTCGGGTAGATAGGCGTATCATCCGTTAGTCCCTTCTTGTGCGGCATCCTCATATCGCACGTCCGTATATTGCGCTACCCTACCGGGCAGTGTGCATATCGGCCGGCTGGAAGGCCGATACAGGTGGAATCCTGTTTGTGGGCCGGGACGAGCCTTATTGCCGAAAAATGGGTCAAAATTGGAGGAAAACTCTGCAAAAGATGGAAATATTGAATTAAGAGCGTAGTTTGGCCTGTTATTGCAAAAGTAAATATAAAAGGAGAGGAAAATAGTTTAAAAGGGTAGTTTTGATAACAAAATAAGGGTAAAAACATCACAAAATTTGGTGTTATCAACTCCCCCAAACATAGCGTTTTGATTGTCCTCAATCAATATTTAAACTTTATTTTGTGATGCTTCTTCTTGCCCAGTATAGTTTTCAGACCATGGGTTAGAGCGAGTATTGGGGTGTCTTTCAGAGAATACAGCCTGGTCACGAACAACATACTTTATTTTCTCCTGCCTTATTTAAGCACAATTTTTCTCTACAGCTGCGGCGAGACTTTGGTGCATGATTCTGAAGTTATCTTTCACACCAAACAACTTTAGGGACAAAAAGTTGTGTGTTGGGTAGGCTAATGCTTTTTGGGTTTTTCTTGTTTCCCATTAGTCCATCCATGTACAGATCCATTAACGGGCAAGTGGTCCCTACAGTCCAAGCCAGTTGGATTTAGAGCAGTGATTTCACATCCTACGTACCACTGCCCCAGATCTACCATTCCTAAAGTTGGATACTTTTGGAAAACAAGTGTGTATATATTTCTTTTTTTCTTTTCTTTTCATTGGGCACAACTCTCATGCTTTTATTCACTCTCATAAAGCTGCTTTCTCTTTTTGGGATTTTTGTTGGGTAAGGGAAAACAAGAGAAATTTTTGCTGTTTGGGCAGCTTTTTCCTTCTGCATACACATCTCTTAGCTGTTGCAAGATTATATTTTGCAATTTTTGGCGTGGAAAGTTCGTAGTCTTTTGTTGTTTGAGGCTGCATTATCATAAAGACATAACAAGACTTGCATCTCCTTATGCGCATAGAAAACAAACTAGCAAGAAGTCGTATCCGATTTTTACTATATAGTGTCTTTGTACATAAGAAAGGGAACAAGATAAGCAAATATTTATATGAGCATGGATACATACACATGATTTAAGAGAAGAATGAAATAACACAAAGGGTGGAGTTGAAGAATTTTTTTTATACCTCCCTCACTGGTACATGGGTACCCCCCCAAACTTACTCCACACTCTGTCCCAGAGTAGTGAAGAAGACAGGGTAAGGTAATGTTAACCCAGTGAGGGTTAGTTGGTGATCGCGCTTGTGCCATGGAGAAGCTGCCATACATTCCCCTTATTTGCTGTCGGAGTTGGTCAGGCCTCTCCTTATTTGATAGAAGTTCCCAAAATTATTTGGCATCCCCTTAAACCTGGTAGACTTTAAGATACTTCCATTGTGAACATGAACAAAAGGACTGATCATCAATCCCAGTTTCACTCCTCTTGAGTCCATTTTCTTTCCCAGGAGGATGCAGCCAGAACAAGTGCGAAGCTCTCAAGAAGGAAGCGCAAGGCCCGTGCAACTTATGACAATGATAACCGACCTATTGTAGACAGAGAGATCTTAAAAACACTTGTGGAAACTATATCAGAAGAAGATACCTCCCTTATGATGAAAGTGGCTTCACGACTGATGGGCCCAAAATACCCATATTCAATCCAGGGGCCACTGGAGGACTTACACTAATTTTCTCTTTTGGAGATGGTTCTAAACCACCGCAGAAGATAGACTATGATAAGGAAATGGACTTCCCTTGCTCTCTTTTCGGTGGGTGGTGGCCCAACTGTCTCGGGATTCTGGCGTTTCCGTCTGACTGTTGTTGCTTCAGCTGCGGCCGCAATGTCGATTCTTTTGCTGTGTTTGTCAACTTGACCAGAGGTTTGCTGTGTATTAGCCATACCTGTTATTAAGTTCATTGATCATTTAAATCTTATGCTAGGTAGGAAAAACTGATATCTCGATAAAACTTGTCTCGTTGCAAAGTCTGGGTATCGTCCATCAAAAGAAAATCCAAGGTGATACAAAATTGGACGATATAGAGAGAGCTGCGCGTCACAACACGCTACCCGACACGGGTACGTCGGGTGATATGGTCACATGAAACAACTGCCCGATAGGACCTCTCGATGGAAAATCGTGTCCCCCGATATGGCGTGTCGGGCAAACACGATCGGTAGACGTGCTGTACTTCATACGTGTCGGGCGATACAAGAAAAATCAACTAAGCTCGTCAACCCGATACGCTGCGTGCAATATGAAACCCACGTCGGGCAATCAGGCTGTTAGGCTATACCTTTACTCTTAGAAGCACTCACCTGACACGAGGGTGATGGCGAGATGGTCAACATGCGAGCAAAAAAAGGGATTACTGCATGATGCAGGTGGATAGAAGAGTAAGTACAGTAGCCCGACATGATAAACCCTACATACTAAATATAACAATCTCAACCGGGGGTAAAACAGGTAGATCCAGGGTGCGCGTCGGCCGTTGGGACCAGCTATTCCCGAGACAGGCAGTCCATCCGTCTAATCAAGGGTGATTACTCATCTTGCACGATACCCAGGACACGGGTGCACACCGCCCAGGGATACCATCCGTCACGGCCCTTGCGGTGCCCGAGATCACCAGCGCGTTCAGCGTGCCGGTTGAGCTACTGCCCGATACAGTCTGAAAAAGAAAGATGAGATACATGTCCGATATGCGGCCTGAAAACTAAAAACAAGGTGAAGAAAAAGCGGTTGACGGGAAAAACATCATCGGCATAGGGTCGAGTCCCCGACCTCAGATAGTATTACTCCTCAATGCTTTGTAAAATAGAGCGGTGGCCCCAAAAATAGAAGAGTCGGTACGCTCGACGCGTGCACTGACTCAGGCCTTATTACAGTCCATAAAGTTTGTTTTACACGGAATAAAAATGCATCCTTCTCGAGGGAAGAAAGAAAGCTCATACTGCCTCCCGAGGAGTGCTGAAGTTTGCGTCGCCAGCTCGACCGGTGTAGGTTCTTCACTTTCAGCCTTCGACAATATCCATATCTTGCAAGTTGATCTCTTCCCTCCTGACAAAAGCTTCATCTTCATAGTACCTCTTCACTCTGTACCCGTTTACTTGAAAGACCTTGGTAGGAACGTCTTTGTCGTAAAGCTCCATCATTCTTGATGGGTATATCTTCGATACAGTGAACGGTCCCGACCATCTTGTTTGTAGCTTTCCAGGAAAAAGATGAATGGAGGATTTAAATAATAAAACTTTATCCCCTTCACTTACATCTTTTCTCCTTAGGTGGGCATCATGCCACACCTTCGTCCTTTGTTTGTAGATTTTTGTGTTCTCATAGGCGTTCATCCTCAACTCTTCAAGCTCTTGTAGCTGCAAAAATCTCTTTTCTCCTACTTTCTCAAGGTCCATGTTTAAGAATTTGATTGCCCAAAGGGCCTTGTGTTCCAGTTCGAGAGGTAGATGACAGGATTTTCTGTAGATAAACTTGTAGGGGGTGGTTCCAATGGGCGTTTTGTAGGTAGTCCTGTAGGCCCAAAGTGCGTCGTCAAGCTTCATAGACTAGTCCTTCCTCGTTCGACTGACAGTTTTTTCCAAGATATGCTTAATTTGTCTATTTGAAACCTCTACCTGCCCTAAAGTCTGTGGGTGGTAAGGTGTAGCGATTTTGTGCTTGACTCCATACTTGCATAGGAGTGCTTCGAACTATCTCTCTCTAAAATGCGACCCTCCGTCGCTTATTACAGTGCGTGGTACACCGTACCGAGGAAAAATTGTTTTCTTGAACAACTTGATTACTGATTTGGCTTCGCACGTTTGGGTTGCTACAACTTCTACCCACTTCGATACATAATCTAATTCCACTAGAATGTATTGATACCCCCTTGATGGGGGAAACAACCCCATGTAATCAATCCCCCATACATCTAAGATCTCTACTTCAATCTAATTCACCATTGGAATTTCGTTCCTTCGCCCTATATTGCCCGTTGACTGACACTCTTTACAGACTTTTATGAACTGTGCAACATCTTTGAATAAAGAGGGCCAATAAAAACCTGATTGTATCACTTTTGCAGCAGTCCTTTCGCTACCCAGGTGTCCCCCGTAGGGGGAGGCGTGGCACTCCTTCAGAATGTTCGGGGTTTCTACTTCGGGAATGCATCTCATGTACAAATTGTCAATGCATCTTTTGAAAAGGAGAGGATCATCCCAATAGTAATTTTTCACGTCTGCTAACAACTTCTTTTTCTGATTATATGTGATGTCAGGAGGCAACTCTCCACAAGCAAGATAGTTACAGATATCTGCGAACCAGAGTAAGTCTTCTTCCTTGGTTTTAGCCAACATTAAAGCTTCATTGGCATAATTGTCATTAATGGGCGGTCCCACCTGTCCTCCAGCTACGATCCTCAATAAGTGGTCGGCGACCACATTTTCTTCTCCCTTCTTATCAATAATCTCATGGTCGAACTCTTGTAGCAATAAGGCCCACCTCAACAGTCTGGGCTTTGTATCTTTCTTTTGCATTAGGTATCTTATGGCCCTGTGATCTGTATATACCTTGACCTTTGCTCCAATGAGGTACGACCTGAACTTATCAAAGGCAAAGACAATTGTGAGCATCTCTTTTTCGGTAGTCATATAATTCACCTGAGCTTCATCCAACGTGTGACTAGCATAGCAGATCACGTGGTGCTTTTTATCTTTCTTCTGCCCCAGGACCGCTCCTACTGCATAGTCGCTGGTGTCGCACATAAGCTCGAAGGGTAAATCCCAATCTAGTGCTTGAAGGATGGGTGGTGAGACCAGAGCGTTCTTCAAAACCTGAAAATCATTTAGACAGTCATCAGAGAAAACAAATTCAACATCCTTTACTAGCAGATTGGATAATGGTTTTGAAATCTTCGAGAAGTCCTTTATGAATCTTCGGTAATAGCCGGCGTGTCCGAGTAAGCTCCTCACTCCCGTCACGGTCTTCGGTGGAGGAAGCTTGGATATGGCTTCAACTTTGCTAGCGTCCACCTCGATACCATGCCTTGAGACCTTATGTCCCAGAATGATGCCTTCTCGTACCATAAAATGGCACTTTTCCCAGTTTAAGACCAGACTGTTCTCCTTGCATATTTGCAGAACCAAAATAGGTTTTTCAGGCAGGTATCAAAGTCCTTTCCATAGACTGAAAAATCATCCATGAAAACTTCTACGATATCTTCCAGAAAATCCGAAAACATTGATATCATGCATCGTTGAAACGTGGCAGGAGCATTGCAGAGTCCGAAGGGCATCCTTCTGAAGGCATAGGTGTCGTAGAAGCATGTAAAGGTTGTCTTATCTTGGTCGTCGGGCAAGATGGGGACCTGATAAAATCCTGAAAAGCCATCCAAGAAACATAAAAAGTCATGATGCACTAATCTTTCACGAACTTGATCAATAAAAGGTAGCGGAAAATGATCCTTTTTTGTGGCCTGGTTTAGCCTCCTGTAATCAATGCACATTCTCCATCTGGTGACGGTCCTAACCACCACCTCATCGCCCTTTTCTCCTTTTATCACTGTCATACCGCCTTTCTTGGGTACTACGTGGATCGGACTTACCCAGTTACTATCATTGATTGGGTAAATGATCCCCGCATCCCTTAACTTGATTACCTCTTTCTTGATGACCTCTTTCAGCGTCTGATTCAGCTTCCTCTGGGGTTGAGCCAGAGGCTTGGCAGATTCTTCTAGATTGATGCGATGCATACATAAAGCGGGGCTAAGGCCTTTGATGTCTTCCACTGAGTATCCTATAGCCCAACGGTGGAGCCTTAACTCCTCAAGAAGTCTGTCCAGCTGGTTCTTTGAAAGATTGGCGTTGACAATGACATGATTCCTTTCTTCTTGATCTAAGAATTCATATTTCAACCCCTCAGGTAGTGGCTTCAATTCAGGCTTGGCCCTGCATGTCTTTTCTTGCGGCCCCCTCTCGAGAGAGGCATACTTGACAAATTCTTCCACCTCCTCCTCACTGCTCAAATCTTCATCAGACAGGTCAAGAAGGCTTAGACACTCCACAACTTCTGGGCTCTCAAAGTCAGAATATTGACCGCTCATCACCCTTGCAAGAGGGTCTACCATGCAGACGTCTTCTTCTATCTCCTCGCAGAATTGATCGTAGCTGTCCGCAAAGCAAGAAGACTCGGACATGGAAGGTCCTTTCATTTCATCCTTCACCTTGAAGTCTAAGTGGTCGCCACCGACTCTCAGAGTGATAATCCCCTCAGAAACATCGATCAGCGCCCTTCCCGTAGCCAGGAAAGGACGTCCAAAGATTACAAGGCAGTGGAGGTCCTCCACAGTGTCAATGACGACTATATCACACAGAATGAAGAAGTTACCTACCCTGATCGACACATCTTCAACTATGCCGATAGGTCTTTTGAAGGTGTGATCCTCTAGCTCAATCCTCATGTTGGTTCTAACCATATCGGCTAAACCTAATCTTTGCGCAAAACTTAGTGGCATGAGGCTGATGCTAGCCCCTAAGTCGGCAAGACCCTTCCGCTCGACGTTGTCTCTGATGGAAAAAGGGATTGTAAAAGCCCCATGATCTCTCTTTTTGTTGGGCAGATCCGGCTTTACGAAAGTAGAGGATGTAGCTGCTAGATGCATAGTCTCAATCCTTCCTCCTCTCCTCTTCTTCGTGATCAGATCCTTGAGGAATTTGGCATAAGTTGGCATTTCTTCCAAGGCGTCCAGAAAGGGGACTTCAAGATAAAGTTTCTTGATTGTTTCCATGAACTTTTCGTGGCACTTTTCAGGTTTGCCTTTATCAATTTGTATGGAAAAGAAAGCCTGGGAGCGTAAGGGATTCTCCCACCAGGTAGCTCCTCGAAAAATATCTATTCATGCTCTCGGGCATCATCTTGTCTATTTTCATCTTCTGCCAGATTTGCACCCGCAGTCTTTGACTCAGGCTCTGGTCTTGCCTCCTCATTACGCTCCACTGTCCTCCCGGATCTTAGCACTGCCATTCTGGCAGTTTCGGGGCAGGGGAACATCTTTCTTGAAGGGTTCTTCATCAAAACGGCCATCTAGGCCAGCTGTTGATCAACCTGTCATTGGCGCGTCTGCAAACCTGCCATCTGGAACTGCATGGAGTTTAGAACTCCTGTAGGGACAAATCCCATATCTATCACTCACCCCTCAAAAGCCCCATGTGTCAAAGCCACCCAATCATCACCTTTATAACAACCCATGTTTCAGGACTGCGTTTGATGATGTCAAAGTGTGCCCAACAACATGTGTTGAGTGCAGTGATTTCAGGTCAAAGAATCACACTCACCACCATCACTGAAATCAACTTTAATCATTAATTAAACCCTACTAATCACTTTAATCATATCAAAATAGGGTTTCTTAATCATCATTACATTAAAGTTAATAACTTCCATTACTTTTAGAATTACAAAAAGATTCAGGTTTCAATTATATTTTTAATGGATTCCTCTCATTTTTCTGAGCAACTTTCATGTATAACATGTCCTTATTCGACCTACCAATTAATTACTATGAATTTATCAAAACTCACTTACTTTCAGCCAACGGGAGGTTGCCACGTGTTTAGGCCCATGCAACGTCGCAGCTTGCTTTGAGAACATAACTGAATGACTAAAATACCCCTCGTGTAAGTGGGTTGCACTTTATCCCGTAGAGGGCAGATTCGTCAAGCGAGCCTAATCATCCTCAACCTCGCGAGGCGCCACTGGAGCGCCAACCTGCAACGCGTCGAGGTCTGTCCCCCTCCCTCTCTAAAGTCCGAAACATGCCGCCACCCTCCGCCCTTGCTCCGACGGCCTCCGCAACATCTGGATGCCTCCCAGCTCACAAGCTAGGCATTCGGTTTGGTCAGGGTAGGTGTGCGACCTGCAGCGACGGCTCCAGCCTTCTGCAAGCTCGGCACGACATTTATGGTCATGGAGACGATGGCAGAGCCCTCTTTGGCATCGTATTACTTCGCTCATCCACCCAAGTGACTCCACGGATCTCTGTTGCTCTAGGGAAAGCACTACTCGTGGATTAGGGTTTTGCCTAAGAAGATGAAGAAAAAGAAGGAAGAAAGGGTATGTGCAACTCCTCCGAACTCACCCCTGAGCTCTACCCCTTTTATAGGGGAGGGTTTCCGCACCCTAAGATGTGCATCCACCAAGATGCAAGCTCTTCCTCCAAAAGGAAACCAACTCCTTCTTTAGAAAACAAGCTTCCTCTCTCTTCTTTACCCTTTGGATAATTCTTAATATATGGATATTAGAAATTCGAAATTTCCTTTTTCATTTCCTTTATACTTGCCCTTTTTAATTCATTGGCCACGAATTTCTATTTTTCCTTTAGTAGGAAATACTTTCTTTTTAGCAATACCATGCAATACATTAATGGTATACTCACATTATCTTCTTATTTTGCTATTTTGGTATTTTCTCTTTCTTTCCTCTTTATTGGGGTTCCTTGGACCCCAAGAAACTCTAATATTTCGAAATCCTTTTATTGGATACTCATTATCCTTCTAGATGCATCTAAATGCATTATTTCTCATTATCTTGTTTATTTCTTATTAAAATAGTTCTTTTTGAGGATTTCTCTTTATTTCCCTTTTATTTTCCTCATTGGTATTCCTTTTATCATAAGATATCCTTGGGATACGAAATTCCACCAAGGATCACTTAATTATACCTCTTTCCACTTGTTTTCCACATTTTATCATTTTTTCAATATCTTTCTTAATAAAGAAATACTCTATTAATCTTTTCTTTTCTTATTGCTTTTCTTTGCAACTTTGGACTCCTTGGTACCCAAGGAACCCAAGAGGCACGAAATTCCTCCTTGGATTTGCCTTCTAGAGGTTTCTACCTCTTTCTTTTCTCAAATATTCAATTATTCATTAATTAATTGAATTTCCTTGTTATTGGGCCCAATAGCCAATAAAGCCCACAAATCAAACAACAAGGCTATTTTAAACGAAATCCATTTATTCACAACAAATTATATTATTTGTCCAAATATCTTGAATATGAGAAATTACATTTCTCACCAAAGGAACCCAAAATTTGGGGTTGTAACATCCTTCCCCTCTTATGAGAATTTTGCCCTCAAAATTCCATCAAGCAAGCAAACAAACAGGATAAGTCTTCTTATGTCCATCGGGGCTCCCATGTGGCTTCACCCTTTCCATGGTGTTTCCCAAGAACCTTCATTATCTCATTTTCTTCCATCTGAGTTCTTTCTTACCTTGGTATATCGTACCCTCATAGGTGACTCAGGACTTTTCAGCCTTTCAAAAGCTGAATAGGTTCAGGGCACAACACCTGGCTTGGGTACCTCACATAGTGCTCTAGATCAGACTCATGCAACACATCATTTCATCCTGAGGGGTAAGGTTAACACAACCATCTCCACCAATCTATCTCAAAAGGACCCATATATCGGGGACTCAGCTTTCTCAACTGTTGCTTAGAGGGGTCGGATTTTCACATCACATATTCTCCCACAGAAAACTGCATGTCAGTCTGCTTTGCATCAGCTCATGACTCATGTCACCACTGGCCCTCTCTCAGCTATTGCACGATCAAAGCGACTTCATCTGCACACATTGTGGTTCTATTCTGACCTTCGCGAGGCCTCCTTCACCAACATCATCTTAATGAAGTGGTGACCGACACAACCTCTCTATAAGACTTCTTGCATCCCGATAAAGGTTATGGTGGTTAACATCACATCTTAATAATTGTCTCTATGTATCACCCTAAACAAGCACACTTGCTCTCATCAGACCCTCTAGTCTTGATCAAACTAATCATTGATTAGGGGTGATAGGCGGTACTGACACTGAGTTCT
Source organism: Alisma plantago-aquatica (assembly GCA_963693085.1). Taxonomy (NCBI): domain Eukaryota; kingdom Viridiplantae; phylum Streptophyta; class Magnoliopsida; order Alismatales; family Alismataceae; genus Alisma; species Alisma plantago-aquatica. The sequence continues at coordinate 985,721,319 of OY856409.1, forward strand.
TCAAGTACCTACTTCCACCTTATGGAAGTGAACCTTTAGGTCACATCATGAACTCTTAAATTCGCATCATGGTGTAGTTGAACCATCTCTTTTCGTATGTAGTTCAACCAGATCTGTCCCTTGACGAAAACTCTTCCTTTCTCATGTCATCTAGGTAAGGCGATCTACCATAACCCATATTGTATCTTGACCTTCTTGGTCTAGGAGAGACTCACAACATCCATAATGATGAACTCCCATCCCCTCTCGGAAACTTTATATCCATGCACTGGGTTAATGATGTTCATCCTTCACCTCCTGGCTTGCATGGTCACATGCTACATGCAACTTTGTTTTAAGCATCCAGAATGCTACCATCACTTACTATCTTTGTAGTATCAAGGTATATTGTGACCTCATGTATTGTTATGATTCCTCAAGCTCGATATCTCGGAAACCCTAAACCACTCTCAAAAGGGTTTTATTACCTTCCTATCCAAAGAAGTGTATCTGAGGTTCTGTCACCATCCTTTTACTACATCAAGGACTAAACTGGATACTCAAACAACCATTAACTTGTTCAACATATCTTATTACATTCGAGTGTTAGCCAAAACACATCTTCTTTCCAAACATAGGGTTAGTCGAACAACCTCAACTTCTTCTAGCTTCCAGCTAAACTAGATAGCTATATCTCAACCAGAGCCTCCATTACTACTTCTTATCCTTAGGTGTTAGGTAATGTTGAAGACATACACCTTCATGTATTCTACTTATCATCTCATCTCAAACTCTAAGTCTATCTTCATCAAGAACATTATGAGCTCATCCTCTTAGTTATCAGGCTCCACCTTGTGATTCCTTGTAACACTTGCAAAAATCCACCTAGTTCAAGACAAAACATCCTCACAAGATGATTTCCTCAATACTCTTAGTGTTTGTAAACCATCCCAGTCTCATTTTCTCCACAAGGGCACATTATCATCTCTGTCCTCATTCCTTGTTCCAACTCACGTCATCTTTACCCTTGGTGTATGGCATGCGTACTGTCCCATCTCTCACTCCCATAACAAGAAGAAATAAGCATTTGGCGGCCGTCCAAATACAAAGTTCTTCCTATTCCAAGAGTAGAGATGGTACAACCCACGTCACCAGTACACCTTCAATTCTAAGTTGAAACGTGCCATCATCTTGATATCTACATTACTTCCATGGAAAACTGGTCTCGAACCTACTTGGGTTACTACACAATCCTTGGTCATCTCCTCTAGGTCTATAGGGTGCCGACACTTTTGGGGTCATCCCTCTTCCCTTATGCATCCAGAGAGTGCCCTACTCATCTACCCTTTGGGTCCCATGAGTTCATGAAGGTGATCGATCTCCTAACCCATGGCCCTCAGACAATGATAGCTGTTACCTCCCGACCCTATGGTCATGTGCAACTAGGGAATTAGGCAACTCCTTCTCCCATCGGTCTTATCCCTACCTGACCCTAGGATAGACTTAGGATTCTATTATTGTACATGTCCAGCCTAGAACCTTACCCAAACATTCATCATCTCTCTCCTTGCATTCATGGGCTGACTTTCATCCTTTCATAAGGATCATGGCGACCTGCCTACCTTGGTCGAGCCCGATACCGGTTCCCTCCATGGTAACACATCCGCATGCACATAGAGATGGTTATCTATGGGTCTATAGGTTCACTCTCATGCCATGTATTCTTCACTTAGCTTCTCAAGATCCTACGAAACCTCCTTAGGTTTCCTCAAAACCAACCAAACTGGTAAACTCCCTACCAAAGGGTCGCTCTCCCAGGATGGGAGGAAACTACACCTTTATAACAAAGGTCACAAGCATTCTTAGGGTTTACCTCCATATGAGCATGCTTAGACCAATAACTACTAAGGCATAAGCGTACCTACAAAACCATACTAGGTCGCACTTGTTCTCATCCTCAACATTACATCAACTTAGTTGTGAGGGGTTCATCAAACATACTCTTATCGTAAGGGATTTCCTTTACCTCTACACAGGAGGAGTACCATGCTCGAAACTATAGAGACTCAAATCTCATCAGGAGCATCAGGTACACTAATTCCCCTCCTAGGCCTAGGAACCCTAGGTTCTCCTTTGGGTATCCAACTACATGCTCAACCTCTTAACCATGAATCAAGCATGTCCAGGTATGTCATGTACCTCCATGATCTTTCAACACTTCAGAGTTGAATCCTCTTCCAGGACAACCAACTAGGTATAAAGCCTCACCACTGGTTACTTAAACCTCCTCAGGGTCTAAAACACTCTTTATCTCATCCAGCAGGTAACCACTTATACCATGGGTACTAGAAGCATCGTCCTCTCTCTAAGGTTTGGTTCCTCTAAAGGCAACCAAGATATCATCAGCCTCCAGGGGTCACGCATAAGGCAACCACTATCATCCATGTAGGTCACATCATCCTCAACTCCCCACTGTTCCTCAAGTTTCAGGGTTTTGGGCTTCCAACCTCCTTGCCCAAGGTCTGCTCTCTCTCTAGAGCTAATCCTACAACCAACCTCTCTATAGGATGTCCTTTCTTCACGAAGGATCAAGCTCATAAGCATGAACCTACTTGAGTGAAGCCTATGATCAAGTCATGTTTGGCTCAAGATTATTCATATCCCTTTATGCTTATCTCATAAGCCATCCATCATGCCCTTCTGGCCAGGGTTTCAACATACTACCGTACCACTAATGTACTCTGGGCATGCTATCCCTTACTTGCATAAGCCATAAGGTTTCTATAGGTCCTTCACTAACTTCATCCATGAAGGAGCTACCCTTTGCTTTAACATGCACGACCCTTTTCCGGGTTGCCAAAGGTGCTAGGTCACCCAACCTCACATGGCTCGTATGACAACCAAACATCTGGTCAACCATGACATCTAACTCATCATGTCATCTCTCTTCATCTTCACTTAGGGTTAGGGTTAAAATCATCCTCAAAGTATGTGTTAGGTCTCTACCTCCAAGACTAATTCTCTCTACCCATCCTCCAGACAAGGAGGTCTATCCTCATGTCTCTCCTGAGGGCAAAGGCAACTCGTGTCATATGACCTAAGCATGTATCTATTCTTTAGTTTGCGCTTAATCTATTAAGCTTATGTCCATGACATCTTATTTACATGCTTTTTATTAATTTGGTGGAGGATCCCTTAGACCTTATTAACTTTTCCCATACCTCAAGAGGGTGAGGAGAAGAGAGAAAACCCTAATCCTTAAGGTCCTTAACAGAATTTGAGTTGAGAAGGGATGAACAAGATGAGAGAGTCCTAAAGGTATCTTATTTCGAATCATACCCTAAGACTTCGGCTAGGCAGTCACACGGACCCGGGAGTCCTCATATTCCGACTAGCAGTGCGAAGGAAAATATTGCCAGCCCCCGGCCGTGATCCTTTTCTAGACACCTCTGTCTTTTGGATAATCCTCTAATAACTCCCTTGGGTTCTACAGAATTTGTAAAATTTAATAATTATTAAAGATTACTTGATGAACCTATGCTCTGATACCAATTGTAACGACCCCACCTCTCGGTAACCCCCAATTAAGGGAGACCGAAAGGTCAGTGCCGTTATCCAATTAACAGGATCAAAGGTTTGGCAAATAATCAATAACAATTATGAAATTCTACTAACTAACTGAAATTTGGTATAAAATTATAACTTTACTTACCTTTGAAAACCTTGGGAATCTATCTGTCCAAGCTTGAATCCACTCTAACTAAACCTCCTTGCACTTTATGTTTTACTTTCATAATGTGTCACTTTACTGTTTGTTCTTTCAATTGTTGTTCCTAAAATGCCGACAAACAAAACGTCGGTCAGTATATCGAAATATACTGGTATGTGGGAACAACCAAAATCTTGCAAATATGGCTAAAAAATCAATAATCACAATCAAATTAATTAACAAGCCAATTTTTAGTATGACATTCTCCACCACTTTTGCCCTAACCCTGGCATACCCACCTTAGGGTGCCCTTTGCCAATGACTTAAGGCCACCTTCTCAATCCCGAGCTTGGTGCCTGGGGGTCACCACTCAAGGTTCCCACTAGTCATGCAATATCATAGGCCACCTTCTCAATCCCGAGCTTTGTGCCTGGGGGTCACCACTCAAAGGGGTCCATTGGTCTACCCATCTGGGCCTGACCTTTGGCATCATCCATCAGGGTGGCATGTAGGTGCGAGAATACACACTACTATCTTTAATGTGATAATCATAATGACTTTATGATTTGCAAATATGAACATCCAACAGATAGTTTGCATTCAATACAAGGAAACCTTCAGAAAACCCTCGGGAAACTAATGCGATTAACCATAATTAACCACATACCTGATCCAGAGCAACTTGATTATCCAAGCAATAAGGATAAAGAATCAATCAAGCAAGAACAATTCAGTCCTAAAATAAACATCCAATATTTTCTATCATGGATCATGTATCCAAGTCTAATATACCTAATCGAGCCCTAGGGTTACTATTTCATTTTTAGGGTTTCTATTGCAATTAGGGTTTCCTTTCATCTTTCACTATTTTAAACCCTAATTATTCACAAAAGATATTAAGGTTATCCCTTAACAACATTTAACCTTATTTTCGAATTAAAGGCATCATTATCCATCAATTAAACCCATCAAACTTATCTTACATTAAAACTGTCATTTTTATCCTTTTAATTCATGACAAGATCGTTATCATCAATTTGTAATTCATTATGATCTATTACTCATATGAACGTTATTAATCATTAATTTTACCTTGATTCATGAGAAAACCCTAATTATTTCATTTAGGGTATTTATCCACAAATTAACAACTTTTAATGTTTGAAATAGATTATCACCCTGAAAACTTAGTTCTATTCATGAAATCGAACAACTAAAGTCATTAGTAGTCCTAAGTACCAACATTAGGGTTTCAAGGCCCATTGCAACATATTTATGCACAAGAAACTCTAAATTAACTAATTATGTGCAAGGTTCATCCTTTTTGTTCCTAATGTTCCTTTTTATCATTAACAAGCTAAAATCAACTTTAATCATTAATTAAACCCTACTAATCACTTTAATCATATCAAAATAGGGTTTCTTAATCATCATTACATTAAAGTTAATAACTTCCATTACTTTTCGAATTGCAAAAGGATTCAGGTTTCAATTATATTTTTAATGTATTCCTCTCATTTTTCTGAGCAACTTTCATGTATAACATGTCCTTATTCGACCTACCAATTAATTACTATGAATTTATCAAAACTCACTTACTTTCAGCCAACGGGAGGTTGCCACGTGTTCAGGCCCATGCAACGTCGCGACTTGTTTTGAGAACATAACTGAATGACTAAAATACCCCTCGCGTAAGTGGGTTGCACTTTATCCCATAGAGGGCAGATTCGTCAAGCGAGCCTGATCATCCTCAACCTCGTGAGGTGCCGCTGGAGCGTCGACCTGCAACGCGTCGAGGTCTGTCCCGCTCCCTCTCTAAGGTCCCAAACATGCCACCACCCTCTGCCCTTGCTCCGACGGCCTCCGCAGCATCTGGGCGCCTCCCAGCTCTCAAGCTAGGCGTTCGGTTTGGTCAGGACAAGTGTGCAACCTGCAGCGACGACTCCAGCCTTATACAAGCTCAGCACGACGTTTATGGTCATGGAGACGATGGCAGAGCCCTCCTTGGCATCGTGTTACTTCGCTCATCCACCCAGGTGACTCCACGGATCTCTGTTGCTCTAGGGAAAGCACTACTCGTGGATTAGGGTTTTGCCCAAGAAGATGATGAAAAAGAAGGAAGAAAGGGTATGTGCAACTCCTCCGAACTCACCCCTGAGCTCTACCCCTTTTATAGGGGAGGGTTTTCGCACCCTAAGATGTGCATCCACCAATATGCAAGCTCTTTCCCCAAAAGGAAACCAACTCCTTCTTTAGAAAACAAGCTTCCTCTCTCTTCTTTACCCTTTGGATAATTCTTAATATATGGATATTAGAAATTCTAAATTTCCTTTTTCATTTCCTTTATACTTGCCCTTTTTAATTCATTGGCCATGGATTTCTATTTTTCCTTTAGTAGGAAATACTTTCTTTTTAGCAATACCATGCAATACATTAATGGTATACTCACATTATCTTCTTATTTTGCTATTTTGGTATTTTCTCTTTCTTTCCTCTTTATTGGGGTTCCTTGGACCCCAAGAAACTCTAATATTTCGAAATCCTTTTATTGGATACTCATTATCCTTCTAGATGCATCTAAATGCATTATTCCTCATTATTTCTCATTATCTTGTTTATTTCTTATTAAAATAGTTCTTTTTGAGGATTTCTCTTTATTTCCCTTTTATTTTCCTCATTGGTATTCCTTTTATCATAAGAAATCCTTGGGATACGAAATTCCACCAAGGATCACTTAATTATACCTCTTTCCACTTGTTTTCCACATTTTATCATTTTTTCAATATCTTTCTTAATAAAGAAATACTCTATTAATATTTTCTTTTCTTATTGTTTTTCTTTGCAACTTTGGACTCCTTGGTACCCAAGGAACCCAAGAGGCACGAAATCCCTCCTTGGATTTGCCTTCTAGAGGTTTCTACCTCTTTCTTTTCTCAAATATTCAATTATTCATTAATTAATTGAATTTCCTTGTTATTGGGCCCAATAGCCAATAAAGCCCACAAATCAAATAACAAGGCTATTTTAAACGAAATCCATTTATTCACAACAAATTATATTATTTGTCCAAATATCTTGAATATGAGAAATTACATTTCTCACCAAAGGAACCCAAAATTTGGGGTTGTAACAGATAAACATCCTAAGAGTTGAATTACCTAAAGTGGTGGATAATGGTTTATCATATATTCTACAATGCCCAATCCATTGGATAAGTCCATATCCTTAAAGATAGCTTGACAATTCTAATGTGTAACCTATACACTATATGATGAAAGTGATAAGTTAGTGAATAAAGTATTAAGAGGGAAATACCTTAATACAAGGTTAGTTGATTAATTTAAGTAAGATGGAAATGAGAAGAAAGTGATACATCATGACATGATAGATATCACATTCAACATTTCAAGATAGACATTCCTTGATGAACCCCTAATCCAATATTCTTGGATAAGAAACACATGGAGTGTGTGATATGTAATTGTTACAATAAAGATGTAATGAACTCAATGTACCTTGATAAATGTTGATTAATAAACCTTGAGAATGGGACTAAGCCAAATCAGTGAGTATGGTGTAATCATACCATGACAAGGATGAAAAATGAACTCTTACCTTGATTTGATGATCATTAATGATATATGATGAGAAAGTGATCATAAGCAAATACTTATGATATCTTTGAATACTCCTAGAGGTGTGGAGCAATACATTAGGGTTGAACCAATAATATGAGCATGAAACCCTAATTAATGAAAGATGGGAAACCCTAACCCTAATTTTGGGTAAAGGGAATGAAAATCCCTATTTGACAGATAACCCTAATCCTGATAAAGGATGGTGGTGTTACTAATGTTTCACATGATGTGACAAATGAATTACATGATTGTTATCATGACTATTAATCATGTAGACATCATGAGATGATGAACATAGCCATACCTGAGCTATGACATTCATATAATAAATATGTTGAATGGCCTTATGTGCCTGATGTTGTTGTTGCTTAGCAAAGAGTAACAAAAGGTATATGGACCTTATGAGTTCCATGAACAGGTTGTTTCCTAGTGAAAGGTGATAAATATTTAATAGCCCTCGTGAGCCATGTGAGATACTTGTATATCAAGTATTATGTACACCTCGGTCTGAGGACCTGAAGGTAATAGTTACCTAACAAGTGGTAATAGTGATAGTGATGAATTGAGGGTATGAATACCCAGCTTGATAAGTAAAATAATGATGTTGCTATGAGATGTGAACTTTCAAGTAAGGAGATAAGGGATTAAGATCCCAATGCATTATAAGTTTTGGTATAGTTATAGATAAGAGCTTGCATGTTTCTTTGTAGCAATTGTCATAATAATTCCTGTTTGAGAACTTGACTGATGCTAAAAGAATATGCTAATGTATTTAATTAATCAAGTGAAATCATATCATGTAGAGCCCTGGCCATATAGCCATCAGTGTCAGAACTTGCTGGATGGTGAAACAGGTGCTCTGCGGCAAAACCCGAAATGCATATTTTGAATATGTGGGGGCAATGGGCGAATGTATCCTGGCGTCCTAATGAGGGAATTGAGGAATGGTAAACATTAAACCTCTTAATCCTTCATTACTTGTACTGGGATGGATGTATCACAAATCCCCCGATGATTGGGACATATGCAATACACATCTCCCAATAATTTTAATGCCGGATCAATGGAGATAAACAAGAAGTCTCACGATCGCGAAGAGAGTACAACACGCCACTGTAACTCTAATAGTGAAGTTGCCAGTATACCCTGGGAAGCTATTTAGCAGAGACACAAGATGTCCTACATTTGATCTCGTACTGACCGAGACAAGGGAGGTCTTGGTATCCGGCTCTACCATTGACCTTGTATGGCACCGATTTCAACTTTGCAATGGTCGGTTGGAGTATGAGCGGTATACCTCATCTCCTCAGGGCATAAATGTGATTGTAAAATGTAATCAGCCATGTAACATGTTTGCTTAAGGATTGAATATGGAAAACTCATTGGCTGATGTTACATTTCTTTTATGCATTTTTAATTGATAAATGTTATTCATATTTCCTTATATTCAATGCAAGTAGAGGTGTGAATTATGAATCTACCATGAGTTGATACAATGCTTTCCTCAGGGAAGGTGATTAATTTACTCTGCTCATTCAATGATTATTATTGCTGTTAATACATAAGAACTCATGTTCAGTTGTAGTTATAATAATATGCTATAACAATGTTTTGGCAGAGAGTTATATCTCCCGCTGGGGCAATTTACAATTGTCTCACTCCCGTGGGATCCAATGTTTTTAGGTGGACGCAGACGAAGAAGCAGAAACACTATAACAGAGAAAGATCAACAACATCATACGGGACAACAGTAATGTCTCAGGTGGAGACACTGTCTGTCAAGTTTTAGTTAGTAGTCCTATGTGTCGTCTCTATACTCTCAGGTCCTCGAAGTCAATAGATAGTGTTTTTATCATCGACTTGAGATTTTGGCTTGATGCCTCAAGGTTTTTATGTTGTCTGTATATAATGTTGAATAGGACAACTGATGTTGTAATCCTTGAGAAGAGAGGGTACAAGTTATGTACTTTTGAATCAGGATGTAAAAATTGTAGTTTGGTTCTTAATGGAAGAGTTTCCTATGTTTGGATCTCTTTGCAAAAAGTTTTAATTTTTAGTGATTTTCAGTAATCCACTGCAAATGATTCGCTTCCGCTTAGTTAATCTTGTGTTTTGTAAGTTGGATGCCACACATGAAAACTCACACCCATCTATATACTTTTGTCAAATCATAAAAAATGTCTATTCCCTCCACTCTCGAGGTTAGGATAGATCTAAATTTTAAGGTAGTCTCTCTCTCGAGATGACGGCCCAACAACCGCAAAGCAAATCATATGATTGTTAGCTTTAGTATTCCAACCCAAGTTAAATGTTTAGCCACACATGTTAACGGAAAGCATAAAAGTGTCACAGAAGGATAGATACATCAATAACAACAAAGAGGGAGGGTACATCGTAATGGAGATGGTAGATCTAGAGAAGGAAGAAGGCAATACACCATATGAAACCTAGTGAGGGCATGATGGCCAATACACTAAAATAGGGTGTGGCTAATATAATCAAGTAAGATGAGAATGTTATACCATGAGGAGTGTAAGTGATAAACCATATGAATGGTAATATTGATATTTTGATGAGTAAGGGCAAGAAAGGACAAGATAATGCTTAGATCATTATATATCTAAATTTCATGTGTATTAATCCTATACACCTTATAATGACGAGAACAAAAAACTATTAGGAATGATGTATGTTATACTAAATAGTGATATGGATAATGTAACGACCCTGCCTCCCGGTAACCCCCAATTAAGGGAGACCGAAAGGTCGGTTCCGTTATCCAATTAACAGGATCAAAGGTTCGACAAATAATCAATAACAATTATGAAATTCTACTAACTAACTGAAATTTGGTATAAAATTAAAACTTTACTTACCTTTGAAAACCTTGGGAATCTATCTATCCAAGCTTGAATCCACTCAAACTAAACCTCCTTGCACTTTATGTTTTACTTTCACAATGTGTCACTTTACTGTTTGTTCTTTCAATTGTTGTTCCTAAAACACCGACAAATAAAACATCGGTCAGTATATCGAAATATACTGGTATGTGGGAACAACCAAAATCTTGCAAATATGGCTAACAAATTAATAATCACAATCAAATTAATTAACAAGCCAATTTTCAGTATGAAATTCTCCACCACTTTTTCCCTAACCCTGGCATACCCACCTTAGGGTGCCCTTTGCCAATGACTTAAGGCCACCTTCTCAATCCCGAGCTTGGTGCCTGGGGGTCACCACTCAAGGTGCCCACTAGTCATGCAATATCATAGGCCACCTTCTCAATCCCGAGCTTGGTGCCTGGGGGTCACCACTCAAAGGGGTCCATTGGTCTACCCATCTGGGCCTGACCTTTGGCATCATCCATCAGGGTGGCATGTAGGTGCGAGAATACATACTACTATCTTTAATGTGATAATCATAGTGACTTTATGATTTACAAATATGAACATCCAACAGATAGTTTGCATTCAATACGAGGAAACCTTCAGAAAACCCTCAGGAAACTAATGCGATTAACCATAATTAACCACATACCTGATCCAGAGCAACTTGATTGTCCAAGCAATAAGGATAAAGAATCAATCAAGCAAGCACAATTCAGTCCTGAAATAAACATCCAATATTTTCTATCATGGATCATGGTATCCAAGTCTAATAGACCTAATCGAGCCCTAGGGTTACTATTTCATTTTTAGGGTTTCTATTGCAATTAGGGTTTCCTTTCATCTTTCACCATTTTAAACCCTAATTATTCACAAAAGATATTAAGGTTATCCCTTAACAACATTTAACCTTATTTTTGAATTAAAGACATCATTATCCATCAATTAAACCCATCAAACTTATCTTACATTAAAACTATCATTTTTATCCTTTTAATTCATGACAAGATCGTTATCATCAATTTGTAATTCATTATGCTCTATTACTCATATGAACGTTATTAATCATTAATTTTACCTTGATTCATGAGAAAACCCTAATTACTTCATTTAGGGTATTTATCCAAAAATTAACAACTTTTAATGTTCGAAATAGATTATCACACTGAAAACTTAGTTCTATTCATGAAATCGAACAACTAAAGTCATTAGTAGTCCTACGTACCAACATTAGGCACACTCTGCGCCAGCCGGTTGATGATTGCATCTTGTCTCTTTATGAAAGCAAACAACTGTCCAACCAAGTTGGGTTGGTGAGAAACCTCATCTTGTCCTGGACTGGTGCGCGAGAGAGGTCTGGCTCCCCCTTGGTGTTCACCTTCAGAAAGAGGTTGCTCAAAGCGAGGCAACATGTTAGGGTATGTCGATGCTCAGGTGAACAAGGTGCCTTCCTTCCGAGTAGCTGAGATAGCGTGAAAAAGAATCAAGTTAGAAAACCTATTATTAAATAATATGAAATATTCATTTCAGGCAAAGAATAATAATAATAAAGAAAGGAAAAAGAGAGCGATGTCAAGCTTATTTCTAAGCTTGAGGCACTGGAGTGTAGTTAGTGGATTCTGGTTTGTCAACAATACCATTTTTCCTTGTCCCTGGCAACGACGCCAAAAAGTTGACCGGCCTGAATCGCACGTCCTAAAATTGGAGGCAAATTTGAGGTAGTCAGACTTTTACATTTATAACCCGAAATCTTCTAGGCCCCCACAACTTTGTTTACGGGGTCGAAGTAGATATACGGGGTCGAACACAGGGACAAGGGTGGTAGTGTAGAGAACACTGAATCGACACGTTACACTCTGATAAGGGAAAAGAGATGATAAAATCCCACAAGGGAACAACAGGTTAAGGCTGATAAAATGAAAGAAATCTATCTCCAACTAGAGCTACGAGGAAGATTAGGGTTTTCAAGAAATTATCAGTTTTTAGGGGTTTTTTTGTGACGGAAATGAAGAGATAACACTGATGCTATAGTAAGGTACGAAGGAGAAAACTTCGGTAAACAAGCGGCAGAAGAAACATCCTGTACCCCTTCTCTCAAAGCGGGTACCTCTAACCAAGCATCAACACCCTTCTCAAGGTTGCTGGACTTAAGTTAGAGTGGAAAGATAACTAAAGCGACTCCGATTCTGGGCACTCTCGTACTCCAGAATCAGACCAAACACTAGAGCCACAACACCTCTCTCGAGGCTGTTGCAATGGGAAAACACGATTCGGTAGCTAATCAAAATGCGATCCAAGCGTACAAGCTAGAGTTCAGATGTTAAACATAGCAATCATCCAACAAAGGTACCAAACATAAAGCAGCAGGTAATTAAGCTCTTCTATTTCCATAAACAAATAAGGTTCTGGTTACATTGCATAATTAAAAGAAATAAATGACTGGAATAGTAAAGATAGATGTCATCTTCTTGATATAGAAGGACGGCAGACTACAGTGGACCCTCCAGCCCGATACTGGGCAGGAGCCTAGCCCGATACAACCATGTCGGGCAGCACACCCTCTCAGGCGACACGCTGTGACAGGCGGATTGCATCGTGCGAGGACCCTTGCCCGATACGATCATGTCGGGTGGCACCCTCTCAGGCGACCCGCCGTGACGGGCGATGCGTATCGGAGTTCGGTATCGTGCCGGGCTAGAGCGATGCTCCTAGTATCGATCTCTTATGTCAGGGATCCTTATCGGCCGATATCGGCCTGCAGTGTTGCCCGGGGCGACCCTAAGTGAACAATTCCCTCCCTCTTGGGATGGGGAAGTGCTCACCTAGAATCGCCCGACACAAGCACTGAGGCACGATACACTAGCTCTTCGCAGCTTTCCTGATGTGACTTGCGTAGGGTTCCGACCTGTCTTTTTAGCTTCATGTAGCTGCTATTTATAGGCCGCTGTTGGGGAAATTATGGTGCTCAGGGCGCCACATGTCCTTCTTTAGCTCTTATTATCGCGGGATCGGTGGACGACCGATATCAGTATCGCCCGACACAAGGATGTCGGTGGACGTGACGAGCGGCGCCTGCCGGTGGGTGGCCTGTGTCGCGTGACAAGCTTCGGTTGTCGTGGCGAGCCCGGCTCCCTGTCGGGTAGATAGGCGTATCGTCCGTTAGTCACTTCATGCCCGACATCCTCATGTCACGCGTCCGTGTATTGCGCTACCCTGCCGGGCAGTGTGCATATCGGCCGGCTGGAAGGCCGATGCAGGTGGAATCCTGTTTGTGGGCCGGGACAAGCCTTATTGCCGACAAATGGGTCAAAATTGGAGGAAAACTCTGCACAAGATGGAAATATTGAATTAAGAGCGTAGTTTGGCCTGTTATTGCAAAAGTACATATAAAAGGAGAGGAAAACAGTTTAAAAGGGAAGTTTTGATAACAAAATAAGGGTCAAAAAACATCACAAAATTTGGTGTTATCAGGAAGCCACGTGGGAGCTTGAGGAAGAGTTGAGAAGGAAGTATCCCTCACTTTTCTCTTCGGATTTCATGGATGAAATCCCTTTGTAGAGGGTTAGTTTGTAAGGACCCTGACCTCCATTTAGGGTTTAGCCTGTTTGTTTTGCTTAACCCTGATGCTTAGTTGTTTTCTCACCTTTAGTGGTGATTAGGGTTTGGTTGTTCTTTGTTGAGAGTTGGAGGTGCTACTTGCAATTAACCCAAGTCTAGGGTTTGTGAGCAAGTTTGCCACCTTGAGAGGTGTTCCTCCCTCTCCTTGCTTCCTTTAGTGTTGAGAGGAAGGTTGAGCTCCTTTGGGATTGGTTGAGCTTGTTGGGCTTTGTTGAGCCTTGCCCTTATCTTGTTGGACCCTTGTGTCGACCAGGAGTGATTTTATCGGCGTGGGAGGGTCTCCCAGGGAGGTGTGTCGCCCAATGTGGGAGTGTGTCGGCCTGGAGGAGTGGTAGTGTGTCGCCCATGGTCCTTTGACCATCTTTGACCTCATTTGTGTCACCACTAGTGGACACTTGGTGCTTGATGCTTGCATGTGGCAATGGCCGTGGACATGTGTTTAAGACATGCTAGAGTGGTGGTTTTTCTCTTGGACAAGTGTCCCTAGGTAGGCGACACCTTGCTTTTCTCTACCTTGTTTTCTCCTCCATTCCCTTCTATATATGTGTTCTTTCTCTATTACTAGGGATCCTTTTAATCTCTTGGTTTCCACTCTCCCTTGGTGCACGATACCCTCCTCCTTGGCAAGCTTGGTGGATGATACCCTTGGAGGAGCTAGCTTGGTGGCCAATCCTGCCTTGGAGCTTTCTTCTTCCTTGGTGCTAGGAGCTTGGAGCTTGCTTAAGGTGGGTTGCATAACTCCTAACCCTAACTATTTTACCATCTTCTATGATCTTGTTCTTGTTGCCTATAATCGACTATGTTTGCTGTTAGTTTGGTTTCCTTGCTTAGTTGCACCTTGTTGGCCGACCATGTGATCTAGGGTTTCTTGATGAGAAATACTCTCTTCTCTCCTAGGTCTTGAGGAGTAAGCTTGAGTTCTAGTATCATGAGCAACACTCCTCTCTCATTTAAGTTGAGAGGTGAGCTTGTGTTCTAGTAGCTTGAGCTACACCCTCCTCTCACCTTGGACTTGAAGGGTGAGCTTTGTGGTAGTTGTGGAACTTGCTAGGGTTGTTCCTTTTGTTGCCCGATTGGTGGCAAGAGATGTGCAAGACCCCTCTCTCTTAGTTGTTGAGAGGTGAGCCATCTACTTGATCCATTAGGGTTGGTGCCCTTATGCTTGAGGTTGATGATGACCTTGTGGAGTTGTTCTTAGCCGTTATGGTGTTAATAGAGGTGCTTCCCGATATCCCCCTTGACCTTGAGCTTTGGATGGCTTGTTGTGATGGTTGTGATGGGCGATATACCCTAGTCCCTGATCTTGTGACGGGTGTCACACCACCACCCTTGTTTTGTGATGGCCAATAGGCCATGGATAGATTAGATGAATGTCAGGTCCCTTGCTGGCTGTTCGAACTGCACCCTTAGGTGTTGCCTCTTGTGGAGTGCCCTTCCCGACACACATGTCTTCGATGTAGCTGGGGGGTTGTTGTGCTTTAAGGTATGGACGTTGCTGGCCAGTTATGTTATGGGCGTCTCCTGTTAGCCTTAGCTCTATATGTGTCATCCAAATAGCAGGACACTGGTTGGGCATTGCACGATACCTTGGTGCCTGATGCAGGTGAATGCCCGACATGCATGAGAGCACGTTACACCCTGCACGACATAGCGTTGCCAAGATGCACATAGAGCATGACGCAGTGTTGCACATTATACCCAAGTGCTGCCCGTTATCCTTAGTGGTTAGACGATATGGGGAGTGCCCTACCCAATACCACCTTTGGTGAGGGTAGTGAGTGCTTTTAGTAAGGGTCTTACTTCTCATGAAAAATCAATATGATGGATAATGTTTTTGTCAACACGATTGGTGACCCTTGATATGTTTGATGGTAATCTTTATGGTAAGCTTGTCCATGTAACTTATCATGACTTGACATCTGCTCATAATCATCTTGAATCCCCTTTTATTATGATAAGGGAAATAATAAGCATGTAATATGGTTTGCTTAATGATGTGCACTGTGCGCATGATCATAAGTTGAAGCATGATTGATAAGGCATATATTCATTAATGACACCTTATAACATGGTCTTTCTGTTAAGCCTATGATTATTATGTATACTAACCATGCAGGTGATGCATAGCCAAGTAAAAGGCTATGAGGTATATATATGATGTGTTTTGGTCTGAGGACCTGAGTATGGCTAGAATGCCTGAGTTGATGAGAATGCCTTGAGAGGCAGTGGCAGCATATGATGAGGGATTGAGATCCCATGGCAATGTGATGATCCTTGAGATGGATCTAGATGATTGGAAAGAGGCCAAGTGATAACATGTAATAAAAGCATAACATTGAGTTTTATGTTGTTTATTCTTGTCATAGTTTGCATGTTATATAACTTGGTTGAATCTTGCAATCCATATAAAATATATTAAATAATCACAGTGGAACACATCATGTAGTTTGCCCTGGCCATAGATCCATCATCGTCAGGAGCTGGTGATGGTGAAATGAGTTCTCTTACAGATTAACCCAGAGCGCATATTGTTGAATATGCGAGGTTTCTCCTATCCTAAAATAATGAAGATTCGAGTGCAGCTACGGTTGCAGACTCGGGATATGCATAGGAGCATGGTGAACAGGCCCATGGCTCAGGATATGTGATATGGGAGCATGAATGCGTTCATGGCTTAGAGAACGGTGAACAGGCCGTGGCTCAGTTTCACTAGCGCTGATACCTATACCAAGGAGGGCTAGACAAAGGGTAGTCTGACCCTATGGCTAAGGCCACTTAAGCATGAGACTGCGGTCCTGCTTGTGTTGTACTCGTACACTGACTATGAGGTGGGAGGTCATGGAGTCCGGCTCTTCCATTGACCTTGTATGGCACCGGTTTTGGGTTTTGCAACCGAAGGTTGGATTTGAGCGGTATGGATCACTTCCTCAGGGCATAATGATACATAATCCAGCCGAATAGTATTTATTTTTTAAGGAAAAATATGAAACATTGGTTGAGGCCTTGCTTGTGCAGTTAATCTTGTTATACATGTAGTTACTTATACACTCCTCATGTTATGTGATAAGATATTATAAACCTTATCTTGTCAATCATGTTCCATAAAGAGATAATTAGTGATATGCCTTCCATACAGCCTGGTAAGCTTGATGGTACAAATAGCCTTGCTGTATAGACTGTCAGTATTCTACGTTTTACTGCTCATCTACTGTTGTTGCTTTATCTTCCTTTGGTTTTATAGTTTTGGCGGGGAGTTATGTTTCTCGCTGGGGCAATGTTCAATTGTCTCACCCCACTGGTTTACAGGTGTTCGAGCTAGACGTGGTGGTAGTCGCGGAGTAGAGACCGAGCAACTAGACGAGCAGTAGAAGGCAAGAGATGGACATGCTACTGTTTTTCTCATTTTGTAGTAGAGTCTAGAGTCATCCCTGTACTCTCATGTCCTTGGGAGCGTTTTGACGTTGTTTCACGATGTATAGCTGTTGATGGTTTGTATATCCTACTGCTGGCCAGATGTGGGCCGTTATGTATATATGACAGGTGATGAACTCATGTGACGACTATACAGCTGACCTTCTAAGCTGTGGACACGTGTCAAGGCTTGAATATGTTTATATAATATGTTTTCTACAGGATGAGGACTTGGATGTAATAGTTTCACAGTTTATCAGTTTTCCGCAATCGGTTTTAATTAACCCGTGTTTTTGATAATCTGTGGTTATGGTGTTTTCCGCACGTTTTCGCGTAACACCTCGTTGTCTGTGTGATAGCGGGATGTGTTGCTACAAGTTTGGGCTATCACACAGACAACAAGGTGTTACGCGAAAATGTGCGGAAAACACCATAACGACCAAGAACAACTCCACAAGGTCGTCATCAACCTCAAGTACAAGGGCACCAACCCTAATGGATCAAGTAGATGGCTCACCTCTCAACAACTAAGAGAGAGGGGTCTTGCACATCTCTTGCCACCAATTGGGCAACAAAAGGAACAACCCTAGCAAGGTCCACAACTACCACAAAGCTCACCCTTCAAGTCTAAGGTGAGAGGAGGGTGTTTCTCAAGCTACTAGAATACAAGCTCACCTCTCAACTTAAACGAGAGAGGAGTGTTACTCATGATACTAGAACTCAAGCTCACTCCTCAAGACCTAGGAGAGAAGAGAGTATTGCTCATCAAGAAACCCTAGATCACATGGTCGACCAACAAGGTGCAACTAAGCAAGGAAACCAAACTAACATCAAACATAGCCGATTATAGGCAACAAGAACAAGATCATAGAAGATGGTAAAATAGTTAGGGTTAGGAGTTGTGCAACCCGCCTTAAGCAAGATCCAAGCTCCTAGCACCAAGGAAGAAGAAAGCTCCAAGGCAGGATCGGCCACCAAGCTAGCTCCTCCAAGGGTGTCGTCCACCAAGCTTGCCAAGGAGGAGGGTATCGTGCACCAAGGGAGAGGGGAAACCAAGAGACTAAAAGGATCCCTAGCAAGAGAGAAAGAACACATATATAGAAGGGAATGGAGGAGAAAACAAGGTAGAGCAAAGCAAGGTGTCACCTACCTAGGGACACTTGTCCAAGAGCAAAACCACCACTCTAGAATGTCTTAAACACATGTCCATGACCATTGCCACATGCAAGCATCAAGCACCAAGTGTCCACTAGTGGTGACACAAACGAGGTCAAAGATGGTCAAAGGTCCACGGGCGACACACTACCACTCCTCCAGGCCGACACACTCCCACACTGGGCGACACACCTCCCAGGGCGACACTCCCAGCCCGATACAAGCACTCCTGGCCGACATAAGGGTCCAACAAGATAAGGGCAAGGCTCAACAAAGCCCAACAAGCTCAACCAAGCCCAAAGGAGCTCAAGCAATGAGCCCAAACCTTCCTCTCAACACTAAAGGAAGCAAGGAGAGGGAGGAACACCTCTCAAGGTGGCAAACTTGCTCACAAACCCTAGACTTGGGTTAATTGCAAGTAGCACCTCCAACTCTCAACAAAGCACAACCAAACCCTAATCACCACTAAAGGTGATTAGCAAACAACTAAGCATCAAGGTTAAGCAAAACAAATAGGCTAAACCCTAAATGGAGGTCAGGGTCCTTACAAGAAGATTTTGATATGTTTGGTTATAAACATTTTATCTTAATGTATATGTTACATGGATAATTATAACAATATTTAGATGGATCAGATTCTACTCTTTCAAGGGATAGGATGTACGACAACTAGAACCATATATAAGTTGTTGGTGTTTTTCTATATCAAAATTCCTAGACAACCTTTACACATAGACTGATTTTGAGAAGTGATTCTATTATGTTGCTAAAATCATACGTATGTTCCACTTAAGTTATCCATGATGTTCTCAGTCCTATGTTTGTCAAACAAATTATTAGAGTCTTTTTCAGGAGGAGTTATCCATGTTGTGTTCTATCCTAGTCATAACAACATGTATACTTTGGAAATTTGTGTGGGTAAAAAGTAAAGGCACCCCAAGAAGAATCTTCTCCCAAAGAAGACATGTTTACTACTTTTTGGTGCAAGGTATAAATAAAGCTTCATTTGTACTCCATATTTGTAGTATTTTCTTAGATTTGTCTTTGTTGATACTATATTATCTATAGGAACTCAGTGTCATATGTTTGTGTATTAAGTTTTCTATCTTGTTGAAACAACATCTACGCTCTTGGGCATAACACTTAGTGAACACCAAAGGAATATTTGTTTCTATAAATCCCTTCATAATAGGTTTCTTGTGTGATGCATCCTTTTATAATTTTTGGTTTCCCTATTTTTGAGGAGAGATCTCATTGGCCAATGTAATCATTTTGATTTCTTTTTTGTAAATTTGATGTAGTTATAATGAATTTAGAGTCTTGGGGTCTCCTTGGTTAAATATGAGAGTACCCAATTCTTCAATTTGACTTAGGAACCTAAAATCAACTATTGAGTTCTTCTCATGATTGCTACAAGAAACTCTAGGTAAGTAGGGTACCATAAATGTCTCTACTTCTCTCACCTGGGATCTGACTAGTTTACGAATGCATGCACTTGTAAATAGAGATCCATTTCTTGGTTCTTGAAAAATGGGTTGTGCTACACTTACCTTCCTTGCTTATTTATTATCAACTGTCTGACTATTACTTATTTTTTGCTCCTAGGAAAAGAATATTGTTGCATGGGAAACTTTATAGGTGTTGTTCCGGTAAGATATTCTAAAATAGACTAACATATAGACATGTTTTATTATTTACACATATCTAAGATGAAGAACAATTCATATAATAAGAAATGTAGGTTCCAAACAAGCAAACAAGACTATTCTTGATACAAATATCATATTTCATTTCTATAACATAAATTTTGCATAATTTGTAAGGTTATTTACTTGCAAATCTTTGATATGTGTTTCACTGGACCACTAAAATATGCTTTTATTATGATTGATGATATTCATCCCAAAACATTCATAATCTTTGCATATACTTACTATTTGTTTTTTAAAATGAAGGACAAATTCGACTTGGTTCTTGGATAGTTCATTGGATAGCAAGATTGAAAATAGAAGCAACATTCAAGCATGGATGAAACTGAATTTTCAACCACACTACAAATCTCATTTGCCTATGCAAGCATTTCCTATATATGCATTTTTAGGATTAACTTTTATACCTAGTATTGCAATAACATGTTGATATTTTGTTGGGATTTTTTTTAAAATTCAACTTACTATTGAGAACCCTTTTTAATAGGAATTTTGTAAGAGTAAGAAGTTGTAAATGGGTTCTTTAAAATTTAGGTTACTTGCATTCCTTTAAAATGAGATAATACTTTCAAACAACCTCCTCTTGATTGGATTCAACTTTCTTCTCTTATTTTGGTGTGACACCATGATTTTTGGAACAACCAAAAGATGTGCCATTAATCCTTGCTACTAAAGAAGGGGGTGTCAGGGGTTTAGAATGTTTCTAGTGGTTTTTACATTCTCCTAGGGTAAATCCATTGCATATTAAACTTCTTTGTTGCTGCTTCTACAAAACCATACAACAATCAGGTGATTTCTTTTGATGAGAAAAGGCTTAGCTTCCAGGCCTAGTTTTCTTAATGTCATTAACAAGACTAGAATCATCACATTTTAGGTGGATTTTATGGCATTCATTTAGTAGAAACTTTGAAAACTAAGAGAGTAGCTTCATCCTCAACCACACCATCATTCTGGGAATCTAATTTCTTCATTAGAACAACCACTATGATTACTCCTTTAGAATATTTAGTAGCTACTCCTAGTATTTTATTTCTTACTTGCTATTTCCCTATTTCCTTCCATCTTTTTGGTTTTCTTCCCTTCTAGCTTCCTTTATTTCCACCTTGTTGTTCCTTATTATTGGTGTTTCTTATGGTTGTATCTACTCACCCTTCTAGAAGATGCAAAAGGTTCACATCATATTCATTTTTTTCCACTAAAGTGGTCCATTCTTCTGAAGTTATGTCCAAAAGAAGTAGTGCTCCTTGCTTTGTATTTCCTTCATTAGAGCAATACCTACAATCAATCCTATATCATTTATAATAACTTCTCCCAACCCTTCACTTATTACTTATGATTTCCTTATTGACTTATATCTTGTTGGTGTTATCTACTCTTCAAGCCTCCTTTATTTCAACCGTATTGTTCCTTATTATAATTTTTCCTACTGTTGTATTTACTCTCCCTTATGGCATCTGTAAAAGGATCATAGCATATTCATTATTGTTCTTTTGCACTAGAGTAGTTTGTTCATTTGGATACTATGTCAAATAGTAATATAAGACCCCGTCTTTGTTTGATTCATGTCTCTCTTGCTCATTGCACTAACCAACCCTCTTTATTGAGGGTGAAATTTTCATGCTTTGCCATATAGACTTGGTGTCTATCTAGGCTTGATTGGATTTTTTGGTCATTTCCCTACCATGTACAATGCTCTACCTCTTAGATACTAAAGCCCTCTCCCTTCATTGCTCTTATTGACTCATTTATCTTGATCTCTAAGTCCTTTTCTTTATTGTTGCTTTCTTCTAGCACTTTTCTTGATTAGAGGGATAGCATGGTCACTCATGAAGCAACTTATTTCTCTTCTATGATCTTCGATTTCTTTGTTATGTTTCAATTTGCATCCAAAGTTGAGCTTGTTTCTAGCAAGTTTACTTATCTAGATCTCCTCTCTATGGGCTTCACTACATTGTTGGGTCACTTTCATCCATAAATCCATCTCCTTTCCTCCCTCAACTCAAATTCATGGAGTCAACTGTCTCCTTCAGTATGTCCAACTCATCTACAAAGAAAATAAAGGGTTGTGAGTTTCTCATATTTTATTTCCATGTCTACAATATCCCAATTTCTCGCTTATGATTATTTAGACGTGCTTTAGTAGGAGGAGGAGTACTTTCACTCAGGCCATGCTAGAGGTGTCTCAACTTGAATGATCTAGATGGAGTTTCAACACTCTCCCTAGATTTTGGCTATGAATTTGATAGCTTATTCAAATCTAGAAACTAGAGATAGGTTCTTCAAAAAAATCCAGAACAAATCACATCCCATTTCAATTTTTTATGGCTGTAAATACATGTTGACCTCATCATTAATAGAAGGTGAATTTCAAATTATCAGGGGATCCTTCCATTCCCTTTTCTTTGTTTGTCTAGTATATAGAATGAATGATAATGATCTCTTTTTATAGTTGATAGAAAACCACATTGTACATGTGGATCAAACTAGGGTTAAGACTATATTCATCACCATAAAATTGTATGGTTGATTTGTTAACAATTTTCATATTTGCTTTTACCTTCTCCCTTTCATCATATTGTAAGTTGAGGACTTATTTGTCATTCTCAGTTAGTGATGTATACATCTATCATTTTAACCTTTGACCATAATCAAACCCCACCTAAAATGGGGTATCTTCCCTAGATCCACTAAGACTTGGTACTCATCAACTCTGTCATCACATAGATAGTTACTAGAGGACTAGGGTAAACAAATGTGGGAGGAGTCCTATAATAATTGAACATAAATACCTAATTGATAGTAAAAAAACCATGTTTTTATTTTCCTCATGCTTTACATATAGGGGTCCAATTATATACCCATTGACTAAGTAATGGAAAAAATACTAGTACAAATACTACCTTTAATGTCGATTAATATGGACATTTGATGTCGGTTTCCATGGGACACCCAAGTGGGTGACATTAAAGGTATAGGCCTACCACGTCGATTCCAAAACTGATGACACAAAGCCAACCCCAATTGCAATAAAAAAATAACTAACACTGGTAGGAGCCATAGTCATCAGTTATCTATAGAAAACTGATGACTATCTTCATAATCAAACAAAAAATTGACCCAGTTTACAACCATAGTTGTCAGTTATTTTAGTAAAAACCAACGACTAATTCCATTTCCAAACAAAAAAGAGATCTCATGTTTGGTTCATAGTCGTTGGTTCGAAATAAAACTGAGAATAAAGCTTTAAATTATTGTCGATTATGATTTCAAAAACTAACACCTATCTCCATAGTTGAACAAAAAAAATTGGCCAGGGTAGGACATATTCGTCAGTTTTCTATAAATAACTTACAATGTAGACCTACAATGACAGTTTTTCAAATAACCAACGACTATGTCATTTTTTTTAATATCAGCTTGTAGGCCTATTGTCTGGCTGGTTAGTAGGATGCAAAACCTGTAGTTAAGTTCTGAACTACAATTTTACATCATCCTGTGATTTCAGCCTAACAACATGCCACAAACATGTAATAACAAGATGATCAAAACTATCTATATATCAAGACTCCATATACATCTTGTGATTCAAACACATGCAGAAACACAATTCATTCAATCACATGATTCACACACATGTAGAAACATTAATTTGCATTCACTCATCCATTTTCACATTCACACACATGTAGAAACCAACAAATCCATTGATTTATCCATTTTCGCATTCACACACATGTAAAAATGCCATTCATTCATTCATTCATTCATATTCACACACATGTATATAGATCAACTTTCAACAAGACAATTAAAAAAGGTCATTCACACATATATATAAGCACCACATATATACAAAAATAATCACATCAAACATTGCCTCCCTTTCAAAGGCTTTTGCCCATTATTCTCTTATTTCATCTAATTGCTCTATCGTATAGGGCATATGTACATCTAATAGTTTTCCCCTATATTTTAGTCATTAGTTTTAAACACCTGCAAAGAGAATGACTTATATATATAATTAATAAGTTTGATATTTCCATATTATCTAATGAGACTATACCTATGATGATCAAGACTACGTATTACATGTTGTATGTTTTCGATGAAGTGTGCCACATATCTGACAATTATATCCATATACCACATTACGTAGTATCCACATGCCCAATAATCCAAATATCTGTGTGTGGTTGGATGGTTTATTTTATTCCTATTTTATCTCAATTTTCATATCGAGCCTATATCTTCTTCTTCCCAATGTAAAGTTAACTCTTTCCTGACTTTTATCCCCTCAAATGTAAGTTGAGGTTTCTCATTACCATGTAAAAACTTAATAGAAATAGGATAGTTTCCTTTCTTGCAATGAAAAATTTGAAAATCAACGTCAGAAGGGCTGACTATTTCACATGGCGAGCTGAATAGATGGAGGACCAAGGAGGGAAGACCACAGGAGGAGCAAACAAAATGGCTAGTTGATCCAACTGATTGACAAAAGGCGTCTAGACATCATTTGGGTAGGAGGCCAACCGATCATTTCAGGCGACCAACCGACCTACCAAGAGGAAAGAGTACCAGTTCAAGGGTTGAATCGATCAATCAGGATTGACAAGTACTTTTAAAAAAAATGGCCATTCTATTCATCCCGTGGCCTGGGCTCAATCCTGGGACCTCTTGCTAAAAAACCAAATGTCTAACCATCTTGGTATCTTTTGTTAACAACAAGTTCATGCATGTGATGTGATATTGACCTAGATGGTAGTAATTCCTTGTGGATCCAAGGCATTATAATAGATATGGCCATAACCATCACCTTTTGTTTTATATTCCATGTTTATGTTGTGGGATATAGCATGTATATGATACATACTATATATGTGCCGACTGGATAATGTATATAAATATATATATATATATATATATATATATATATATATATATATATATATATATATATATATATATATATATATATATAAAGTCTCACAATCAAACACATGTAGAAACCTGTAGTTCCATTCATTCATCTATTTTCACATTCACACACATGTAGAAACCTGTAGTTTCATTCATTCATCTATTTTCACATTCACACACATGTAGAAACACCATTCATTCATTCATTCATCATCACAGTCACACACATGTATATAGATCAACTTTCGATAAGACAATTCAAAAAAATTCATTCAAACATGCACATAAGCACCACATATATACATAAATAATGACATCAAAATTTAGAAATGTCATTCTTTAATGATTAGTACCCCAATCATAATAAAAAATTGCCTCCCTTTTAAAGGATTCTGCCCATTGTTCTCTTATGTCATCTAATTATTCTATCGTAGAGGGAATATGTACATCTAATAGCTTTTCTCCTGTATTGAAGTCATTAGTTTTAAACACCTGGAAAGAGAATGGCATATATATACAATTAATAAGTTTGATATTTCCATATTATCTAATGAAACTATACTTATGATGATCAAGACTATATATTACCTGTTGTATGTTTTTGATGTCGCGTGCAACATATATGACAATTATGTCCATATACCGCATCACGTAGTATCCACATGCCCAGCCCTTGTCAACACACTATAAATTTCAACATGTAAAATGTTAATAAATAAAAATAAGCATAGTTCACATAAATAAATATGCATTGGAGTTAGGAAACTATATCCACATTCTTCCAAACTATCATTTTATTTTTCTTGTCCACATTTCCTCCAACGTTTTTGAAATCTTTTAGTCCTATACGTTAATGTAACACATTGAATTGCATTAGTAAATAGTCACATAACCATATATGTTAACATATATAAATATAAAAAATCTCACGTGTATAATGGCCTTTTCAAATCGTGTATCGAACAGTCTAATTTGTCCCCCTTAGGATCTAGATAATAAACTGTCAATTTCTCAGGGACAATTAGTAACTCCCAATGCTTACCTCTAGTGATAAGAAAGTAAAAAAATATAACTCAAAATCCACAATGAAATGTAATTTTCTTAAGTCAAAATATATAACTCAAAATTAAACTTACCCAACATTATATGGATCTATTATCACTCTCTTGTTCACTTCACCAAAATATTTAAAATTGATAGATCAGTATAAGGTAACTGATTTAGGGTCTTCATTTACAAGATTGATCAAGGATGGAACCACAAATCCCACATGGGTCATTGAAAAATCTTTATAGACCCTATGTAAGTGGTTGCAAAACATATATTGTGTATGCATTAATATATAAGGAAATATGTCACCATATATAAAATGAGGTATATAGATATATAAATAAGATCGCACCATATCCATAGTTCTATCATAGATGAATTTAACCAAGCATAACGAAACAACTCTAAAATATATTGTAGAAATATATTATTATCTTATGATTGGCCTATAGAATCCACCACCACAGGAAATAATAATAGGTGAATTTTCAAGATGTTCACCTATCCATATTGCCATACCCCAACAGTGAGGACCTATCGAGTCAAATAGGTCCTTTGCAAGACAACTAGGTACTTTAGGTAGAGGTGGAGGTGGAGGAGGATGAGTTGTAGCATGTTTCTTCCCTTTGTCCTGCATATATAATTTCATATCAATTGTCATGTATATACGTATACAAATTAACGTAATGTAAATTTACCATACTTGATTAGCATAGATGCCTCCAACTTTGGGCTACAAGACCACTCCACCTCCCGCTTCACCGTGTCAACATCTGGGTGGGCATATGGCAATGGATGTTGTCTCCAAGCCAGAAAGACAAGCCTTGGGCTCACAAAAACCACACCATCATGTATTGGAGTGTCATGAATCATGTGCCCTGGAAGGTGTGGGAAAGCCTCACCCTCTTCAAAGATGTATTCTTGTAATTTTAGATGGCATGGCCTCAACCCCTATAATTTTAAATAGAGAATGTTATATATATACCTAGACATATCATCTTGAAAAAAATAGCTACAAAGTCATACAAATACTTACAACGGACGTGCTAGGTGGTGGGTTTAAAATATTACTCCCAACCATATCTAGCATAGGGGAAGAGCGGCACGACATAGGTACTGTCTAAGTGGCATTATGATACACCTATACTTTCTCATTGCTTCCTGGACTCTCTTATCAATTAACTCATCAACCTATACATGGCCAAAAGAAACACTCTTTGATTCCTAAATTTCCTCTGCAATAGCATTCTAAAATAAGAATAGGTTACCTCAGCTTTAAAAAATACCTCTTTTTTGACATATTTGCATTTTAATGGCCCAAAGAATGCTCTTAGGCTCACACCAGTGCCTGCAACCCTAACACGTTCAGGATGCTCTGGGTTACTAAAAGCAACTGTCAATTCATACCTTGTGCCCTGGGGGATTAATGAGCCTTGCTTCCTCTTCTCGTGAAGCTCCCGCTAATCAACATCAATACAAATTGGTAAGTAAACATAATGATCATCAATACTAATTGCTTTGAGAGCTAAATTTTACCATTTTTGCAGCCACCTCAACAGTTGTGGGGTTGGTTATATCTCCTTTTTTTGCCTCCCATCTATCCACACATCATGTAACAACCCCATTTCCTGTCAATCCAAATAAAGGAAGGCCAAGAGACTAGAGCAGTTATCCCAAAAATAGGATCAAATGGTTTTGCACACAATAAAAAATAATTAATAAATTTTACTAAACTAACTAAACTAGGTGTAGGATAAAAAAATTCTATTTTCAAAGTTTACAAAATATGGATTCCAGAATTTACCTAGAAATAGAACACCTATATATCCTCTAGGCCTTACTTTGTTTATTTTCTTTCAATGTATTCTTTCTTTGAATATCCAATTTCCAACAAGATTATCCTAAAAACACTAACAATCAAAATGATGGTCAGTATGACAAGTCATACAAGTATGTGGGGGAAACAAAATTACACAAGTAATAATAACAACATAATTCAATAATTAATGTTTAACAAACCAAATTTAACATTTCACCATGACTACCCAGTCTAGGTTTCTCCAACCTCTATCATAACCCCTCAGGGTCTCATACTACAATATCACTATCTTCCCCCATCCAGGCGGATGACATCATCATGTCTCCCCTATCTAGGCGGGTGACTTCTCATGTACCCCCTATTCAGACTGGTACCTAAATATTCCTTCCCTATCCAGGAGGATGGCCTTTCCATAGATCTAGAGGTGGCCTAAATTTGGGCTAGTCATATTCATATATAATGTGATAATCATAGTCACTTTATAGTCTGAATGGAAAGAAATAAACAAGCAATCATATAATTTCAACCATGCAAGGAAACCTTCGAGAAATAATGTGAAACAGTAATAGATAATCTTAGGCATAACGACATACCCGTCTCAAGAGTATTTGTAGTCCAAATAAGAATAAGTAGAATTAACCACACAATCAACCAAGCAAGTCAACCTAAAATTCAAGGCATACATCCATGTGTCACTACATGATTCTAAATCCTATCAAAGGACGGACTTGGTTCTCAAGTTAGGTTTTTATGTCCACTTTCTTAGTCATCATCCATATTACCACTTTAGTCCAATTAATGCTCTTTTCCACTTTCTCAATCCACAAACCCTACTTTAGTTTCCATAGACATGATTGTTCTACAAAAAGGTGTTTTTTATACAAAAGTCCCCATCTTTATCCATTTTAAGTCAAATTAGGGTTACAAAGATGAAAAGATGAAAATTTGACACTTTTATGTTTATTGGGTTGACAAAACCTTAATTTCCATCATTTAGTAACCTTTATGCATAAAGAAACACTAATCCACTAGATCTTGGATTTTAATATCCATATGAGTCCAAGCTTTTCCTTTTATTCATAAAGGATCTATACTTGATTAAAAACATTAACTAAGTCTATTAGGATCATCAACATTCACAATTTAGGATTTTGATCCATTAAAAGCATTAAAGACATCATCTCTGAACATCTTTCAAATTGGAAGTAGATATAGGTCAAGATTGTATTTTTTGATTTCTTTGAGTTTTCCTAATCAAAATATATATATTATATGTCTTGATTCAAGATACCAATAATATACTAAAATATCTAAAAAATAATTATGAAAACACCAATCAGACACTGCCACGTCAACACACATACCTTTTTTTCTCGCCCTTCTCCTTTTCTTTTTCAATCATGGATCCCTCACTCGGTCTGTTTATCTGGAAACCCAATTCCGTGCACCCCCTTTTGTCCCTCCAGTAGAACACATATACACGGATTTTATTCCTGCAGGGGAAACAAAGCACCTACTGTGCCGCGTGGGCCGAGGGGCTGAGGAGGCCAATGCCCAGGAGAAGCTCTTCGAGTAGCCGTATAAGCTCAACGAGGCTCCTTGGACCTCATTTCTACCTTGATGGGCATCGAAGAGGCATCAGGGCACATGAGTTTGAGAGCACCGAGGTTCCATGGTAGTGATTCTAGTTAGGAGAAGGAAAGAAAGGTGGGGAAAGGTGACCATGGGGAACAAATCGTGCAATGGATTTGTCTTGTACAACCGTATACACATATAGGGCCCTTATATAGGTAGCATGGTTGAGGGAAAATGAGAGTTTCCTCCCATCTTGGAGACCTTCTGTGACTGGGTTTTGGGTATTTTTTAGAAGATCATTAATGTAAACAATTTAGGGGTTAGAAAGGATCACAATCCTCTCCCAATTCTAACATATCTGGTCTCGTGGGGTTTTGTGAAGAGGAGAGAAAGATTCGAGGGTCTCAAGTTGGATGTGAACCGTTCCCTTCCTAAATTGGTTCAGGTATAAGATGAAGGTATTACCATTGATCTACAATTTAACAATCCTGATTTCCATTACACATCAAAGGCTGGGTCCTTGTATTCATGTTTGGGAAATATTTCATCGACAAATGCATATACTCACCAATTAGTGCTTTCACTTTAGTCAATCTAGTTAAATTCATAATCCTACCTCCTTTATCCAATTACTCCTAAATTTTAAAGTAAAGATCATAAAGACATTATCTAGCAATGGTATAGTTTGGGACCAAAATTTGAAAGAAATAACTCTGTTTCTTCTTATGCAAGTTATTCATTTGTGAAGCATATATTATGTATTTAAAATACATATTTTCTCTTTCTTTTCTATTTATTTTCTTTATTTTGACTCTTCTTTTACTAGGAGGCATGTGAAATCGAAAAATGTCATATTGTGGCCATCCATGCCACTTTCTAGAGAATTCCACATTATTCTCAAGCATTATGCAATTCACTTTCCTTATATTTTGCCTTTTACTTATTAGGGTTTTTTTCCCTTATCATGTTCCCTCTTTATCCTTTATTGGTTTAATATAACAAGAAAAACCATGAAATCCATTAGTCAAGGCAAATTTGTAAAGAAGTCCAATTTATAAAACAATACATACAAATGTCCAAACAAGCCCTTTTTCAAAGTTTAATTGTATAACAATGCAAGCAAAATTGAGGTCATAAGACATCATGACAATGCATAGGTGCAAGAGTAGTAGAGGACTTAGTAGTCTCATCAATAGGTTGCTCAATAGAATATGCATGTAGTTTTTGGAAAGGGCTGCATAGCCACCTGGACCCATCATGTGGTCATGCACATTCAGTGCACGACTTACTCTTTGAGCATTGCTGATAGCCCTGTTAGTAAGCACATTGAATTGGTTAGTAACAATCAAGGTCAACCGTATAGAAAAGAATTCATAGGAATGTATACTAATTAAATTGGAAGTGGCTTTTAATACCTTGAGTTCATCGGTATTTCTCTTGGAAACAAACACCTCCCACTCAGTTGGGTCCAGGTAGTTCCATTTCTCAGTGGCAAACTTCTTCCTCTTATCAGCCTCTCATATATATTGTCAGATGAAAGTTGTCCTATAGTTCCTTAGGACCCTCCCACAACTGCATCACCTTTTTATGATGTAGGCTTTCAACCAATTCAAATATACTCTGCCAAATTTTATATATTTAATAGAGTATTCTAAAAATTAGAATTGTAAATAGCTTTAAAAACATAATTGCAAATGATAATCTCACACATAGTTATTTCCATAAGAAGTCTTTCTGGCTTTTAGCAACTGTATACTAAGATTCTACATTTACACTACAATGGCCATGAGTAAGAACCTCATGATATGAACCAAATGAGTTGTGATTCTTTGCAACTGGATTTCCTGCATGATCAAAATCCACAACCAATTTTAGTCCATTGCCCCTTTGTTGTAGTAACTTGTTCATCATAGTGATGCCCCTAATTTTTTAGTTTTTTATGTTGTTTATCAAGTGGCACAAGGTCTTCAGGGGGTATATCCTCAACCTAAAACTTGACAAAAAATGCATATAGGATATAACATATAAATGGACATATAGTTAGATATATTGGAAAACTTACATTGTGACGTGGCACCCATCCTCATGGTACCATCACGATCATCATAATCATGTTCAGCCATCTGAAAAAGTGTCATATAAAAAACAATCAAGCATTTAACATTTAACATTTAATAAAATTAATATAACATTGTAAAGTTCACATGGATCTAAAATTTAAAAAATTAAACATTTAAAAAATTAGAAACATGCCTCTAATATTGAGATCTTTTATCAATTAACATTCCTTTGGTGTGATCTCCACACATGTATAAGTCATCATTAGCTTCAATATTTGGTGTTGGCAAGCCAACTTAGAATGGACTGGAGTCATCATACTTATCATAGTACACTTCTTCATCTATAGGATCTTCAATGACTTGCCTTTTACCATGAAGAACAACCAACCATTTTTCATTTGTAGGATCATAAATATAAAATACTTGCTTCACCTGTGATGCCAATATGAATTGTTCACCCTTCTCGCCAATCTTTTCAAAATTCACTAATGTGAAACCCAATTTATCTACTATAACTCCTTTAGTGTTATCAACCCAATTACACTTAAAGAGAAGAATTCTAAAATCTACATAGTCAAACTCCCATATGTCTTCAATGATACCGTAATATGACATTTTAACTTCACGTCGACTCTTATCCTTCACACTAGAAAAAAACAATGAAGATGCTTGAAGGGTGACCACACTATTTGTGGACGACGCTCTTATCATGTTGACACTTTGTGTAATATGAGAATCCATTAATGTCAAACCCTTTCATAAGACATTACATTCATTTTTGGTTTAAAGGAAAGGCATTTGATATTTTCAACAACATTATTTAGTATTTTAGATAGTTTATGTAAGACTTTATCTTCAAACCACTTAATAAATGTCTTGTTATGTTCTCTAGAAAGCCAAATTGAATTGGCTCGAGGATATAGTTTCTTGATGAAATTGGTATGTTATGTGAAATAAACACTCCCTTCATTGATATTGTGCATGGTAACACATCTACATGCACTTAGAGATGGTTATCTATGGGTCTACATGTTCATTCTCATACTATGTACTTTTCAATTAGCTTCTCAAGATCCTATGAGACCTCTTTAGGTTACCTCAACACCAACAAAAACTGGTATACACTCTACAAAAGGGTCCCTTTCCCAGGATGGGAGGAAACTACATCTTGATAACAAAGGTCACAAACAACCTTATGTCTAGGGTTTACATCCACATGAGAATTCTTAGCCCTAGCAAGCTACTAAGGCACAAGCAGACCACCTACTGAACCATGCTAGGTCATACTTGTTCTCATTCCTCAACATTGGACTAAGATCATACCTGCCCATGTAACCAACTTATCTGTAAGGGCTTCATCAAACATACCTTATACTTAAGGGGTTTCCCTTTACTCTAAACATGAGGAGTTCCATGCTCGAATCTATAGAAATTCAAATCTCATCATGAGCATCAGGTACACCACTTCACCTCTTAGGCCTAGGAACCCTAGGTTCACTTTTTAGATGTTCCACTGCATGCTCAACCTTTGAACCATGAACCAAGCATGTACAAGGTATAACATGTATGTCCTATTATCATTCCACTTGAACAACACTTCAGAGTGGAATCCTCCTCAAGGATAACCAACTAGGTAAAAGGCCTCACAACTTGCTACTAAACCTCTTCATGGTCTAAGGAACTCTTCTTCCCATCTCAGAAGGTAAACACCTATACCATAGGCACATAGGTACCAGCAGCCTCATCTTCTCTCTAGGGTTTGGTTCCACTAAAGGCAACCAAGATACCACCAGCCTCCAGGGATCATGCATGAGGCAACCACAACCATCCACTTAGGTCGCATCATCCTCAACTCCCCACTGTTCCTCATATCTCAGAGTCTAAGCTTCCAAACTTCTTGCTTGGGTCCTTCTCTCTCTCTCTCGAGAGAGCTGACCCTACAAATAGCCTTACTACTAGAGGTCCTCTCTCCATGAAGGTGGATCAAGCTTACAAGCATACCCCTACATGGGTGAAGCCTATGTTCAAACTTATATTTGCTCAAGATTATCCATAGCTCTTTATGCTTATCTCATATGCTATCCATCATGCCCTTCTGGCCTTAGATTTAACCTACTTCCAGCACTACTGACGTACTCTGGTTGCATACTATGCCATGCTCATATAAGCCCATAGGGTTTCTATAGGTTCTTCACTAACCTCATCATTGAAGGAGTTATCCTTTACACTAACATGCACGACCCTTACTAGGGTTGCGTCGCCAAAGGAACTAGGTCATCCAACCTCACATGGCTCATATCATCATGGGTATCTAAACTAAAAGCATTTCCACTCACATACATGATCTACCATGACATCTAGCTCATCGTGTCATCTCTCTCTCTCTAACCTTCACTTAGGGTTAGGGTTAGCATCATCCTCAGAAGATGTGCTAGGTCTCTACTTATAATGGAGGTCTCTACCTCCAAGAATAACTTTCCCTACTCATCCTCCTGACAAGGAGGTCTAGCCTCAGGTCTCTCCTGAGGGCATGACAACATATGTCATACAACCTAAGCATGCAACTATTCTTTAGTTTACTTTAAACTATTAAGCTTATGTCCATGACATCTTATTTACATGCTTTTTATTAATTTGGTGGAGGATTCCTTAAACCTTATCAACTTTACCCATACCTCAAGAGGGTGAGGAAGAGAGAGAAAACCCTAATCCTTAAAATCCTTAACATCATTTGAGTTGAGAAGGGATGAATAAGATGAGAGAGTCCTAAAGGTATCTTATTTTGAGTCAAATCATGAGACATTGGCTAGATAGTCACACAAATCTGGGAGTCCTCGTATCCCGACTAGCGGTGCGGAGGAAAATATTTCCAGCCCCCAGGCGTGATCCTTTTCTAGACACCTCTATCTTTCGAAAAATCCTCTAATAACTCCCTCAGGTTCTACAAAGTTTGTAAAATTTAATAATTATAAAAGATTAAATGAGGAACCTATGCTCTGATACCAAATGTAATAACCCCACCTCCCTGTAACCCCTAATTAAGGGAGACCAAAAGGTCAGAGCCGTTATCCCAATTAAGAGGATCAAAGGTTCAACAAATAATCAGTAATAATTATAAAATTATACCAAACTAAACTAAAAACTGGTATAAAATAAAACTTTGCATACCTTTTTCAAAAACTTGGATATCTAACTTCTATCCACATCTGGACTCTATTCTAACTAATCCTCCTTGCACTTTATTTCTTAATTTCACAATATGCCACTTTACTGTTTGTCCTTTTCAATTTGTACCTAAAACGCCGACAAACAAAATGTCGGTCAACATAATTGAATATGCCAGTATGTGAGGACAACCAAAATTCTACACATATGGCTAACAATCTAAATATCACAATCAAGTTAATTAACAAGCCAATTTACACTTTCAATGTGATATTCTCCACCACTTTTGCCCTAACCCTGGCATACCCTCCTTGGGTTTCCCTTTTGCTTATGACTTAAGGCCACCTTCTCAATCCCGATCTTGGTGCCTGGGGTCACCTCTCATAGTTCCCATTAGTCATGCAATAAAGACCATCTTCTCAATCCCAAGCTTAGTGTCTGGGGTCACCACTCATGGTGCCCATGGGTCTTCCCTCCTGGGCTTGACCTTTTGGCATCATCCATCAGGGTGGCATTTAGGTGCGAGAATACACACTTATATTATAATTGTGATAATCATAGTGAATTTATAATGTGCAAGTAGGAACATCCAAACTGATAGGTTGCATTCAATGTGATGAATCATCCGGAAAACCTTTGGGAAACTAATGTGATTAACCATAATTAACCACATACCTGTCAAGCTGACTTGAGTGCAGAAATGATCCAACTAAGCAAGAAATCCAG
The DNA here is from genome assembly GCA_963693085.1 of Alisma plantago-aquatica. NCBI lineage: Eukaryota > Viridiplantae > Streptophyta > Magnoliopsida > Alismatales > Alismataceae > Alisma > Alisma plantago-aquatica. Next base: position 985,756,738 of record OY856409.1, read on the forward strand.
TAAACAAGCAAGCACACAAGATGATCCTGAAACATGCATCCAATTTTCCTATCATTGATCAGGCCATCAAGGTATATTAAACCTAGTTGCTTCCTAGGGTTACTAGTCCTTTTCAGGGTTTCGATTACAATTAGGGTTTCACTTCATTTTTACCATTTTAAACCCTAATTTTATATAATTACTCACAAACCCTAATTATCTCATCTACTTCTCAAGAAAGATATTAAGGTTACCTTTTAGCAACATATAACCCTAATTTCGGATTAAATGCACTTTTCTTTCCTTTTTCCCCTATTTAGGGTTTCTAAGTATATTCACCATCATATTAGGTTTAAAACCCTAAATCTTGCAATTTCATCTTCAAAATAGGTTAAGATTCATCTTTATCATTAAATAGATTAACAATACTCGAGTTAACCTATTTGCACTTAGAAAACAATCTATTATCATCAATTCGGGTTTCTAATAAAAAATTAATACCTTTTTCGTCAAAATAATGCACTTTTGCAAATAGGAACAAAATCAGGTTTTCAAATAAATTTATTGTGTTCCTTGTATTTTTCTAAGTAACTTTTATATTTTAACTTTATTCATCAGAGCTTCCTATCAAAAGTTATGATTTTTGCAAGAAAAGACATCAACTTGAATTATCTATTATTTTAGAAAAACGTCGGCCATCCGATCCGTGGTCCACTGGACCATGAGAAATCCAATGGTCCACAGAGACGTGCCTCACTCACGATTAAAGGAAACAAAGGACAACATTGCCCTTACCTATACTGAAGGGAAGTCGGGGTATTTTGGTAAAACACCAAGTGACCATCTTTAACCTCCGTTCACTGCTTCTTGCGAACAGATGGTCAACCTGATGGTTGACTCTAGGCTTCTCTCGTTTCGTATGCAAGATGAAATCATCAGAAGCACCGTCTGGCTTCCCCAAACTCAACGAGCCTATTGATTGGTTGCTCTCTTCCTCCCACCACCGTGGCGACAGAGCTGACATCTAGCGTGAAATCGGGGGAAAGGAATAGGGAAAGGTGTCGGGTCTCGGGGTAAAAGAAGGTAGAGGTGACCTTTCTAGATTGTATAGGCACTCACGTGAGGGTTTGTGGGTTCGCAGAGAGGGTGTACCTCTGTATTTATACCTATCTTCAACCAACAGGGTCTCCACTGGCTGCAGATTGGGGAAACCCTCTAGAAACCTCAAACCCAGATAAAACCTAGGGTAGGTCGGTGCGGTTTGATCTCCCGAACATAATGGAAGGCTTTCCCAATCTCCTCGTGCACCCGGTTATGAGAAAATCCATGATAACCAGACTCCTCCAGATTCCAATCCTACTAGAGATAGAAGAGGACCTAGGTGCCCTTGGATCTTAATCCAACAGATGACGTGGTGCGTGCCATATCTATATGAAAATATTTATCATTTTAATCAGGAAAATAAGTGCGACATTTAATGATTACTCATTCACTTTATGGATTTTCAAAAATCCATATCTCTTGAACCTTACATCCAAACAATCCCAAATTTCTAGGGAAACTTATTAATGACTTAATCTACCTCTATACCAAATTTGGGCTCATTATCTAAAAGAAAACATGCCTTTTTTAGGTGTAAGATATTACTCAATTAGGCTTATTTCTCCCATCTTTTCTCATTTTTATTTTCTTATTTCCCATTATTTCTATTCCTTGTAATCCAAGAAAGCAAGTGGGGTTCGAATTATCACTCATTATGACCAAACCCTCACTTCTCTCTTTATTTCTTACATTATCTCCTTTATTTCAAATACTCTTAATTAATTGTTTATCTGTGGTTTTTCTTTTGATTTTGATTCCTTTTTCCATTAGAAACTATGTGGACACGAAATCTCATCCAAAATGGTTCCATTATCCAAATATTGACATATTTCTTGTAATATTATTATTATCTTATATTTCCTTTAATAAAGCAATATTTAATTGATATTTTCTCTCTCTTGTTGCATTATCTTTGCAACTTGGACTCCTTAGAACCCAAGGAATACAAAAGGCACGAAATCCACCTTTGGGGAATATTATTTTTCCTTATAGAGGTTTCTACAATTTTCTTTTCTCCATTTCCTAATTATTTAGTAATTGAATTTCCTTTTTCTTTTGCTTGTTATTGGGCCCAATAGCCAATAAGGCCCACAAAACAACCAAGCAAGGCTATTTACAAACGAAATTCATGCATTTAATCAAATGACATCATTATTTGTTCATTTATCTTTAATAGAAGAAATTACATTTCTCCCCAAAAGAATATGAAAAATGGGGTTGTAACATCCTTCCCCTCTTATAGGAATTTTGCCCTCAAAATTCCATCAAACAAGCAGAATAAGACTTTCACATGTCCATCATGGATCTTATGTGGCTTCACCCTCTCCATGGTGCTTCCCAAGAACCTTCATCATCTTATATTCTTTCATCTGAGTTCTCTCTCACCTTAGTATATCATACCCTCATAGGTGACTTAGGACATTTCAGCCTCTCACAAAGCTGAATAGGTTCATGGCTCAGCACATGGCTTGGGTACCTCACATAGTGCTCTAGATCGAACTCATGGAATACATTATGCATCATGTTATCCTGAGGGGTAAGGTTAAACATAACCATCTCCACCAATCTATTTCAATGGACCCATATATTGGGGACTTAGCTTTCTCAGTTGTAGCTCAGAGGGGTTAGATTTTCACATCACATGTTCTCCCACAATGAACTGCATGTCAGTCTGCTTTGCATCAGCTCATGATACATGTCACCCCTGGGCTTCCTCATCCGTTGCATGATCAAAGTGACTTCATCTACACCCACTGTGGTCTCACTGACCTTCACAAGGTCTTTCCACCAACATCCTCTTTAATGAAGTGGTGACTGACACAACCTCCCTTATAGAGTCTCATCATGTCCCGATCCTGGATATGGTGGTTATCATTACATCTTACATAGGACAAAACTATCTCCATGTATCACCTTGAACGAGCACACATGCTCTTATCAGACCCTCTAGTCTAGATCATTCTAACCATTAGTTAGAGGTGATAAGTTGTACTAGCATCAAGTTCTTCCCATACCTACTTCCACCGCATGGAAGCAAACCTTTAGATCACACTCAAGGACCTTTGAACTCACATTATGGTGTAGTTGAACCATCTCTCTCTTACATGTAGTTCAACCAGATCTGTCCCTTGACAATACTCCCTCTTTCTCTTAGACTATGTCATTTAGGTAAGGCGATCTACCATAACCCATATTACACCTTGACCTTCTTCAGTCCATGGGAGACTTACAACAACATCCATAGTGATGAACTCCCATAGCCTCTCAGGGACTCTTTATCCTCCATACCAACTCATTGGGTTACTGGTGTTCGTCCTTCACCTCCTGGCTTGCATGGCGACAAGCCACATGCATCTTTGTACACTTTTCATTTTAGGCATCAAAGTACTTCTACCACTTATTATCTTTGCAGTACCATGGTGTATGGTGATCTTAAAATCATGATCTCCTGTATGTCATGATTCCTCAAGATTGATTCCTCAGAAACCCTAAACCACTCTAGTCGGGGTTTCATCACCTTCTTTTCTAGAGAAGTGCATCTGAGGTTCTACAACCATCCTTTTATTGAATCAAGGCCTAGGCTGGCTAACCAAACAACTACTAACTTGATCAATGATCTCATTACATCTGAGTGTTATCCCAAACATATCTCACAAACTTAGGGTTAACCTAACAACCTCTTCTAGCCTCCAGCTAAACTAGGCAGTTGCATCTCAACCAGAGCATCCATTACCCCCTCACATCCTTACGTGTACGATAATATTGAAGACATACACCTCCATGTATTACACTTATCATCTCATCTCAGACTTTAAGTCTATCTTCATCAAGAAGTCTCTGAGCTCATCCTCTTGGTTATCAAACTCAACCTTGTATAACTCACAAATTCCACACAGCTCATGATAAAAACATCCTCATAAGATGACTACCTTATTTCTCTTGATGTTGGTAAACCATCCACATATCGTACACTCCACAAGGGTATGTTATTACCTCTATCCTCATACCTCATAACAATGTTCCAACTCACATCATCTTTATCCCTGGTGTATGGTATGCACATTGTCCTATCTCTCACTCCCATAACAAGAGGAAATAAGCATTTGGCAACCATCCAAACACAAAGTTCTTCCTGTCCCAAGAGTAGAGATGGTACATCGTACATTTCTAGCACACCTTTAAATCTAAGTTGAATCATGCAACTTATGTCTCTACATCACGATCATCTCGATATCAAAGTTACTTCCATGGAAAACTGATCTCGAACCCACTTGGGTCACCACACAATCCTTGGTCATCTCCTCTAGGTCTGTAGGGTGTCGACACTTTTGGGGTTATCCCTCTTCCCTTATGCATCCAGAGAGTGCCCTCCTCATATGTCCTTTGGGTCCCATGATTTCATGAAGGTGATCAATCTCCTAACCCATGGACCTCAGACAATGATGGTTGTTACCTCCCGACCCTATGGTCATGTGCAATTAGGGAATTAGGCAACTCCTACTTCCGTCGGTCGTATCCCTACTTGACCCTAGTATAGACTTAGGATTCTAATATAGTATATGTACAACTTATAACCTTACCCAAGTCTTTATCATCTCTCTCTACATTCCTGGGCTGACTTTCATCCTTTCATAGGGGTCATGGCGACCTGCCTACCTTGGTCAGGCCTCATACCGGTTACATTCATGTTAACACGTCCACATGCACTTAGAGATGGTTATCTATGGGTCTACAGGTTCATTGTCATACTATTTACTTTTCACATAGCTTCTTAAGATCCTATGAGACCTCTTTAGATTACCTCAACACCAACATAAATTGGTATACACTCTACAAAAGGGTCCCTCTCCCAGGATGGGAGGAAACTACATCTTGATAACAAAGGTCACAAACACCCTTATGTCTAGGGTTTACATCCACATGAGCATGCGTAGCCCTAGCAAGCTACTAAGGCACAAGAAGACCACCTACTGAACCATGCTAGGTCATACTTATTCTCATTCCTCAACATTGGACCAAGATCATACCTGCCCATGTCACCACCTTAGCTATGAGGGGTTCATCAAACATACCTTATCCCAATGCATTATAAGTTTTGGTATAGTTATAGATAAGAGCCTGCATTGTTTCTTTGTAGCAATTGTCATAATAATTCCTATTTGAGAACTTTACTGATGCTAGTGAAATCATATCATGTAGAGCCCTGGCCATATACCCATCAGTGTCAGAACTTGCTGGATGGTGAAACGGGTGCTCCGTGGAAAAACCTGGAACACATATTTTGAATATGTGGGGGTAATGGGCGAATGTATCCTAACGTCCTAATGAGGGAATTGAGGAATGGTAAACATTAAACCTCTCAATCCTTCATTACTTGTACCAGGATGGATGTATCACGAATCCCCTGATGATTGGGATAGATGCAATACACATCTCCCAATAATTTTAATGCCGAATCGATGGAGATAAACAAGAAGTCTCATGATCATGAAGAGAGTACAACACGCCACTGTAACTCTAATAGAGAAGTTTCCAGTATACCCTGGGAAGCTATTTAGCAGAGACACAAGATGTCCTGCATTTGATCTCGTACTGACCGAGACAAGGGAGGTCTTAGTAGCCGACTCTACCATTGACCTTGTATGGCACTGATTTCGACTTCACAATGGTCGGTTGGAGTATGAGCGGTATACCTCATCTCCTCAGGGCATAAATGTGATTGTAAAATGTAATCAGACATGTAACATGTTTGCTTAAGGATTGAATACGGAAAACTCATTGGCTGATGTTACATTTCTTTTATGCATTTTCAGTTGATAAATATTATTCACATTTCCTTATATTCAATGCAAGTAGAGGTGTGAATTATGAATCTACCATGAGTTGATACAATGCTTTCCTCAGGGAAGGTGATTAATTTACTCTACTCATTCAATGATTATTATTGTTGTTAATACATAAGAACTCTTGTTCAGTTGTAGTTATAATAATCTGCTATAACAATGTTTGGCGGAGAGTTATATCTCCCGCTGGGGCAATTTACAATTGTCTCACCCCCGTGGGATCCAATGTTTTTAGGTGGACGCAGATGAAGAAGCAGAATCACTATAACAGAGAAAGATCAACAGTAGCACCAGGGACATCAGTAATGTCTCAGGTGGAGACACTGTCTGTCAAGTTTTAGTTAGTAGTCCTATGTGTCGTCTCTGTATTCTCAGGTCCTCGAAGTCAGTAGATAGTGTTTTTATCATTAACTTGAGATTTTGGCTTGATGCTTCTAGGTTTTTATGCTGTATGTATATAATGTTGAATAGGACAGCTGATGTTGTAATCCTCGAGAAGAGAGGGTACAAGTTATGTACTTTTGAATCAGGATGTAAATATTATACTTTGGTTCTTAATGGAAGAGTTTCCTATGTTTGGATCTCTTTGCAAAAAGTTTTAATTTTTAGTGATTTTCAGTAATCCGCTGCAAATGATTCGCTTCTGCTTAGTTAATCTTGTGTTTTGTAACTTGGATGCCACAATTTAGTGGTATCAGAGCTCTAGGTTCGCTGAGTCTACAGAGACATAGGACTAAGGTAGTAGAGTCTGTTCTAGTGTCTTCCAGTGTATCTGATAGTGTCTTCTGCTCATATAATAACATCTATCTTGTGAAAAGTAATTAGGGATCAATAGGAGTATGATGATATGATGTATGAAGACATGATGATCCTAGTGTATCTGATAGTGTTCTATGTGAAGACATGATGATATGATTTATGAATAACATCTATCTTCCTTTATCTGGGATTTCAGGGATGAAATCCTTATAAGGGGTGGATAATTTGTAACATCCCTGACCTGGATTATGCCTTAACCCTAGAAGTCTTGCTTAAGCAAGTTAATTAGATCCTTAATTTTATCTTGTGAAAAGTAATTAGGGCTCAAGAGGAACTTGTGTTTCAATTTTGGTCCTGTTTGAATAATGTTGAAGCAATGTTTGCTTATTTAGGACTAAAGTGAAAATTACCCAACTTGAGGGGTTAACTTGCAAATGTTACATAAAAATATGTTCCTATAATATTGAGACATCATAAGAATGAATATGATGTAGTGGAATGGTTTCCACAAGCTTGGGCACCAAGATAAAGCTTGTAGAGCAATGTTTGTGCATTAAAGCCTAGTTTTGGTGTAAAGTGCAATTCACCCAAAACCTAGGGTTCAATATGCAAATTACCACATCAATACGGTCCCTAATGTTTCTTGACATCATTTAGAGTAAATAAAATGAGAGGGGTGCCTCATTTGAATTAAGTTGGAGGAGAGAGAATCTTGATATTAAAATAATCAAGATTTAAGCCTAGTTGGAACCCTAATTCAATTTAATGCAAAAATAAATAAAATAATTTGAAGGCCCTGCAACCAAAATTAATATGGTTGGATTCATATGTGTTTATGGACGAGACTAAGCCTTGCAAAGGCACGAGAATATCCTAAGGAGGTGAAATTCCACTCACCATTATTATAAGAAAAAGGATTTCCACTCAAATATGGATATTCTTATTATAAGGGTTAAGGTGCTTATTTTTCTTTTCTTTAAAATGTGGATAATTGAAGGGAATAAGAGGCCAAGAGGATATCCTCGTCTCTAAGGAAGGAGAGGGGTCAAGTGGCAAGGGAATGGAGGGGATAATTCCTACTTTCTCTCTCCTAATTGAATTTTTTAATAAAATTCACATATAAGCTCATTTATCCATAGAATGAAAGGGAATTTCGGATTTACTTCCACCCCTTGCTTGGAAAACGACCTTGGGAGCTTGGGAGAAAGAAGAGAAGGACCCCAAAATGTTGGTAAGTCCTTGACCTTCGTTCTCCTCGATTCCATGGTGGAAATCAAAAATAAATTCTGGATTTCTTCTTATTTCGATCTCCTCTTCAACCCTAGCCAAACTTTTCAACCAAAAGCTTGAGGATGAGCCTAAGGGGAGTTGCAAAAGCTTCATCCACCATTGTTGGCATGAGACTGGAGCTTTGGAGCTCAATTGGAGGTGGGTTTTATAACTTGAAACCCTAACTTTGTTATTGCATTCAATTCCCCCTCAAATAATGATCATTTCTCTATTTACAAATATTGATTTGGTTGATTGATGCAATCTCCATGGAAATCACAGCAGGTTTCATGGGTATAGAGCTTGATGATGATGACATCATCATAAGCACACAACTCCCCAAATATCTATACAAAACAGTTTCAATCAAATGTCCAAACGGTTTCACAAACCGTTTGGGAGCAAACGGTTTCAAACCGTTTGGAATGAAACGGTTTCACTAAAGCGCATACAAGCAAACAATTTAAGACTGTTTGGTGATGTTGACCAGGGTTGATCATTTGGGGATTTGTTCATAATGATCTAGGTTAATGACCCATCAATTATTATTGATTAACTCCAATTGGTTCATGAGTTGAAGGTCCATCAATCACCTAAACCCTAATCGGGTTGAGTGCTGATTTCATAAGTGATTGAGCTTGAAACTTGGGTTGATTGACCCAAACGGTTTCAAAAATATTTGGGAATCACCCAAACGGTCTCAATACCGTTTGGAGGACAACCAAGACCGTTTGGAGGTCTAGGGTTGAGTATGGTTAGGTATTTGAAGATTCAAACATATGGTATAAACCCTAATCGGCTAAGTGCTGATTTTGCAATTGAATGAGTTGATGCTTTGGGTTGATTGACCCAAACGGTTTCAAGACCGTTTGGGGGTCACCCAAGACCTTTTGGAGGTCTAGGGTTAAGTATGGTCAAGTGTTTGAAGGCCCAAAGATACCAAATTGAAATACAATTAAGTGCTGATTTGGTGACCAATCCTAGGATCCAAACCCTAATTGAATGACATGGTTAATGATGATATGATGGGAAAACGGTCTCAAGACCATTTGGAGGTCATCCAAACGATCCCAAGACCATTTGGGGGTCACCCAAGACCGTTTGGAGGTCTAGGGTTGACTATGGTTAGGTGTTTGAAGATCTAAAGGTACTAAGTTGAAGTGCAATCAAATGCTAATTTGGTGATCAATCCAATGATCCAAACTTTAATTGATTGACTTGTATTTTGATGTTGACATGGGAAAATGGTCTCAAGACCGTTTGTAGGTCATCCAGACAACCTCAAGACCATTTGGGGTCAGGTCATGTCCAATTTGGATGATGGACCAATAGTTTTAAAGTAACTAGTTTCACATTGGTTAATGTTGAAGGATCATCGATTCCAAACCCTAATCCAATTGATTCAAACCCTAATTGATGATCAATTGAGGGTCAATTGAGGGTCAAATCAGTTGAAGGTTGACCTAATTAACTCAATTGAAGTATGGTGATAGGTTCAATTGATGATTAGTTACATGAATTCAATGGTTGAAGGATTCAACATTGGAAACCCTAATTTAATTGGAGTGGTTGAGACCCATTTGGTCGTTGCGGTTTTGAGGGGGTTTGGACCAAACGGTCTCAAGACCGTTTGAGTACAAATGGTCTCAAGACCATTTGGGACCAAACGATCCCAAACCATTTAAGTGCATGCGGTTTCAAAACCGGTTGAGTTCATGCGGTTTCAAAAAGTCAACTTTGGCAAACAGTCTTCACCACCTACTTTTCTAAACAGTTTTGAGTATTCAACCAAGACCATTTGAGGTCTGATTGGTCAAGACCATTTGAGGTCTAAGTGACCAAGAATCATTTGGAAAGTGATTAATCAAATTGTATGAACACTTAAAGTGAATAAAGGTCAATGGTTTAAGTGGTCAATTACATGATGTAAATCAATGGTGTTTATAATAATGGTACCTTTAGTGAGATAGGGTGATTAGTACCCTTCAAGTAGCTAAGCCCTAATGATCATGGTGATAATGAAATAACCCATGATGTCAATTCTTCTTCAAGATTGAGTTGACTTAGCTTAATCAAGGCTGAAGCAAACATGATCTTGTAGAAGATGAAAGAGAAGATTTCCTACATGATTGATAATCAAGTAGTAGACTTCCTATATGAATGGATGTCTAATTAGGGTATGATCCTTCATAGTGAGATCATGAAACCCTAATTATGAGGGTTAATGAATCATAACCCTAACTGAGGATATTAGATCTGGAGTGGACACGGTTATGAAAACTTCTTCTTTCAAAGGAGAGGATGACCAATCTTCTCTCTCTTCCAACTTCCATCTTTGGAGATTCAAGACTGATGGAGATGAACATGATGACTCGAGATTTTGGTAGCACTTCATGGTCCTCAATGATCTATCGACAGGTGGAGGTGGAGGTCTAATTATAGACGTTGTCCACCGACTTAACCATTGGGTCATGGTGGCAGCGCTTGTGTGGGTTGTGACCTCCATCACGTTCGTAGCACTCTAGATAGTTTGCCTCAGTTGTGGGGGTTGATCAGTCACAGGGGTTGCTCGGTCGCGGCTTGTCCCGCGATTGTGATGATATTGATCTTACAGTCACGGTAACTATCACAATCATAACCCTTATTTCAATTGGAGGGAGGAGTATCGGTCACGGTCTGGGGTTCTCGAGCTGAGGCAACAACTGTGGCTAGGATGTTAGTGGGTTGTATAGTGCGGTCACGACATTGACCACGATCATGGCGTAGCATAAACCTGCATGAGTAAGAGACGTATAATTTCAAGATTTTAACACTATGATACTCAAATAAGTAGAGAAATACATGAAAGGTATGACAAGGTAGGAATAAAACATATGACAAAAGTTCACAAAATGAGATGTTATTAGAAAGGGTTGTCCATGGTGATATTCTAGATATTCACTAAAATGGGGAAATATTATGAGGCCAAATAATTGAGCCTTGGGTAATGGGCCCGGGTGTTACAAATGGTATCAGAGGCATAAGCCCTCTAGTAGGTGGGGCTCATATGGGAATGTGACATACCAATCTTGATCTGTGTGGTCCAGACATGTTGGAAAAGGTTGTCGATGGTGATGTAGCCACCCTTATGCTAGTATTTCATGATCAGGAGCTTGGTGTCCATAGGATATTTTGGGCCTGCACTGAGATGGGTGACTAGTCAGGAAGTTGATCCTGACTTGCACATGAGTTAGGACAAAGCACACAATTAAGGCTAGTGATGGTTTGTAAGTTGATTCACCATTCCTAAAATTGCACTAGAGCCTTGGGTAGTGACACTACTACAGAAATAGCGTTCAGTGTCGCTTTTCTGGGCGTCGGTTATTAAGGAAAACCAACACCTATAATATCAGGCGTCGGTTATGTAGGCAAACCGACGTCTATATTCGAAGACCAGCCAGACACGGGTACCGCTGTGTATTCAGCGTCGGCTGACTATAACCGACCGATGCCTAAAAGCGCCCGCGAAATCCAATTTTCAGACGAAAAAAAATTTGGGCCACATACAGCGTCGGTGTTTTAACTATTAACCGCCGCCTATTTAAAATGAATTTTTGCGTGAAACGTTCCACTTTAGGTGTCGGTTATCCTTGGATAACCGATGCTGATAATGGTTCCCGCCAAATAATTTAGGGTAAAAGTTTTCTATTTGGGCGTCGATGTTTTACTAATAACCGACGCTAAAGCATAATAGGCGTCGGTTGTGTAGATAACCGACGCCGTTGATCAACTTAATAGACCCGATACCCGGCTCTTCCCCCTTTCTTCCTGTTTCATCGCGACTTCTCTTCTGTGCTACTGCTCGCCGCCGTTCTCCCAAAATCACCCATCGTCGGTTGCTGCTGCTCGCCGCCGCTGCTCTGGTTCTCTTCTGCTCACCGGCGCCGCTGCCCGCCGCCCGCCGCTGCTGCTTCTTCTCCTAGTGCTTCTCCGACCGGCACCTGCTGCTTCTCCGATCGTCAGTTGCTTCTGCCTGCCGCCCGCCCCTGGTCATTTGTTGCTGTCGCTGCCACTACTGCTGTAGCTCCTCCACACGCTGCTGCCGCCGGCGGTCCTCTCCACACTAGCTCCAGGTAGCGCTACCTCTCCTTCTCCCTATCTATTTACCAACATGCAACAAGCACGACCATGGCTGTGTTGGCCTACCACGGCCGTGCTGTCCAGCACGGCTGTGGTAGGCCAACACAGCCACGGCCGTGCTTGCTGTTGGTAAGGATATGAACAAATTTTCATGGAATGTTTTATGTAAATCCTAGGATATGAACAAATTTTTTGCTTGCATATATTTGTGCTTCTATTCCTAATGTTTGACTTAATTCAGTAAATTTTGATGCATGTTGAAATAAGATTTAAACTTGTAAATTCTAGCATCCTAATTTGATTTGATTAAACCTAACATTGATGAAACCCTAACATCAATTGTGATGAAACCCTAACATTAATTGTGATGAAACTCTAACATGTACATATCTATTATTGTGTTTGTTGGCCTAGAAACCCATCCAAGATTGACTCATTAGGAGTAAATCTTGGATAGTCCCCAGTTTGGGACTGTTCTTGAACACCTAATCTCACTTAGGATGTAAGTGTATAATGTGTATTGGGTTTTTGAGAAAATTTCGGTAGCATTTCCCCATTTGTTCTCTAAGTACATACGTACTTAGAGAACAGCGGGGAAATGCTGCCGAAATTTTCTTGAAAACCCAATACACATTATACACTTACTAGTGAGATTAGGTGTTCAAGGATGGGATAGGTGGTACACATTTATTATATATAAGAATGACATCAAATGTGTTTGTTGGCCTAGAAACCCATCCAAGATTTACTCATTAGGAGTAAATCTTGGATAGTCCCTGGTTTGGGACTGTTCTTGAACACCTAATCTCACTTAGGATGTAAGTGTATAATGTGTATTGGGTTTTTGAGAAAATTTCGGTAGCATTTCCCCGTTTGTTCTCTAAGTACATATGTACTTAGAGAACAGCGGGGAAATGCTGCCGAAATTTTCTTGAAAACCCAATACACATTATACACTTACTAGTGAGATTAGGTGTTCAAGGATGGGATAGGTGGTACACATTTATTATATATAAGAATGACATCAAATGTGTTTGTTGGCCTAGAAACCCGTCCAAGATTGACTCATTAGGAGTAAATCTTGGATAGTCCCCGGTTTGGGATTGTTCTTGAACACCTAATCTCACTTAGGATGTAAGTGTATAATGTGTATTGGGTTTTCGAGAAAATTTCGGCAGCATTTCCCCATTTGTTCTCTAAGTACATATGTACTTAGAGAACAACGGGGAAATGCTGCCGAAATTTTCTCGAAAACCCAATACACATTATACACTTACTAGTGAGATTAGGTGTTCAAGGATGGGATAGGTGGTACACATTTATTATATATAAGAATGACATCACATTATACACTTAGGATGTAAGTGTATACCCTAATCTTTTCCTAATATATACTTGTTTCCTAATATATACTTGTTTTCTCTGATCATAGAATGGATAGATCATGGATGTCCATTCGTAATCATTGCACCCCAGAGTTTATATCTGGTCTTGATCAGTTTATTAGATTTGCCGAGGAACATAGGAAAAAACCTACAGATAGGTTCTACTGTCCATGTAGGCATTACGGTAACAACTTGAAAGTCAACATTGGTGAGGAAATCAAAAGTCATGTCATGTGCAATGAGATTGTACAAGGCTATACAGAATGGCACTGGCATGGAGAGATTTCAAAATTGAAACCAGTAGATGTCGATAGCAGTGCTTGGGTGGAAGAAGAAATTGCCTCCGATGACGTAAATGTGAACGAACCAGTTCCAGCAGACATCGTTGATGCGATGCTGGATAGTTGTAGGGTAGAGCACACCAATCCAACTCCTATCTTTAGAAACATTGTGCATGATGCTGAGATACCGTTATACACAGGCTGTGCTAAGTTTACGAAGCTTAGCGCTGTGTTGAGATTGTATAAGTTGAAAGCTAACAATAGATGGAGCGACAAAAGCTTCACTTCATTGTTGACTTTGTTGAAAGAAATGCTTCCTGAAGGAAACGAGCTGCCAATCTCAACATACCAGGTAAAGAAAATGTTGTGCCCAATGGGAATGGAGGCCAAGAAGATACACGCATGCCCGAATGATTGTGTATTATTTCAAAAGGACTATGTAGATTTGAAAGATTGTCCAAAATGTGGTGCGTCACGGTATAAATTAACGACTTCGGGGGAGTCCAAAACTGGTTCTCCTGCCAAGGTGTTGTGGTATCTACCTATAATATCACGGTTTTAACGCTTGTTTGCAAATCCGAAAGATGCGAAGAATTTGAGGTGGCATGCAGATGTTAAGAAAAATAATGATGGGATCCTACGACATGCGTCTGATTCCCCACAGTGGAAGAAGATTGATCTATTGTACCCCAAATTTGGTGAAGAAGATAGGAATCTAAGACTTGGGCTTTGTACAGATGGGATGAATCCGTACGAGACATTGAGCATCCAACATAGCACTTGGCCAGTCATGCTTGTTATATACAATCTTCCTCCCTAGATGTGTATGAAAAATAAGTACGTTATGTTGTCGTTGTTGATATCGGGCCCTAAACAACCCGGAAATGATATCGATGTTTATCTTGAACCTTTGATTGATGACTTAAAGAAACTTTGGGCTGAAGGTGTGATGACCTATGATGCTTCAGCAAGAGAGACATTTCTTTTGCACGCTATGTTGTTTTGCACTGTTAATGACTTTCCAGCATATGGGAATTTGTCTGGATATAGTGTCAAAGGAGCTAAAGCGTGTCCTATATGTGAAGAAAACACTGATTCAATAAGACTAAAACATGGCGGCAAGACTGTATATCTTAGTCATCGAAGGTTTCTTTCAAAATTCCATCCGTATTGTAGGAAGCGCAAAGCATTCAATGGATGGAATGATGAATGGAGTGCACCTAAACCTATACCAGGGGATGTTGTTTATGCAAGAGTAAAAGACATTGTCAATGAATTTGGTAAGAAATCACAATGTAGTATGGCCACACGGAGTGACAATTCTTCATTCAAGAAGAAGTCAATATTTTGGGATCTTCCTTATTGGAGTTCTTTGACAGTCAGGCATTGTATCGATGTAATGCACATTGAGAAAAGTGTCTGTGATAGCATCATTGGTACTTTGTTAAATATACCGACGCCAAACGGGTTCGCGCCACAGAAAACAATGTCATCTAGGACACTTTTTGCGCCAGTTACCAATTAAACACCGACGCAGAATGTGTCCTAGATGACGCCGTTTTCTATGGCGCGAACCCTTTTGGCGTCAGTTTTCTATAAACAACCGACGCCTCTAAGTTAAATATGCGTCAGTTAAAAAACCGATGCCGACGTGTTAGACCTTTAGCGGCACCCACATAGGCATCGCTCAGAAACTGACACCAAAGCGGGTTAAACAACCGACGCTAAAAGGCATTTCTGTAGTAGTGTGAGTCCTGGTGTTACAAATGGTATCAGAGCCCTAACCCCTCTAGTAGGTGGGGCCCACATGGGAATGTGGCATGCCAGTCTTGAGACGTGCGATCCAAACATGTTTGAAAGGGTTGTCCATGGTTATGTAGTCACCCTTGTGCTGGTATTCTGTGATCTGGAGTTGGGTGTCCATAGGATATTTTGGGTCTGATGATCTTAAAAGGAATGATTGGACTACCCACATAACTAAGGTGCACCTCCTTTTGAGGGAGTCCATCACTAAAGAACTCTATGGTTAATCTTCTCAGCCCAAAGTAGTACTAGGATGGTTGACCAATCGGGAAGTTGATTTTGGCTTGTGTTGAGTGAGGACTAAGCGCATAGTTAAGGCTAGTGGTGGTCTATGGGACCAATCTTCATTCCTAAAACTCTACTAGAGCCTTAGGAAGTGAACCTGAGTATCATAATGAGATTACTAAATGATATGATTCTTATGATGTGTTGAACTAAGATGACTTCTTAAACCTTCGAAATTTAGTATTATGTTGTGTATGAGAGATAAAGCCTAAAGTTGTACATAATCCTTGTAAATGTCAATAAATGCTCTATTGTAGGTATTACGACTTCAACTGAAGGTGATAATTCAATTCAATATGATCTAAGCCTAATTTGTCTATTTTAGTATTATTCATGAAATTGTGATTAAACCATGCATGAATGCAAGTCTTATATACAAGTCACATAGTAATGAATTAAAAAGATTATTATAAATTTAGAGGTGAGATGAAGTAACCCTGACTTGTGGAACCTTATAATTTGAGAGATTTATAAGAAATAAAAGGATTTCTTTTATTTACTAAAATGCCATTATGAGTCAAATGATATGGTACATGTATGTGGATGCAAAATAATAAATGGACGTGGGTGAGATGAATTGTTATGATATGTAATAAACTAAATATTAATCAAATAAGTATGAGGAGGTATTTCATCTTTTTACCTTAAGTGTATATCGGATGACCTAAAATGAATAGAATACTCATAAATCAGACTATAAAGGATATCAATGAGAGAGAATGCTTATGCAATTATTAACTTTTAGAATGTTTCGTTCCAAGAGTAGTAGTGAGCATGGAATAAAATAAGTTGAGAGAAATGAATATGAAATGAAAGAAAAATGATAACACTAGTAGATGGATATAAGAACCTAACCCTAACCCTAAAATGATGACCTATGTAAAGCTAATGAGTAATGAACTCAAATAAGGGATTAAGGAACACATATGAATATAGTTAAATTCAAATACAAGATTGATATGAATTGGTTTATTAAAATGTGCTATTGGGATGTAATTGTATGTTAGGATAATTGTTCTAAGGATGGACTTTCTGATAGATTTCAAATGAAATCACTTAAGTTTAGAATAGTTGCCCTAACTGAAGAATGGTAAATAGTAAGAGAGAAGTATTAAGTGTGTTATGTGTGTTTATACTTGAGATTTATTCATATCCATAGAAATTGGATAGAATAAGTATGTGTTGCTTGATAAGCTTATTCTTTGAATGATGAATGACATGAGATGTATATATGATTATATAGTTTCTAGTTCTAATTTCTTTGTTAATACTTGATGAGAATTATGCTATATTATGAATGGATAAAAAATATGTTGAGATTGAATTAACATACTTTGATTAACTCTAAGAAATCTTGTTTAGGGTAAATGTGTAGGGAAATATGGATACAAAGTAGGCATTAGAAACAAAAATTTGATCTACCACATTCCCATAACCAGTAGATCACGTCAATAAATATAAGAATGATTAATGGTTTCGAGGATATACCTGGTTCTGGAGCAAGTCTAGTGACAATCCCCATTGTTGTAGATGTACAAATCTGAATCATGGTTGCACTGGGACTCATTGAACTACTGTGCCTCCTGGTCTGCACCACAGACTACAAACATGAACCTCATCTTCTTCAGTAGCCTCTCTTGTCACAAAATGTTGGTTGACGTTGTCCTCCTAGAGGTAGACAATGGCCTCCCGCCTCTAGAGAAGTCCACACGGACCTCCTAGAACTCCTGTCTTCTTACTAGAACAAATAGGAAGGAGTTGTCCCTCCTGTTGGTGTACTAGTTACCAACTTGCTCTCCTATAAAAATGATCTTAATTTCTCTCTACCTTGTTGTTCCTCCCTAGTTGGGTATAACTTGTTTGGGCTCTCATGGTTACCATAACCAGAGAGGACAATGTTTGTCAGAGAAACTGATCCTCAATTGTCTGTGTTGTGTTCTGGGAAGCCCCTAGTACCCCTCTATTTATAGGCGGGGTTTGGTTCTATGTTCCCAGTCGATGCGGGAGTAAAAGGGACCGAAAGATCTCAAATTTCACAAACTACAACCACATAAATGGTCATTTGGCACACTAGATGATCATTTGGCATGTGAGACAATCATCTCATACTGTGAGATGGTCATTTCACAATTTCCCAACTGCATACTGAATTAGCAATTTGTTTCCCATTAATGTTAGACATTAATTTCCTTACACAACAAGTAATGTGCAAGATAAACAAACTTGGAAATATATAGAACCTTCCCTCGACTGAACTGGACTGTCTCGCCCATGCAAGACAGTTGTCTCGGTCACCCAAAAGGTCATATGTTGATCCAAGTTGAGTCATTCAGTTGGGTAGGTTCATATTTTAGCCAATTTCAACTTGAGTTAGGCCTGACTCCCCATACACCCATCTCAACATCTGTGATGGCCATTTGGCACTCTAGACAGTCGTCTCAACACATTGACATGGGTGTTTGGTAGTGTAGTCAGCCCATGTGTTGTGTGAATCATATACCTAAACACTAGTTCTTAATTCAATTGTCATTCAATATTAAGCTCCTATTCTGGGTCGAGGCCTACGTGTGTGACTATAACATCCCAGGATTTGAGGTCTCAGATAAAATGATCTTAAAAGAAATAGTTGGATTAATCAAATCACCAAGGTGCACCTCCTTTTCTGGGAGCCCATCACTAAAGAACTCCATAGTTAAGCATGCTTAGTTTGGAGTAGTATTTGGATGAGTGACCAGTCGAGAAGTTTATCCTTCCTTCCCCTCTAGTAGGTGGGGCCCACATGGGCATGTGGCATGTTAGTCTTAAGCCATTTGGTTCAGGCAAGTTGGTAAGGGCTATCTAGTGAGATGAGATGAAGCCGCCCTTGCACTGGTAGCCGTGGATAGGAGTTTGGTATCCATGGGTTATTATGGGTCTATACTAAAATGGGGAAGAGATTATGAGGCCATATAGTTGAGCCTTGACAAGGACATCAAGAATCTAAGTGGGGGAGATTGTAATGTCCCAGGATTTGAGACCTCAGATAATATGATCTTAAAAGGAATGATTGGACTACTTGTATCACCAAGGTGCACCTCCTTTTCTGGGAGCCTACCACTAAATAACTCCATAGTTAAGCGTGCTCAGCTTAGAGTAGTACTGGGATGGGTAACCAGTCAGGAAGATTATCCTGGCTTGTGCGTGAGTGAGGACAAAGCACACAATCAAGGCTAGTGGTGGTCTATGGGGCCAGTCGTCATTCCTGAAACTCTACTAGAGCCTTTGGCAGTGGGCCCAAGAATTACAGTGACCTTATAGGTCCCATATTATGTTAGCATTGATTGTCCATAACAACTTATGACATCACAAACAATGAGTGGTGCCTAATCACACATCAATACTACCCAAGTAAACAGAAAGTTGGGGAACAACTTCAACCTACAATCTATGTATGGTGTTGCAATGCTTGTATAGTTCCTTTGTCACTGATCTATAGATTGAACTCAAGGCATGAAGAAGTCACCCTCTTCATCATTCAATCTTGTTTCTTGAACCAGGGTAAACTGTCTATGATATATGTAAGCTCAATATCACACATTGACGCACATGTGCATGGCCATGCAATTCTATCTTGCTAATCAAGAGGCCTAGGACATCTGTAACGTCCTAGGATTTGAGGCCTTAGATAAGACGATCTTAAAAGGAATGATTGGACTACCCATATCACCAAGGTGTACCTCCTTTTCCGGGAGCCCATCACTAAAGAACTCCATAGTTAAGTGTGCTCAGCTTGGAATAGTACTAGGATGGGTGACCAGTCGGGAAGTTGACCCCAGCTTACAAGTGAGTGAGGATAAAGTGCGCAGTTAAGGCTAGTGGTGGTCTATGGGGCCAGTCGTCATTCCTAAAACTCTACTAGAGCCTAGAGCAGTGGGACCGGGCGTTACAAATGGTATCAGAGCCAATTCCCCTCCAGTAGGTGGGGCCCACATGGGCCTGTGGCATGCCAGTCTTTGAGTCGTGTGGTCCGCGCATGTTGGAAAGGGCTATCTGAGTTGATGGAGCCGCCCATGCACTGGTAGTGTCCAGGCATGTTGGAAAGGGCTATCCGAGTTGATGGAGCCGCCCTTACGTTGGTAGCCGTGATCGGGAGCTGGGTGTACATGGGTGTACATGGGACATTTGGGTCTACACTGAAATGGGGAAAGATTATGAGGCCATATAATTGAGCCTTGACGAGGACGTCAAGAGTGTAAGTGGGGGAGATTGTAACGTCCCATGATTTGAGGCCTTGGATAAGACAATCTTAAAAGGAATGATTGGACTACCCATATCACCAAGCTGCACCTCCTTTTCCGGGAGCCCATCACTAAAGAACTCCATAGTTAAGCGTGCTGAGCTTGGAGTAGTACTAGGATGGGTGACCAGTCGGGAAGTTGACCATAGCTTACAAGTGAGTGAGGATAAAGTGCGAAGTTAAGGCTAGTGGTGGTCTATGGGGCCAGTCGTCATTCCTAAAACTCTACTAGAGCCTAGAGCAGTGGGCTAGGGTGTTACAACATCACACTCCAGTAGGAGGGACAAATCCCATTTCTATCACTCACATTCTATCCCCATGTGTCAAAGTCACCCAATCATCATCGTTATAACAACCCATGTTTTAGGACTATGTTTGATGATGTCAAAGTGTACCCAACAACATGTGATGAATGTAGTGATTGCAGGTATAAGAACCACAACCACCACCATCACTGTGAGAGTTGACTATAACTTCGATGATGATGGCTTTCTTGTGTCAGTCTCATAGTGGGTTTGTCCGATACACTGTTCTCTAACATGTATTTGTGTGCTTGGTTTAATATAGCCATATCATGACTAATGAGAATCTATCATCAACCAATCCACACTCTGATCTTATGTGTTATTGTTGTCTATCAACCTTCCACAATAACAACTGATCAGGGACATAATGAGAATATGTATATGTAATTTTAACATATGTATGATCTCATTTCCTCAAGGTTAATACTTGAAGACATACTTCATTGAGTGATATTATTCTCTAGACATTTATAATGTTATATCATTATATCTATGAATTAAATAGAATAAATTGAAAGCTTGCCTTTATTAATGATCAAATAATTTACAAGTTATGCCATTACAATCATCACATGATTGGCTCTCTGGGCATACATACCAACCAAATCCCACTTCATTTAAAGCCGATCACTCATGAATCATATTCCAGGTGATATAACATGACCGTCATGCTTCCGTTATGAAAGTGCCTTTGTTAAGGGATCAACAACATTATTTTCAGTTGGTACTTTGCAAGTCTTTACATCTCCTCATTGTATGATCTCTCGTATGAGATGGAACTGCCTTTGTATATGATTTGAGTGTTGATGTGACCTAGGTTACTTAGCTTGTGCAATAGCTGACACAATATAGCTTGATTGCCTCGTTGATGCTTGGAACGACCCCAAGTTCTATGATGAACTTCTTGATCCATACATCCTCATTTGCTGCATTTGATGCAACAATATACTTGGTCTCTATTGTAAAATCAACAATGGTCTCTTGCTTAGAACTCTTCCAGCTTACAACTTTGTTTTTGAGGCAAAACATGAATCTTGATTGCGACTTATAATCATCTTGATCAGTCTAGAAGATTCCATCGGTGTAACCATTTACCACCAACTCTTCCTCTGCATCATAGACTAAGAAACGATCCTTAGTACTTCTCAAGTGCTTGAGGATGTTCTTCACGGCTATCTAGTGAGCATAACCTAGATCTGACTTATATTTACCCGTCATGCTCAAGGTATACGAGATGTCTAGAGGGGTACACAACATTGCACACATGATTGATCCAATTTTTGAGGCATATGGAATCAAAATCATGTGTTCCCTTTCTTCATAAGAACTACAACATTGAGATCTAGAGATGGGGACACCATGACGCACATGCAGGTTTCCTGTCTTTGAGTTCTCCATGCTAAATCACTTCAACACATTGTCAATATATGTGGTTTGACTTAATCCAAGAAGCCTTCTATATCTATCTCTATAGATCTTTATCTCTAAGATGTAGGATGATTATCGCAAGTCTTTCATAGAGAACATATTTCCAAGCCATGTCTTTACCTTTTGTAAAGTAGGGACGTCATTCCCCATCAATAGTATGGCATCTACATACAATATCGGAAATGTCACTATGTTCCCACTAACCTTCTTGTACACACAAGGTTCATCTTCATTTTGAATAAAAACCAAACTCTTTGATTGCCTCATCAAAACAAAGATTCCAACTCTGAGTTACTTGCTTCAATCCATAGATTGACCTTTGTAAATTATAGACTTTATTTGCATCCTTTGGATTGATAAAACCCTTAGGTTGTTTCATGTACACATCCTTGAGTAGATTATCATTAAGGAATGCAATTTTAACATCCATCTGCCAAATTTCACAGTCATGGTAAGCTATAATGGCAAGAATGATCTTAATGAACTTAACCATGGCCACTGGACAAAAGGTTTCATCACAGTTAACACGTTGAACTTTTTTGAAGCCCTTTGCAACCAATCTACCTTTATAGGTTTGAACTTTTCCATCCATGACAATCTTTTTATTGAAGACCCACTTGCACCTTGTGGATTTTACCCCTTCAGGTGGATCCACCAAAGTCCATACTTTGTTGGTATACATGGATTCCATCTCAGATCTCATGGCCTAAAGCCATTTCTTAGACTCTGGTCCCTCAATATCATCTTGATAGGATATTGGCTCATCATATATGACCAATTCACTGCATTCCTGAGTTACAAGATATACAAATATTTTAGGATCAAGGCGTGTCCTATTAGATCTATGAGGTTCCTGTGTAATTTGAGGAATTTGAGATTCCACAACATCTTATTATTCTATTTATTCCTATTGTTCATATATTGGTTCAATGTTCTCTTGTTGGTCTCTAACCTCTTTGAGTTCTACTTTTCTCCCACAAATTCGTTTAGAAATGAAATTCATCTCAAGGAATACAACATCACTGGAAACAAACACTTTGTTGTCATATTGGGAATAAAAGTAATATCTTCATGTTTCTTTAGGATATCCAACAACATAACATTAATTAGATTTTGGGCCAAACATTTTAGGAAACATTCACATCCCCAAATCCTCATATAAGACATTTTGGTACGCTTCACAATCCATATCTCAAATGGTGTTTTTTGAACCGATTCAGATGGCACTTGGTTTAGTGTAAATGTGGCGACATGTAGAGCATATCCCCAGAAGGTAGTAGGAAGCTCGACTAAACTCATTATTAATCGCAACATGTCTAGTATTGTGTGATTTCTTCTTTTTGATACACCATTATGATAAGGTGTTCCAGGTAGAGTCCACTGGGATACAATCCCATGGGCTCTAAGAAGGTTCTCCAACTCTTACTTTAAGTATTCTCCACCTTGATCAGAATGAAGTGCCTTAATAATTTTGCCAATTTGGTTCTGTACTTCATTCATAAACTCCTTGAACTTTTTAAGAGTTTCTGACTTATGTTTCATTAAATAAACATAGCCATACCTACTGAAGTCATCTGTGGCAACACATCCCATTATCACACAGATAATGAGGTGTTACACAAAAACGTGCAGAAATCACCATAACCACAGCTTATCAAAAACACGGGTTAATTAAAACTGATTACTGAAAACATATAAACTGTGAAACTATTACTTTCCAGTCCTCATCCTGTACAGGAACATGTCATATATATACATTCATGAGATCTGATACGTGTTCACAGCTCAGAAACAGCTGTTCATCCATCACATGAGTTCATCACCGGTTCATATACACGGAGGCCCGCATTCAGCCAACAACAGGATATACAAAACATCAACGATCGTTCATCGAGAAACCACGTCAAAACACTGCCAAGGACCTGAGAGTACAAGGATGTCTCTAGACTCTACTACAAAACATCCAAAACAGCAGCATATCCATCGCTTTCCTTCTACTGCTCGTCAGGCTGCTCGGCCGCAACACCACGACCACGACCACGTCTATCTCGACCACCTGAAAACCAGTAGAGTGAGACAATTGAACAATTGTCCCAGCGGGAAACATAACTTCCCACCGCAACTATAGAACCTCAGCAAGATAAATGATAACAGCAGATAACTAACAACAGGTATAACAAGAGCAGTCTCTCTCTATATATATAAGGCATAGTTATTCTTACCGACAAGCTAATCAGCTGTGCAAGCATATATCCAAATATATCTTAAAGAATATGATTTGCAAGATAAGATGTATCTCCATGTAACATGATTATCAGGACAAGATATAATGTCACATAACCTGCAAGGTATAACAGAGATATTACACAAACAAGGCTTCAACCAATGTTTCGTGTTTATCATAAGCAATAAGTACTAAACGGCTGTATTACGTATTATTATGCCCTGAGGATTTGAACCGTACCGTTCAAATCCAACCTTCGGTTACGAAACCCAAGCCGGTGCCATACAAGGTCAATGGAAGAGCCGGACTCCATGACCTCCCACCTCGTGGTCAGTACACGAGTACAACACAAGCAGGACCGCAGTCACATGCTGAAGTGGTCTAAGCCACAGGGTTATCTCTATAGGCTACCCTCACTCTAGCCCGCCTTGGTACAGGTCTCGGCGCTAGGAAAACTGAGCCACATGCCTGTTCACCGTGCTCTGAGCCATGAACGCATTCATGCTCCTCATATCACATATCCTGAGCCATGGGCCTGTTCACCATGCTCTATATACATATTTGAGTCTGTAACTGAAGTTACACTCTTACCTCCTTATTTTTAGGCTAGGAGCAACCTACACATATTCAACAATATGCGCTTCCAGGTTAACCCGTAGGAGAACCCATTTCACCATCACCAAGTCCTGACGATGATGGATCTATGGCCAGGGAAACTACATGATATAATTCCACTGTAATTAACTAGTGTCTTTTAGATGGAATGCAAGATTCAACCAAGTTATATAACATGTAAGATATAACAGAAAATAAAGAACATCATATTATTATTGAAACCTCATCAACCTGATCCATCACAAGGATCCAGCATCACATGTTACCACTTGGCCTCTTGCCGACCATCCAGATCCATATCAAGGATCATCACATACCATAGGGTATCAATCCTTCATCCTGTACTGTCACTGCCTCTCAGGGCTCACATCATCATCATGGGACCAACACATTACATATATAATCTCATAGAACAATTATCAAGGTATTGTTACTCATCACATCTATCACATAGCCCACTCATGGCTACACATCACCTGCATGGTTAGGATACACAATAACCATAGATTCAATCATAAGGAATATGCTCACTATCATGGACTATCACTCAAGATAATCTATTTATCAATATTTATAATATTTGATGATCAAGCTTGTTAAGCACATCACACCATAATCATGCCTACCTTTATCTCAGGATTATATAAACAATCAAGGTATTCAATTATGTTGAGTATACCGGGCAATCATAATTGTCACCATTCATTACTATTGTCCTTATTATCCGTACCACTAAACAACCATTAATGCAACCACAACTTACTATTTCCATTAACAAATAAACATAAGGATTACTTCGTATACCTCATTACCTTTAGCATTATTACTATCATTAGCAAGCTATTAGTGTAACTGTCACCTATCATCGTCATTACCATTTATTGTTACTATCATTAGCATTAATATTGTTTGCAAGGCATCATTATCGTTTGAGCATGAACATGCATTTCCATAGTACATGAGACCGTCACTATAAGAACACATGACCCTCACTATAACTCATCACCACCCCTTACTAAAACTCATCAAGGCCTATCGGATGATACACACAACCAACCTAGGTTATCGCCCATCTTGGCTATCAGCCACCATGGATATCGGCCAACATGGATATCGGCCAGCACTCCATGCATGGCTATCGTCCAGCACCAACCAACCACGAGAACTTAGGTCTATCGTCCACAAAAAGAAGGGGATGTCTCTCAACACAAGAAGGTCCATATCGCCCATCATGCTCATCATGTCGACCGACACAATAAGGGGTATCGCCCGATACCCAACCACACTTATCGGCCAACACCTCATTGACTTGACCTATTGCCCACTCAAGAGCAAGGTCATCGCCCAACACAAGAGCACCATCGTGCTGCCCAACACCAAGAACTCTCACCCTATCGTTCAACTCAAGGACAAGGTGTTTCTCAACACAAAGACCATATCGCCCAACATGGTCACCATATCGGCCAGCACAAAGGGACATCATTCATGTCGTCCAACTCAAAGATATCGTCCAACTCACCCAACCATGGAGGGATATCACCCAACATACCCATCCAAGGGAAGGATATCGCCCATCACATCCAACCAAGGAAGGATATCGCCCAACAGATCCAACCAAGGAAGGATATCGCCCAACACATCCAACCAAGGAAGGATATCGCCCAACACAAGGTCACCATCAACCTCTAACTCAAAGCATCACAAACCCTAGATCACTAGGAACCCTAAACCATAAGGGCATATCGGCCACCAGAGGAAACTCAAGCAAGGTACGAGAGCAAGGAACTAAGCTAACTACTAACATGCAACAAGATCATAGCTAGAGGTAAAGAAATCAGGGTTAGAAGATATGAAACCCGCCTTGAAGAAAGGAAGAAGAAGCACTTTAACTCCAAAGGGTATCGTCCAACACAGCTCCAAGGTCCAAGCTATCGTCCACCAGGCTGCTCCAGGAAGGAGTATCGGCCACCACAAGCTAGACGGAGAGGGATATCGTGCACTCAAGGTGGAGGGGAGACTAAAAGAGAAAAGGAGACTAAGGCAAGGAGAAGAGCTGCTTATATAGAAAGAAGGGGAGGAGAAACCAAGGTACAACCATGCAATGTGTCACCCACCCAAGGGACACTTGTCCTAGGGTTCAAGACAACACACTAGCAAGGCATGGGACACTTGTCCAAGCTAGGCACCAAGTGTCACCAACCAAGGTCAAGCCACATGGGCGACACAAGCAAGAACTCCTGCTGGGCGACATAAATAAGCTGCTGGGCGACACACCACTGTGTTGGGCGGCACAAGACCACCTAGGACAACACACACACATCCTTGGACGACACAAGGCAAGCCATGGCCGACACAAGGCTCAACCAAGCCCTAACGACACATCTCAAGGCCCAAACAAGCTCAACTCAGGCCCAAAGAGCTCAAACAACAAGCCAAAGCCTTCCTCTCAACCCTAGAGGAAGCAAAGAGGGAAAAACATCTCATAAGATGACCAACTTGCACACAAAACCCTAAACTTGGGTTATTTGCAAGTAGCCCCCTCAACTCTCAACAAAGCATAACAAAACCCTAATCACCACTTAAAGGTGATTAGCAAGCACCAAAGCACCAAGGTTAAGCAAAACAAACAGGGTAAACCCTAAACGCAGGTCAGGGTTCTTACAAGTTAACCCCCTTTAAGGGATTTCGTCCCCGAAATCCGAAGAGAAAAGCGAGGGATACTTCCTCCTCATCTCTTCCTTAAGCTCCCACGTGGCTTCCTCAACGCCACGACGCTGCCAAAGAACTTTCACAAGAACCAGGTCTTTCCTTTTCAGCTTCTTGATCCTTCTGTCAAGGATTGCCACTAGACCTTCCTCGTAAGTCATATCTGCATCAAGCTCAACCTCGACTGGCTGTATCACTATACCTGAATCCGGATGACTTTTCTTCAGCATACTGACATGAAACACTGGATGCAACCTGTGCAACTCTGGAGGCAACTCTAACTCATAAGCTACCTTGCCAACACGTGCTATGACTGAGTAAGGCCCCATATACCTGGGAGCTAACTTACCCTTCCGTCCAAACCTTAGCACACCCTTCCACGACGAGACTTTAAGATACACTTTGTCTCCTACCTGGAACTCCAAAGGTCATCGGCGATTGTCTGCATACGACTTCTGTCTATCCTGTGCCACTTTCAACTGTTGCTGTATCACTTTGATCTTATCTGTCGTCTGCTGAACTAACTCAGGACCCAAAAGCTGATATTCACCTGATTCGTACCAACACAAAGGGGATCTGCACTTCCTCCCATACAAAGCCTCATAAGGAGCCATGTCGATGCTTCGTTGGTAACTGTTGTTGTAAGAAAACTCTATCAAACTCAGATGTACATCCCAGTTGCCTAGAAACTGCAAAACACAAGCTCGAAGAAGATCTTCCAAAATCTGAATAGTCCTTTCAGATTGTCCATCTGTCTGCGGGTGAAAAGCTGTACTGAACCTCAACTGCGTTCCCAACGCTCTGTGCAACTGTTCCCAAAAGCGACTCATAAACTAAGGACCTCTGTCAGAAACTATTGTTGCTGGCACACCATGCAAACGTACTACCTCATCCACATACACTCGAGCTAGTTTCTCAGCTGTATACGTTGTCTTTACTGGTAGGAAATGGGCAGACTTAGTCAATCGGTCCACTATCACCCAAATGGAATCATGATTCCTAGTTGTCCTGGGTAGACCAACTACGAAATCCATGGTTATATGATCCCATTTCCACTGCGGTATCGGCAAAGGTTGCAACGTACCTACCGGTTTCTGATTTCAGCCTTCACTTGCTGACAAACCGCACATCTAGCCACGAACTCAGCTACATCTCTCTTCATACCGGACCACCAATACAAGTCCTTCAGACTATGATACATCTTGGTGACACCTGGATGCATCGCATACATCGACGTATGTGCTTCCTCAAGCACCAACTTCCTCAGATCATCAACATCTGGAACCACCATCCTATTACGATAGCAAACTACTCCATCCTCGGATTCATGAAACCCATCATGCTTTTCGCTGCCGAACTCTGATCTAATCAACTGTACTGCATCATCTGTCTGCTGTGCATCCTTGATCTGCTATCTCAACGTAGGCTTAACTTGCATCTGTGTGAAAAAACCAGATAACAAAGAAACTTCCATCTGCACATCCATCTGTCGAAGGGAAACAAACATATCTCGCTTATGGCATACCAGAGAACTCAACTGTGCCTTCTTTGGAGAAAGAGAAGAAGACTTCTTGCTAAGCACATCAGCTACCACATTCGCCTTACCAGGATGATACTCGATAGTGCAGTCGTAATCATTGATCAACTCCATCCATCGTCGCTGTCGCATGTTCAACTCTTGCTGCGTAAAGATGTACTTCAGATTCTTATGATCCGTAAAGATATGACACACTTCCCCATACAGATAGTGTCTCCAAATCTTTAACACGTGAACTACTGCTGCCAACTCCAAATCATGAGTCGGATAGTTC
This sequence comes from Alisma plantago-aquatica, assembly GCA_963693085.1. Classification (NCBI taxonomy): domain Eukaryota; kingdom Viridiplantae; phylum Streptophyta; class Magnoliopsida; order Alismatales; family Alismataceae; genus Alisma; species Alisma plantago-aquatica. Next base: position 985,785,928 of record OY856409.1, read on the forward strand.
TCCTCATGCTTCTTGAGTTGTCGCGAGGCAAAAGACACCACATGATCTTCCTGCATCAACACACAACCTAAACCTTTCTTGGAAGCATCACAGAAAACAACATAGCCTTTCCCAGGCTCTGGAAGAATCAACACTGGGGCACTGGTCAGCTTCTCCTTTAGACTCTGGAAAGCTTGCTGACATTGATCATCCCAAACAAAAGGTACATCCTTCCTGGTCAACTTTGTCATCGGCAACGCGATCACACTAAAATCCTTGATAAACCTCCGGTAGTATCCTGCCAAACCGAGGAAACTACGAACTTCTATCAGCGTCTTCAGTTTTTCCCAATCCACAACGGATTCCACCTTCTTCAGATCTACTTTAACTCCTTCAGCAGATATCACATGACCCAAAAAAGCCACTTCGTCCAACCAGAACTCACACTTACTGAACTTGGCATACAGCTGATGTTGACGAAGAAGAGTCAACGCTCGACGAAGATGTTGTTCATGCTCCTGCCTGTCCCGACTATAGATTAAGATATCATCTATAAAAACTACAACGAACTGATCTAAGAACGGACGGAACACTCTGTTCATCAGATCCATGAAAGCTGTAGGCGCATTGGTTAACCCAAACGGCATAACCACGAACTCGAAATGACCATACCTCGTCCTGAAAGCTGACTTTGGTATGTCATCTGCCTTTATCCTTAACTGGTGATATCCAGACCATAGATCGATCTTCAAAAACACTGTAGCACCACGCAACTGATCGAACAGATCGTCTATCCTCGGCAACGGGTACTTATTCTTGATCGTGACCTTGTTCAACTGCCGGTAATCTATACACAGCCGCATTGATCCATCCTTCTTCTTAACAAACAACACGGGAGCACCCCACGGCGATGTACTCGGTCAGATAAAACCTTTCTCCAACAACTCTTGCAACTGCTTCTTCAAATCTGCCATCTCTGTTGGAGCCATCCTATACGCTGACTGAGCAACTGGCTGTGTTCCAGGAACCACATTGATCTCGAAATCAATCTCTCAGGGTGGAGGAACACCAGGAAACTCCTCAGGAAACACGTTTGCAAACTCTCGAACTACTGACACCTCCTCAAGACTAGGACCTTTCGCCTTGGTAACCACAACTGTATCCACTACGTGAGCTAAGAACGCCTCACATCCTTGTCGTAACAACTTGTCTGCCACCATAGCTGATACCAAACATGTCGGAAGAATCTTCCTGTCTCCCTGGAAGATCCACTTCTTTCCAGCAACATCAAACACTGCCTGCTTAGAACCGCAGTCCAAGACAACCTTATACTTCTCTAAGGTATCCATCCCAAGGATAACATCGAAACCATGCATATCAAGTGGTATAAGATCCACTTGGATGCGATGTCCAGAAAAAGACAAGACATAATATGGACACTCTTCTCGAAGCAAAGAGGAACAATCAAGAGGGGTTTCCAACAACAAGCTATCCTTCTTACAGCTAACAGGTAAATGACAGTTTTCAAGCATACTATAGGCGATAAAAGAGTGTGTAGCACCCGGGTCAACCAGAACAGATATAAAGCAAGAAGAAGACATATCAGAAAGAAATAACTCCATCTGACCTGTCACCACTCGCGGGTTGACTATCGCCTCCGGATGACTCATGGCATAGAATCGAGCCGTCGCTTGCTGTCCACGACCTCTGCTTCCTTGAGCAGACAATCCATCTTGAGACGCCTGACCGCATCCTCGTCCTCTGCTACCACTGGCCTGTGGTCTCTCTGACCTCTGGAAGCTCTGCCTCGGTTGCTGCGTCACTTCAACACCTTTATTCGGGCATTGAAACTTGAGATGCCCGGTCTGTCCACAAAGATAGCAAGTCATGTCCTCAAACCGTGACCTAGCTGGCCCTGTCACTGCCAAAGAAGCTGAACTGTGCGCCTTAGATGGCAAAGAAACATAACTTTTCCCTTTACTCGGAGACCACTGTGATGGTATACCAGAACTTCTCATCGCTGACGGTGCTGAAAACCTGGGCTTCTTGAAGCCATCGAACCCTCGTCCTTGAAACTGAGCAGGTCTTTTAAGAGACATGGACTCTCTTTTCTCCCTTACTGACCTCTCTATTTGTCGAATAGATTCCACAAACATAGCAAATCGCTCTCAGTTCTCCAACGCAGACACCGGAGTCTTCAGCTCAGCACTCAAACCCTTCTCGAAACGTCTGATCCGTTCCTCGTCTGTTGTCTCCATGTGAGGACAAAACCTCAACAGATCCATAAACTTAGCTTCATATTCGGTGATGTTCATCATTCCTTGTCTCAGGTTCTCGAACTGACTCACCTTCTCATCCAGGTACGTCTTGGGAAAGTATCTGGTGACGAACTCACATCGAAACACTTCCCAACCGATCACCTCACCAGGCCGCTTCTCTTCCTCGATGGTCCACTAGTGACCAGCACTACCTTTCAGAAGGTAGACGGCATGCTTTACCTTGTCCTCTTCGGGGATGTCAAGGATCCGAAAAGCCTTCTCGAGACTTGTCAGCCACAGATCTGCATCCACTGGATCAGCCGTTCCAGCATAATCCGAAGCTCCAACTCGGCGAAGCCGCTCGAAGGTCTTCCCAACACCCGATGCTACTTCATGGGGAACCTGTACTCGTGGAGGAGGCACTGGTAATTGCTCAACCATGAGATTCATCGTAGCCATTAACTGCCCCATAAGCTGTTGGTAAGCAGGATGTTCAAGTATGGCTGGGTTAAATTGGGGAACCTCAGGCACCCGATCTTCATGTGCCTGTCCATCTGCTCCATCAACCGATGCAGCATCACTGTACTCAACAGAGTGTTCTTCATGGTTTCCAGACATCTTGACTTTTCTTCCGCTGAGGGCAGAAGATACTGTAAGAAAACCTGGACACACATAAGAACAACTCAACCTAGTCCTAAATCCCCGTAGACTCAGTGAACCTAAGGCTCTGATACCAAAACTTGTGGCAACACATCCCATTATCACACAGATAATGAGGTGTTACGCAAAAATGTGCGGAAATCACCATAACCACAGCTTATCAAAAACACAGGTTAATTAAAACCGATTGCAGAAAACATATAAACTGTGAAACTATTACTTTCCAGTCCTCATCCTGTACAGTAACATGTCATATATATACATTCATGAGATCTGATATGTGTCCACAGCTCAGAAACAGCTGTTCATCCATCACATGAGTTCATCACCGGTTCATATACACGGAGGCCCGCATTCAGCCAACAACAGGATATACAAAACATCAACGATCGTTCATCGAGAAACCACGTCAAAACACTGCCAAGGACCTGAGAGTACAGGGATGACTCTAGACTCTACTACAAAACATCCAAAACAGCAGCATATCCATCGCTTGCCTTCTACTGCTCGTCAGGCTGCTCGGCCGCAACACCACGACCACGACCACGTCTATCTCGACCACCTGAAAACCAGCGGAGTGAGACAATTGAACAATTGTCCCAGCGGGAAACATAACTTCCCACCGCAACTACAGAACCTCAACAAGATAAATGATAACAGCAGATAACTAACAACAGGTATAACAAGAGCAGTCTCTCTATATATATAAGGCATAGTTATTCTTACTGACAAGCTAATCAGCTGTGCAAGCATATATCCAAATATATCTTAAAGAATATGATTTGCAAGATAAGATGTATCTCCATGTAACATGATTATCAGGACAAGATATAATGTCACATAACCTGCAAGGTATAACAGAGATATTACACAAACAAGGCTTCAACCAATGTTTCGTGTTTATTCTAAGCAATAAGTACTAAACGGCTGTATTACGTATTATTATGCCATAAGGATTTGAACTGTACCGTTCAAATCCAACCTTCGGTTACGAAACCCAAGCCGGTGCCATACAAGGTCAATGGAAGAGCCGGACTCCACGACCTCCCACCTCGTGGTCAGTACACGAGTACAACACAAGCAGGACCGCAGTCACATGCTGAAGTGGTCTAAGCCACAGGGTCAGCTCCATAGGCTACCCTCACTCTAGCCCGCCTTGGTACAGGTCTCGACACTAGTAAAACTGAGCCACAGGCCTGTTCACCGTGCTCTGAGCCATGAACACATTCATGCTCCTCATATCACGTATCCTGAGCCATGGGCCTATTCACCATGCTCTATATACATATCTGAGTCTGTAACCGAAGTTACACTCTTACCTCCTTATTTTCAGGCTAGGAGCAACCTACACATATTCAACAATATGCGCTTCCAGGTTAACCCGTAGGAGAACCCGTTTCACCATCACCAAGTCCTGACGATGATGGATCTATGGCCAGGGCAACTACATGATATAATTCCACTGTAATTAACTAGTGTCTTTTAGATGGATTGCAAGATTCAACCAAGTTATATAACATGTAAGATATAACAGAAAATAAATAACATCATATTATTATTGAAACCTCATCAACCTGATCCATCACAAGGATCCAGCATCACATGTTACCACTTGGCCTCTTGCCGACCATCCAGATCCATATCAAGGATCATCACATACCATAGGGTATCAATCCTTCATCCTGTACTGTCACTGCCTCTCAAGGCTCACATCATCATCATGGGACCAACACATTACATATATAATCTCATAGAACAATTATCAAGGTATTGTTACTCATCACATCTGTCACATAGCCCACTCATGGCTACACATCACCTGCATGGTTAGGATACACAATAACCATAGATTCAATCATAAGGAATATGCTCACTATCATGGGCTATCACTCAAGATAATCTATTTATCAATATTTATAATATTTGATGATCAAGCTTGTTAAACACATCATACCATAATCATGCCTACCCTGATCTCAGGATTATATAAACAATCAAGGTATTCAATTATGTTGAGTATATCGGGCAATCATAATTGTCACCATTCATTACTATTGTCCTTATTATCCGTACCACTAAACAACCATTAATGCAACCACAACTTACTATTGCCATTAACAAATAAACATAAGGATTACTTCATATACCTCATTACCTTTAGCATTATTGCTATCATTAGCAAGCTATTAGCGTAACTATCACCTAGCATCGTCATTACCATTTATTGTTACTATCATTAGCATTAATATTGTTTGCAAGGCATCATTATCGTTTGAGCATGAACATGCATTTCCATAGTACATGAGACCGTCACTATAAGAACACATGACCCTCACTATAACTCATCACCACCCCTTACTAAAACTCATCAAGGCCTATCGGCCGACACACACAACCAACCTAGGTTATCGCCCATCTTGGCTATCAGCCACCATGGATATCGGCCAACATGGATATCATCCTACACTCCATGCATGGCTATCGTCCAGCACCAACCAACCACGAGAACTTAGGTCTATCGTCCACAAAAAGAAGGGGATGTCTCTCAACACAAGAAGGTCCATATTGCCCATCATGCTCATCATGTCGACCGACACAACAAGGGGTATCGCTCGATACCCAACCACACTTATCGGCCAACACCTCACTGACTTGACCTATTGCCTACTCAAGAGCAAGGACATCGCCCAACACAAGAGCACCATCGTGCTGCCCAACACCAAGAACTCTCACCCTGTCGTTCAACTCAAGGACAAGGTGTTTCTCAACACAAAGACCATATCACCCAACATGGTCACCATATCGGCCAGCACAAAGGGACATCATTCATGTCGTCCAACTCAAAGATATCATCCAACTCACCCAACCATGGAGGGATATCGCCCAACATACCCATCCAAGGGAAGGATATCGCCCATCACATCCAACCAAGGAAGGATATCGCCCAACACATCCAACCAAGGAAGGATATCACCCAACAAATCCAACCAAGGAAGGATATCGCCCAACACAAGGTCACCATCAACCTCTAACTCAAAGCATCACAAACCCTAGATCACTAGGAACCCTAAACCATAAGGGCATATTGGCCACCAGAGGAAACTCAAGCAAGGTACGAGAGCAAGGAAATAAGCTAACTACTAACATGCAACAAGATCATAGCTAGAGGTAAAGAAATTAGGGTTAGAAGATATGAAACCCGCCTTGAAGAAAGGAAGAAGAAGCACTTCAACTCCAAGGGGTATCGTCCAACACATCTCCAAGGTCCAAGCTATCATCCACGAGGCTGCTCCAGGAAGGTGTATCGGCCACCACAAGCTAGATGGAGAGGGATATCGTGCACTCAAGGTGGAGGGGAGACCAAAAGAGCAAAGGAGACTAAGGCAAGGAGAAGAGCTGCTTATATAGAAAGAAGGGGAGGAGAAACCAAGGTACAACCATGCAATGTGTCACCCACCCAAGGGACACTTGTCCTAGGGTTCAAGACAACACACTAGCAAGGCATGGGACACTTGTCCAAGCTAGGCACCAAGTGTCACCAACCAAGGTCAAGCCACATGGGCGACACAAGCAAGAACTCCTACTGGGCGACACAAACAAGCTGCTGGGCGACACACCACTGTGTTGGGCGACACAAGACCACCTAGGACGACACACACACATCCTTGGACGACACAAGGCTCAACCAAGCCCAAACGACACATCTCAAGGCCCAAACAAGCTCAACTCAGGCCCAAAGAGCTCAAACAACAAGCCAAAGCCTTCCTCTCAACCCTAGAGGAAGCAAAGAGGAAAAAACATCTCACAAGATGACCAACTTGCACACAAAACCCTAAACTTGGGTTATTTTCAAGTAGCCCCCTCAACTCTCAACAAAGCATAACAAAACCCTAATCACCACTTAAAGGTGATTAGCAAGCACCAAAGCACCAAGGTTAAGCAAAACAAACAGGGTAAAACCTAAACGCAGGTCAGGGTCCTTACATCATCAATGAAGGTAATTAAGTAGTGATACCCATCTCTAGTGGTTGTTCTAAAAGGTCCACACACATTAATATGTTGAGTCTTAATAGATCACTGGTTGTTTCATTGTTACCAGTCAAAGGGGGGGTCTTAGCCATATTGCCCAACAAATAAGATTCACATGTCTCTAATGATTCTAGATCAAAAGGTCTAGATAACCATCTTTATGGAGTCTAGATATGTGATTCTCATTTATGTGCCCTAGACGAAAATGCCAAAGGTATGTTTTGTTTGAGTTTTTGAATTTTATTATTTTAGTTTTAACATAATATACATCTGTCTTTAGATCTAATGAGTAAAGACCATAAGACATTGGGGCACTGCCATAAAAGATCCCATCTTTTGAAATAAAACATCGACCATTTTTAATATGGAATTCAAATGCATCCTTGTCCATACAAGATATACAAATGATGTTTCTATTTATAGTAGGTACATAATATTAGTTCTTTAAACCTATTAAAAGATATGTGGGTAGAGATATACTATAGGTTACAACTACTTTAGACGCAACTCCTGAGCCATTAGAAACTCGCAGTTCCACCTTGCCTTTTCCTAAAGGCCTACTTCCTTTCAGATCATGCATATGAGAACATATGTGAGATCCACATTCGATATCTAGTACCCATGATGATGATGTAGATAGATTTATCTCAATAATGTATATAGCTGAGAGGATATCACCATCCCCATCTTCTTCTTCCTGAATGCCTTCAAGTACAAAGAATGAATTCCTCTTGTACTTTTCTTTCTCCTTATCTTGAGTGTTGAAGATGTAGATTTAGGCTTCACCTCAGAACTCTTCTTGGTTTTGCTTTGATCCTTGGACTCAGCTCCGCTGATCACAATCACGGGCTTGTCCTTCTTCTATTTTGCTTCAACATGAATCAATAGGCAAGCAAGTCTGAAATCTGTCCAACCATATTATTCACATGATAACATGCAATAAAGTAGCTATATGATTATGGTATGGTCTTTAGAATCATATTAGTGACCAACTCTTGGCTCAAGCTGAATCCCAGTTCTTCAAGATGATACACATATCTGATCATATTGAGGACATGTTCTTCTATAGAGGTTCCCTCTATCAATTTAGACTCAAGTAGCATCTTCAGGATATCATCTCATTCTTTATTTGTAAGACCAAGTGTCACTTTCATAATATGTGTTATAAATCTCAAGAACACTCACATCTTCACATTGCTCATTCCAGTCATAGTTTATGCAGCTAAGCATAAGGTACTTTATCTCTAAGGCATCCTTGGCATGCTTCCAGTAAGCATCTACGTGTGTCGTGGGCGCATCAAGAGCAGGTATTTCTGGTACTGGTTTGTCAAGGATGTGGAACTTTCACTCTTCATTGAGAACCCTTCTCAAAGACCAAAACCAATCTTAGAAATTTTCCCCATCAAGTTTTTCCTTCTTCAGGATCAACCGCAATTTAGATTTGTTCGTCATTTGATTCTACTAGAGAAATTTTTCATTTGTCAAAAATCCTTTTGATTTGATTTGATTTGAAAATCTAACGATATTAATTAGGTCTTTAATTATTATCATTCCCACTCTTTTATTTGAATTGATAGCCCTCAATATCAATATGGAATATTATAGCATACAATATTCTAGTGGACCAGATTGAAGATAATTTGATTGTGGACCGATCAACACCACAAAACACATCCAATCATCAAGGTAGGCAATTATTGCCAATTTCATCATATGCAATTCTAGTTAGATGATATGCGCAACTCCTTGCCATAATCATTTGAATGCTTCTGGTCTCATATTCTTTGAGAATCACCATCAAGTGTGACCTAAAAGCCGACACAATAATAATGCACCCCGCTTCAGCGGAACCTACATTATTACCATCATACTTCTACGAGATAGACGACGCACTATTATTGGGCGTAACTTATGCTTGGTCGATCAAGTTTTTCATGTGTGCTGCTTTTTAAAAGAATCTAAGACTTGATATTTTGTTCAAGGGAGTTTGAATAAATACATATACTTTATCCAATCACCACATATATAGTATGTATCATATACATGCTATATCCCAAACAAAAATATGCAATAAATGAAAGCGATGGTTATGGTCAGCCTAACGTAATCCCTTGTATCCACAAGAAATTAAATCATCTAGATCTACATCACATGTAGAAACTTTCTATTGATGAAGATCTGTGCTTGCCAGTCTAGGTTGATCGGTTCAAACCTTTAATCGACCGTCTCACCTCCTAGTTGGTTGTTAGGTCATCTCTAGTTGTCTGGTTCCATTAGTCCACCATCTGCTGGCTCCTCTAATGGATTGGTCAGGTCCACCAGCCAATTGATTTGGCTTGTCCACCATGAGCTCCATAGTCCTTCAGTTGGTCGGCTTATCTTCGGGACATCTTCATCTTCGTCATAATAGGAAAGTAATATATCCTAGTTTTACATAATTATTAAGAAACCTCGAGTTATATTTGAGGGGAGCAAGGGTAGGAAAGAATTAACTTTACATTGGAAAGATAAGGTAGAGGCTTGGTACGTAGATCGAGATAAACAAATAAACCAACTACACAACCATGCATAAAATTTAGGATTTATTGGCCATAACGATGCTAGACATCCACCATCAAAACCATTTTTAGGGTGACACATGTAATTCTCATATATATATATATATATATATATATATATATATATATATATATATATATATATATATATATATATATATATATAGTCAGGCTAGAATACACTCGAGTGTACATATCACGTCGTACACCCCAATGGTGTCTGCCTATCTAGACCATGCTTTTCCAAAATCTAATCCATTGATCTTCATGGTTACAATAATAATAGGTCACATATAAAATTTGAACTCATTTGGTTGAGTGGAAGTCACTCATATAAGGACAACAAAATCGACGCACAAAACTAATTTGAAATATATGATTTTTACCTCCTTTAGATGCATGACCTATAAGTGTCCAAATGAGCTAAAATGTATTATACAGTATGTTCTTATGATAATTAAGAAGATCAACGGTTTAGATTTGTCAAAAATTTATTGCATCTTCAAAAATTACTGAGGTGTACGGTGCCTCCTGTACACTCGAGTGAATTATATATATATATATATATATATATATATATATATATATATATATATATATATATATATATATATATATATATATATATATATATATCAGGCTAGAATACACTCGAGTGTATTCAGAGCTGAATACACTCAAGTAGTTTTTTTATGCAATGTTTTTTTAAAAATCTAATCTGTTGATCTTTTTAAACATCTTGTGAATAGCTCATACGCAAAATTTGAGCACATTTGGACATTTATAGGTCATGTTATACAGACCAAAAAAATTATGCATTTCAAATTTGTTTCGCGCGTCGATTTTTTTACCCTTGGATGAGTGACTTACACTCATCCAAATGGGCTCCAAATTTGTACGTAGCCTTGTTATAGTATGACAGTGAAGATCAATGGTTTATATTTTGCAAAAAATAGTCTTGATATGCAAACACACTTGAGTGTATACATACGATCTGTACACTCGAGTGTATTCTAGCCTGATATATATATATATATATATATATATATATATATATATATATATATATATATATATATATATATATATATATATATATATATATATATATATATATATATATATATATATATATATATATATATATATATATATGGGCCCATCTTTATTGCCCGTGCGGGTAGCTACCCGCCCACCCTACCCATAACTTTTTTTCAAAAAAAAAAAAATTCGCAATTGTAGAGGACTATTTTGTCTAGCTCTCCAAAAATTTTTGGCCAAAAATAATATCATTTGCCCCTCCAAAATCAAAAAACACGTCCTTATATATATCTGCTGTATATTTTGTACAGAGTTACTTTTTTGGCCAACAGAGTTACTTTTTTTGCCACCATAGTTACTTTTTTGACAGCAGACTTACTTTTTTGGCTAGGAGAGTTACTTTTTTGACTGCAGGGTAGCGAAAATCTAAGTTACCCGCGCGGGCAACGAATGAACGCCCTATATATATGTATATGTATATGTATATGTATATGTGTGTATATATATGTATATGTATATGTATATGTGTATATATATATGTATATGTATATGTATATATATATGTATATATATGTATATATATGTATATGTATATGTATATATATATACATATATATGTATATCTATATGTATATGTATATATATATACATATATATATATATGTATAAGTATATATATACATATATATGTCTCTATGTGTATATATATATGTATAAGTATATATATATGTATAAGTATATATATATATGTATAAGTATATATATATGTATAAGTATATATATATATATATATATATATATATATATATATATATATATATATATATATATATATATATATATATATATATATATATATATATATGGCCCATCTTTATTGTCCGCACGGGTAGCTACCCGCCCACCCTTCCTACCACTTTTTTTCAAAAAAAAATTTCGCAATTGTAGAGGACTATTTTGTCTAGGTCTCCAAAAAATTTTAGCCAAAAATAATTTCATTTTCCCCTCCAAAATAAAAAAACCCGTCCTTATATATATCTGCTGTATATTTTGTACAGAGTTACTTTTTTGGCCAGCAGAGTTACTTTTTTGGCCACCATAGTTACTTTTTTGACAGCAAAGTTTCTTTTTTAGCTAGGAGAGTTACTTTTTTGGCTACAGGGTAGCGAAAATCCAAGTTACCCGTGCGGGAAACGAATGAACGCCCATATATATATATATATATATATATATATATATATATATATATATATATATATATATATATATATATATATATATATATATATATATATATATATATATATGGGCCCATCCTTATTGCCCGCGCGGGTAGCTACCCGCCCACCCTTCCCATCACTGTTTTTCAAATTTTTTTTTGCAATTGTAGAAGACTATTTTGTCTAGCTCTCCAAAAAAATTTGGCCAAAAATAATATCATTTGCCCCTCCAAAATCAAAAAACTCGTCCTTATATATATCTGCTGTATATTTTGTACAAAGTTACTTTTTTGGCCAGCAGAGTTACTTTTCTGCCACCATAGTTACTTTTTTGACAGCAGACTTACTTTTTTGGCTAGGAGAGTTACTTTTTTGGCTGCAGGGTAGCGAAAATCCAAGTTACCCGCGCGGGCAACGAATGAACGCCCTATATATATGTATATATATGTATATGTATATATATATATATATATATATATATATATATATATATATATATATATATATATATATATATATATTCTCCCCCCTCTCCCCATACCCGTGGCGGAGGCCGAACGTCCGAGAGGGTGGTAAATCAAGGCGGCAACTGAGATTTGAACCCGGGTCCCTTTATTAGGGGACACCGTACTTGACCACTTGAGCCACTCCTTGTCGACATATATATATATATATATATATATATATATATATATATATATATATATATATATATACTAGTTTGGGATTATCATGATATTGAATTTGACAAGATATTATTCACATCCTATGCAATAATAGAATGACAAAACCAAAATTCGATCATATTAATTATCTCATAATATAGTAAATTGATGTTGGCTCTGATACTACTGTCGAGAAATAGGGATACAAAGTAGGCAGCAGAGGAAATAAAAAATTTATCTACCATATTCTTATAACCATCGGATTGCGTCAAATAACTATAAAACATGAAGGATGGTTTCAAGGATACACCTGGTCTTGGAGCAAATCCAATGACAATGTACATCATTGTAGATGCACAACTCTGAATCCTGGTTACACTAAGACTTGTTGGACTGCTGTGCCTCCTCTCTGCACCATGGACTACAGCCACAAACCTCGTCTTCTTCAGCAGCTCCTCCTATGACGGTGTAATGAACTAGATCTTAAACCCTATCCTAGAAGTTTGACCAATTTGTCTTGGCCAAACATATACCTAAAAGATGTTAAGTAAAATGCTCTTGGGTTCATACATGTATTCATATTAGTCTTGGGCTCAATAATAGACACATAAAATATGTCAAATGTGATAAATGGAAATTTCATAATAATTCATGCAAAATAGCCACATGTAACTCTAAGGAGAGTAATATGAAGTTTTAGAACATGATTATAGGAATAATATTTCTAATAAGGATATAGGGAGTAACTAATGTAATAAAGGCTCGTAAGTGTCAAATTTGACATATCTCCTAAAAAAAATCACAAAAGTGAAAACAAACTTCGAATTTGTAATCTACATACTAAAACGAATTCGTAATCTACATACTAAAAATAGCCTATGTGTCAATTTTCATATAATTTAGAAATCTTAAATATATAAGGTGAGTTTAGGTGAGAGAAAATGTGAAAATAAATATGGAAATAAAAGTAAATTATTGTTCCACACAATAAAGATAACAACCTTAGTACTCCGGGCGGCGGCCGCACGCGCGACGAGGGCTTTCCCGAAGAGGACGGAGATGGAGGACCATCCTGACGGGACCAGTCGATCCTCTTGGGTTCCACCGGTATCCATCTGAATTTCGTGAATAGCCGAAGCGACGAGCGCCGCCCTAGCGGCCATTCTGGAAGCGACATGGACGTTGACCCCACGGTAAACTCGAATGTCGACTTTCCAGTTTTGCAAGGAAATGGTAGTGGAGAGAATCCGGAAGCGCTGCTGTCATCCCAACAAATCCAAAGGCCATCCTATAGTGCTGCGGTGGGGAAGAAACCAACAGAAGAACAACATGGATATAAGATAGACGCCGACGATTGTGATATCTCGTTATCACCAGAAGACATCGTCATCTTTGTAGACCAAGGCTATCCGTGCTTTGACTTGCGCCAAAAAGCAAGGGAAGAACTCCTCAAACCTTGGCAGTTTTCTGTGGTAGTCAAGCTGATGTCGAAAGACTTAGGTTACCTCACCCTTCAGGATGGAATCCACATGTTGTAGAAACCGACCGGGGGCTTCAACCTTATTGATTTTGCCAACGACTTTTTCATTGTCCAGCTGCAGCAAGAAGATGACTCTACATCCATGCTTTAACAGGATGGCCGTGGCCAATTTTCAGAACTTACCTATCTGTACAACGTTGGCATCCTATGTTCTCCCCCGAATCCTCAGCCCCACCCAAATTGGTTGCGTGGGTACACATCCCTAATCTTCCTATCCATCTTTACCGGGAGGTCCTCCTGGCTGGCATAGGCCATCATAGAAAAGACATGAAGGTAGATATGAATGTAAATAGTAATAGGGTACAAACCGCACTGTAATGGTAAAGTTTTTATCAGAGATAGACGTGTAGAGAGCACTGTTCTTAAGAGTATTTCCGCAGTACTCGACGGCGAGCGTCTGTACGATAGTTTCCTATGCGACTACTCTCTCAGAATCCAACAACGTTTGCCGACGTGAAGCGCGCACACACAAAAGCGGAGAAATGAGGAAGAAGAGAACACGCACACACACAAAGGCGGAGAAACGAGGAAGAAAGAACGAAAGACGTTTTTTCAACCGTTCCAAACGACAGCGAATGACAAAATATAAAGGCAAAAATACCTAAATGGCACATTTGCCAATTTTAGTTACCTAAATGGCATGTTCTTGAACTTATTGCCCAAAATGGCACATTTTGGAGCAATACGTCCCCTGCGGGGACGCATTGCTCTCCCGCGAGGCAATGCATCCCGGTGGGGGACGCATTGGTCCCACAGGAGGGCAATGCGTCCCGAGCCGTGACGCATTGCTCTGTTGTGGGACCAATGCGTCCCCCGCCGGGACGCATTGCCACGCGGGAGAGCAATGCGTCACGGAAAGGGACGCATTGACCCCACAAGACTGCAATGCGTCACGGCTCGGGACGCATTGCCCTTGTGTGGGACCAATGCGTCTCCAGGTGGGACGCATTGCTCAATGAGTCTTCATGCAGGACGCATTGGAGCAATGCGTCCCCATGCAGGACGCATTGGTTTTTTTAATCATTTTTTGCAGTCACTGATATGTTATTGATATGTAAATTAACAATATTGATTATATTTATACATTTATAATTCGTTCACTTGTATTTGGATGTCTATAATATACTCAATTATTATAAATTTGTCAATTTCAATAGGTCGTAACATGCATATGGAATATATAAGTATATTGCAACCAACATTGGTTGGTTCCTAATTGATTATATAATACGAACTTAATCCAAATAAATGAGATAGCAATTAAAAACAAGGTTAAAACATGAACCAACATGACGAGAAAATAATACACAACAGAACAATATGATAGATCCACAACAACATGATCCAAAATGAACCAATGTCATATCATAATATGATAGATCCACATACAATAGATGTCCTCACAAAGGCATACATACAAAACTGTACAATATATAAAAAACTAAGTATGTCGTCCTCGCCCACGTCCCTCTACATCAGGATCCTCTGTACCGATGTCATCTGGAGACTGCTGAACTGGGGACAACTGCGTAGGAGGCTGCTGGCGAGCATCAGGGAAGAAATGAAAAGGTGGAGGTGGGGTGAGGGGTCTAGGAAAACCAGGATAGGATGCATCAGGTGGGGTGCATCCTGAGAAATCAAACGGAGTAGGTGAATATGTGACATAAGATGGTGGTCGGCTCTCGGGAATAATTGCTGGTGGGAATGGAGTGTATGGAGCAGAAGAAGAACTTGCTCCATGGTATGATAGTGGTTGAGGTGGGGTGATGAATGAGGAATATGAAGCAGCTCCTGAAAAATATGGCCCTGTCGGTCCCCATGACATGAACTGAGAAGTGGGAGTGGGAGTGGGCTCAACAGTAGGAGTAGGAGTAGGAGTAGGAGTAGGAGTGGGCTCAGGGGCTGTGGTATGAGTGGGTATGGGATCCCACGGCCGAGCATAGTCGGGAATACTATCAAAGTAACTCCCCTGGATGGTATAGATGCTGTCTCTGATCTGTGCAGGGGCGTGCTCTACTGCCGCTCGGATCGCCACATGTGTTTGTACCTGTAAAATAAAGTATGTACACATAATAAAGACCAATTACATATATTACAAATAACAAAGATAAATAATAACAATTTGTAAAAGAAAATAATAATGATACTCACAAATTCCTGCTGACGATAACTTTGCGGGTAGTATATGCTTGGAGGCATAGCTGGAGGGGGCACAATGTATTGTGGATGATACCATGCATAGTGACCCTGAGGACTGTAGACTGTATCAGCTGGTGGAGCGGGAACTAAGCTCTCACGTTTGTTGTTCCACATCTGCACCTCCTGCCTATAATGAAACATCCAATCCTCAGCAACATGACCCCTCACATCTATCCGGCTAAGCTTCGGCAGCTCAAGAGTAGGTTGTACTTGTACCGACCATTTTTGGAGTGTCTCAACCAGTACAACTTTAGATGCAAATAAAGCACCCTCATATATAACAACACTGGAAGGATTGTAATCGAGACGAAATTCATGACAAAAATCTTCCACCCAGTCATCATCTTGAAAAGCTTCATAGTTGGAATCAATGTGTTCATGTTGGGGCCATTGGTTGTCAAATATGGATGGAATATGACTCAATGCTACAATAGAGTCAGGGAATGGATGTGTGTGCTCAGCATCAGTTTCAGTCAATGACTCATCCTCAGGTGGTTCACTGTTATTACCACCTTCAATGTCACTATTGTTATCACCTTCATGATCACTATCATTATCACCTTCATGATCACAATCATTATCTCCCTCCTCAACCTCAACACCAATATTCTCAGTAGTTAGATTTTGAAAAAATTGAGGTGGTTCACTCCACTCAGCTGTTAAATTGCTAAGACTGAATTGAGGTGTAAGACTGAATTGAGGTGGTTGACTCCATTCAGTAGTTAAATGACTTTGAGAGAATTGAGGTGGTTGACTCCGAGAGAATTGAGATTGAAATTGATTCAATAGACTCATTAAATAAGGTTGTTGGTGGATAGATGTTTTTTCAAGAAACACATCAATATAGGCATCAGCTGAAAGTGATAACAAGGTTCTGTATGCATCATCATCAACTTGTATGAGCATATGATTTTCTCCAGGGAAAAGATAGGATATTTTGATAGAGAAGTGGTTGGGATTGATGTCAAGTGTTGTATAGATATATGATTTTAGTTCAGATAGGGTATTAATAAGTGAAATGTTTATGGGTCTAACAGATCGACTAGAATAAGACCCATCAGAGAGAAATTGTCCATCATATCACATCTTCACAATTCGTGAATTTGAACTAGATGCCATGTTTCTATATTTTAGAATATTATATTAACATCAGAAAGAAATTCATATTTTATGACATTATATCAACATGAATTAATATTTTAGAGCAATGACATCAATTTGGAATTAAATTTATTGGACTACTTTTTCTATAACATTAACAGTGAACAACAATTAAGAACAACAATTTTGCTTTTTTTCTGTAAAATTAACTAATTCTTAACAACAATTTTGCTAATTTTTTAGTAACACTAACATTTCAAAATAACAATTTTGCAATTTTTTAGTAACACTAACATTTCAAAATAACAATTTTGCTAATTTTTTAGTAACACTAACATTTCAAAATAACAATTTTTCTAATTTTTTAGTAACACTAACATTTCAAAATAACAATTTTGCAATTTCGAACAATAAATTTTCAGGTATTAAGTAGCCTTCAATTGTCATTTTCTACATCATTATTTCAGTAATGTGCAATTAAAGACTAACAATACATTTATTTCAGATGTAATATTTCGTACTAAAGTTAAGTTCATATTTTGAAAATTAAAAATTTGATAGAATAAATACCTGAAATGGAGAGTTATCTGTTGACAATCGAAGAATAGAAGAAGAGAAAGAAGAAGCTCCAAAAGTCTCCGAACAGTAGCAGATATCAGCTCCAAGATCGCCCGAAATAAGCTAAAACCACCCAAAGCAATAGAAATCCGAGAAGAACTTCTCCAGAGCAATGGGAATATAGAGCTAGATGAAGGAAATGAAGAATGGTGTGAGTTTGGGGGGGCTATTTTCGCCCAATATATAGGGGAGCAATGCGTCCCGGTTGGGGACGCATTGCGCCCACGTGGCACCGCCGCGCGGCGGGCAATGGTAAAATAGCTGTTGCCTGGGAGCAATGCGTCTCCGTCCCAGACGCATTGCCTGTGTGGCATTTTCTAGCCGTTGGGCGCGTCGCGGGGCGCGACGCATTGGTCCCACAAAGAGCAATGCGTCCCGAAACGTGACGCATTGCCCTCGTGTGGGGCCAATGCGTCCCCTTCCGGGACGCATTGCTCTCTCGCGAGCCAATGAGTCCCGGCTGGGGACGCATTGGTCCCACACGAGGGCAATGCGTCACCTGTCGGGACACATTGCTCCAGAAATGTGCCATTTTGGGCAATAAGTTCAAGAACGTGCCATTTAGGTAATTAAAATTGGCAAATGTGCCATTTAGGTATTTTTGCCAAATATAAATAACAACAAAAAGGCGCGGGATGCGACATGCCTGATTAAAGGGTTTCCGGACCGGATCGACCTAAACTCACTTGGACTACCCCACCATGCGCATGCGAAACCCACATCCTATTTTATTCCTCAAATATTACATATATGAATAGGAGAGAAGTCTCCAAAACAAGCAATGCGAGACTAAAGGCTTCAGCTGCCACAACAATGAACACCATAATGCAACGTCTGAGGACGTTTTGCTCGGATTGATGTGGAGCTGGATCTGTCAAAGCTACTGGTTCCTCTCGTCATGATCATGGGGAACAGATACCGTTCATATGCATGCATTGTGGACGATGCGGGCCACCTAGAAAAAGATTGTTCTAAACAGATAGCAGAGGAGAACGCTGTACGCCAGGCCAGTGTCGATGCCGGTTCTATTGTCCCGTCTCCTCCCCAACGCATGCAACGCTTTACTAATTATATATCTATGCCCAACCAACACCAAGGAGGCAGAAGAAACCGTCTGCATGACCTCAAAAGAACAACAAAAAGCACCAAAACCGCTTCCAATCCTTCGACGATCATATTGAAGAAGATGATGCCCATGAAGTCATCGATGTGGACACTGTGGCAGAACGAGTTGTCAATGGCATCGACTGGAACTCAGGAAGAAGACCAACAAGAACTACAAGAAACCCTATTCACAACCTCCCCGTCACCAGCAGAACCATCCTCCTCCAGTCTCTCATCTCTTGAAGCCAGCCGTTCCTCCCAGCTCTCCGGAGCATTCACCAGTCACCCCATCTGGCGACGCGGTCATTCCTGGCAGGCCGCCGGCAACCCTTCTTTTTAACACCACTCCCTTTTCTTTCGGGAACCTGAACACTAGTGATCGGGCTTCGCACTCCTACCGTAGTCCCGGGCGTAACTCGGTGGGGATCCATCTTCGTAATCGCAAAGTGGTCCAAGCAGGAGACGGCAGCAAGACGTCTACTAGGAAGAGAGGTAAAACCTCCCTACTACCTGATCTGGAGGAGGAGGCTAAGGCTATGGGCAAGTTCACCCTTGTCGACTCTGATCAATAATGCGATAATATGGAACACATAGGGTATTTGCGACAACAATACCCAAAACCATGTGAAATTTCTTGTCAAGAAGTACGATATTTCAGTGGCTTGTTTGCTTGAAACCAGATGTAGTGCTGAAAGGGCTCTAGCCTCTAGGCATCATCAAGAAGTTCTGTTACTCTGAATCCCACAGGGTGGAGGAAGTTGGGTTTTCTGGAGGAATTTGGGTTCTCTGGAAATGCCATACCCCCATTGAAATTATTTTCTCTCACAAGCAGTTTGTGCGCATTGCAAGATAGGAGGCTCTCTATACACCTTTGTGTATGCAAGCACCCCCAGAAGTCGGTAGACATTTTCTTTGGAGCCAGTTACTTACCATTGCTGCTACTATCACGCTGCCTTGTATAGTGGTAGGTGACTTTAATGTAGTAATGTATCCGTCTAAGAAATTTGGAAGCACAACGTTTGATAGTGCTAACAGAAGGGACTTCACGGAGGCAATGGACGCATGTCTCTTATATGACCCGGGGGCGAGCGGAGCCCGCACCACCTTCAGAAGGGGCCTTCTCCATGAACGCCTAGATAGGGCCCTCGGAAACCAGCTTTGGATCGACCAAGCAAGCTCCAACTCCATTCAAGTTCTAGAGCGCAACCACTCAGATCATACCCCCATCCTAACCAAAGAGTCAGCACCCGCCATCAGGAGGCACAATCACCCTCGCACCTCGGCAAGGTGGGATACCATCCCAAACTTCAAATCCTTCTTACATGATAACTGGTCTCGTGAAGTGTCGTTGCTCGAAGTTGCCTCATTGTTTCTAGAGAAAGCTAGGCCTTGGGACCTGTCAA
Source organism: Alisma plantago-aquatica (assembly GCA_963693085.1). Lineage (NCBI taxonomy): Eukaryota > Viridiplantae > Streptophyta > Magnoliopsida > Alismatales > Alismataceae > Alisma > Alisma plantago-aquatica. The sequence continues at coordinate 985,806,303 of OY856409.1, forward strand.
ACAGAAAATCTGATAGAAAGGATAAAGATCGTATCTCAAACAAAATCAAGTGGAACCAAATGCAACTTTCTTTAAAATTTGATCATGAAGTGGCCCGCAACACTATTACCTTGCAATATCAACTTGACACAACCCTGCGTCGCGCGAGGAGATGAAGTGGCAACAGAAGGCACATTGTGATTGGATCAAGTTAGGGGATAGTAACCAGTGTGTGACTGAAAAAAAATATCTTGTGGATGAAGTTTCACCTAATTTGGATAATTCTAATGCCATTATATGCTTGAGGAAAGAGAAACTAAGATTTAGTTATATAATACATCAAAAGTCTTCAAAAGAAAAATCTAATTTCATAATCAGAATCTACATGCCTTCATTGGCCTCTCTGAAAATTTTTACTTATTTTAGATAAAGTTTGAACCCTTAAATGAAGAAAGAGAAAAAGGAATTTAATGCAACATCACTTTATTAAATTAAATGTTTTTGTCATGTTGTCACGTTATGGTTTTTTATTTCCGGATTTCACTTATGTGATTGACTTTTTCCACCATTTGATCTTCGATCCGACGACTCTAGAGTCATCTTCTATCTTGAGTAGGAGACAAGCGCGTGTGTACATTAAGCTACGCCAATCCTTTTGGAGTTCTCTCTCTTTAATCCAAAATTTTACATGATTTCACCTCCATCGTGACCAGGAGAGGATTCCACATCCTCCGATCCCTACTTTCCCAATCTAATTCTTTCCAAATCGGAAAAACCCAAATTGAGTTTCCCTACCCTTATTTCCCTTTTCCGCTACAAGTCCCCCTATATATATGCCTTGCCCCAAAGCATCTTTGACGTATCTAGAACATTTTTCCTCTTTCAATTTGCTCGCACACACCGCCATTGTATCCAACCTACTCTGTCTTCCTCGAGTTGCTTTGGAGAAGAGAACTCACTGTTGGGAGCCTCTACATCTAATTGCTCTTACTCAAACCTTCATTGGAGCATCCCTGACCTTCTCGGCACTTTAGTTTAGTTCAGTTTACACGAGTTTGTCCTACCCTAGTCTATGGTTGGTGGGTTGTTGGAGATTCTTCAGCAAGGGGTCACCCAACATCGCTGCAATGCGGGAGAGATATTGTTGAGTTCAATTTGGTTTTGTGAAGCTAGCTCAAATTCCCTCGTTCTCTCATCTTCAAGTAGTTTGGAAGACCTAGATTTGGTACTAGAAGTGACCTTGGACTATCAGACTCTGTAGAGAGGTATGTTTGCATCTCCTATTTTTATAGATTGAGTAATAAGCTATCTTTATCATTCTCCTAGTCCTATGGACATTAGCCCACACAATATCTTTTTCTTTTAGAAAATATGCTTCATGTGAAGTGCCTTACACTGTTACTGATTTTGAGATAATATTTGGACATTCTCTTAATTTCTTTATTATGCATTGCTCATGGTGGAACATTTTATGGTGTTATATGTTCTTTTTTCAACTTTTATGGTGGATGTTGATTAGAATCATGAGATCCCACTTATTGTATTTGTTGAATATTCTCATCTTTCTTATTCTCTTTTATTATAAATTATTCTTTTATTATGCATCATGTGGTGACTGCTAATATAATTTTACATGTTATTTTATATGGATGTGAACATTCTCGCATATGAGTGTAGAGGTGATAATTTTTACATATAAAATTATTTTGAGCAGATGTGTATCATGTCCTTCTTGGGTAGATGTATACAGTTCCTACCCACTCCATATTTAGAGCGGATGTATATAGTTCCTGCTCACCTCATATTTTTTTAGTAGATGTGTTATTTCCTACCTACATGTTTATATTGTCTAGTATTGTCACATGGCAAACACATGGAACCTTTATTGTTATATGTTTCTCTTAATTGTCTCTTTTTTTGAGATTATTTTCTTTTATGTCAGATTGGGTAGTACTTTTCTCTTTCATGGGAAGCCTTTATATTTGTTGACCTTTATTCCATATATTTGTTGACAAAGGCCAATTAAGGCATGTAGATTTTGATTATGAAATTAGATTTTCCTTTGAAAGACTTTTGATGTATTATTTCGTCAAATCTTAGTTTCTATTTCCCCATGCATTTAACAACATTAGAATTATCCAAATTAGGTGAAATTTCATCCAAAAGATATATTTGATGTGATGAGCACTTACTTTTATTTCCATCTTTTGGAGTTATTTATCTTTATTATTCAACTTACATGGCTTTTTCACATTTTCTCTCTCCTAAACTCACCTTATATATTCAAGGTTGTCCAAATTAGATGAAAATTGACACAGGCTATTTTTAGTATGTAGATTACGAAATTGAAGTTTTTTTTCACTTTTGTGATTTCCCTTTTTAGGAGTTATGTCATATTTGACACTTATGACCCTCTATTACATTAGTTATCCCATATATCCTTATTAGAACCATCATTCCTATAATTATGTTCCAAAACTTCATATTACTCTCGTAAGAGTTATGTGTGGCTATTTTTCATGAATTATTATGAAATTTCCATTTATCACATGTGACATATTTTATGTGTATATTATTGGGCCTAAGACTAATGTGAAAACATGTATAAACTCAAGAGAAATTTACTTAACATCTTTTAGGTCTATGTTTGGCCAAGAGAAAATGGTCAATGTTCTAGGATATGGTTTAAGATCTAGTTCGTTACACCACACCAACCCTTAAAGGGATTTCATCCTCAAAATCAAGACATCCATATAAAGCAAACAACTATCTACCACCCCTTTAAGGATTCATCTTATTAAGTCAAAAGTATACTTTAGGTACAAAGGATTTCATCATACTTCCTTACATCCATCCATGCAAAAAAGAAACATTAAATTATAAAACCTAACTATAGATCACCTTATTCATGTTCCTCCTCATGAACTTCTTCACCATCTAAAGTAAACACTCTTCCAACTCTTCTTTCCACAGGTATTCTACCATTATTATTTCCATTATTTTGATGAGGTACTTGAGGTTCTTGTTGTTGAGCTGGTATTTTCCCATTATGAAGCTTGGGGAACTTAGGTCGGATATGTCGAGGTTCATTGCAGTAATGCCATATCAGTAATCTATCCTTGTCCTCAGGTCAGCGATCACCTTCAGGGTGCTTCCTTTTATGAGTGTTCTCCTTGTGTGAGTGGAAACCCAAATATGATTCCACAGCTAAATCCTGATCCACCATTTGTTGAAAGGCCAAGGGTAGTTGTGGAGTAAGATCTAGAGATGTTGAATCATGGTTGAGATGTCACTAGTCCTTGCAATTTCATTCCACCAAACTCTTGATGGTCCATCAAGAACATAGACAACAAATCTGACCTTCTAGAGTGGAGGCCATGACATACCATCAAAGCTCCTCTCTAGATCTAACACCCAATCAACATCTTTATTCACCATCTCTATCTCTCCTTCACCCTTAAAGTAGGGTTGTTGCATCTTCATAAACTCCATGACTGAGTACTCCTTAGTTTTTTTAGACACATGTGGGTCACTTAACTTTCCTACCATGGTTGTGGAGAGAAGTAGCCTCAGCATGGTCAATCCATGGTCAAGAGTGATGAATATTCCCTTATTAACAGCATCAGAGGTTGGGGTTTCCTATACTACTGATGGTCCACTTTTAGTTGGAGGAGTTCCTTGAGTCACTGGAGTGGTAAAGGAGTGGCATCCCACCCCTTGGGTTCTAGGGCGTCTTATAGTCAGACATGTTGTCAATAGTTGAGTTTCTCCTGCCATGAGATTTTGCCTACACAAGGCAAGGGTACTAGGTATAAGAAACCTAAGATAAAGATAAACATCTTAAGGGAGACAAGATTGAAATAGTTAGATAACCTACAACTACTGGCTCTAATACCATTCTATAAGGAGTGGGATCCCAGAGGGGAACCACTCCCTACTAGAAATAAAAAGGCAACATCCCTTGAACCAAACACCACGTAAAAAATTTCACCAAAGGGACAATAATTAATTCATTCAACATGTATGTATCATAAAACCAAAAGTAGCAGTGGAATTTAGACGTTCTAACTATTACAAAGGTTGATAACATAGTACAACTCTCCACCATACATGGGTGAGTCAAAAGGGAAACTATCCAATCAAATATGGATCCAGAAAGGGAATAAAACCGCTCGTGAACTCGCTGGTTTTCAGGTTCTTTTTGGCTTAAAATTTTGGCAAAAAAATTTTAGGGCTGAGGATCATCTAACCACCTCTTCAAGTCTCCCAAATCTTACCTACAAGGTTGTTGTCCAAGTTCACCTTGTCTATCCTCTCCTTGCATTAAACCTGGGGATGTCATCATACCCCACAAAAGGAGAAGAAAAGGTAACATCAGCAAGAGATGGTATGTGCATACTAAAAATGAAATTGAGCAATATATGGAATAAAGGTAAAAAAATATAAAGGCTTCCCATGAAAGAGAAAAGTACTACCCAATCTGACATAAAAGAAAATAATCTAAAAAAAAGAGACAAATAAGAGAAACATATAACAATAAAGGTTCCATGTGTTTGCCATGTGACAATACTAGACAATATAAACATGTAGGTAGGAAATAACACATCTACTAAAAAAATATGAGGTGAGCAGGAACTATATACATCCGCTCTAAATATGGAGTGGGTAGGAACTGTATACATCTACCCAAGCAGGACATGATACACATCTGCTCAAAATAGCCTGTGTCAATTTTCATCTAATTTGGACAACCTTGAATATATAAGGTGAGTTTAGGAGAGAGAAAATGTGAAAAAGCCATGTAAGTTGAATAATAAAGATAAATAACTCCAAAAGATGGAAATAAAAGTAAGTGCTCATCACATCAAATATATCGTTTGGATGAAATTTCACCTAATTTGGATAATTCTAATGCTGTTAAATGCATGGGGAAATAGAAACTAAGATTTGACGAAATAATACATCAAAAGTCTTTCAAAGGAAAATCTAATTTCATAATCAAAATCTACATGCCTTAATCGGCCTTTGTCCAAAATTTCACTTAATTTAGATAATGTTTGAACCCTTATATGAAGAAAGAGAAAAAGGAATTTAATGCAATATCACTTTATTTAATTAAATGGATTTTTGTAATGATGTCATGCTATGGTTTTTAATTTTTAGATTTCCCTTATGTGATTGGCTTTTCCACCATTTCATCTTCGATCTGATGGCTCTGGAGTCGTCTCCTACCTTGAGTAGGAGACGAGCATGTGTGTATAGTAATGCGGTGAATTTTTAGAGTCCAATCTCTATGATCCATGATTTTACATGATTTCACCTCCATCGTGACCGAGAGATGATTTTGCATCCTCCAATCCCTACTTTCCCCATCTGATTCTTTCCGAATTGAAAAACCCCAAATCGAGTTTCCTTACCCTCGTTTCCCTTTTCCATTACACGTCCCCCTACATATATATGCCTTGCTCCAAAACATCTTCAATGCATCTAGAATGCTTTGCCTCTTTCAATTTGCTCACACACCTCACCATTGTATCCAACCTACTCCATCTTCCTCATATTACTCCGGAGAAGAGAACTTATATTGGGAGCCCCTCCATCCAATGTTCTTACCCAAACCTTCACTGGAGCATCCTTGACCTTCTCGACACTTTAGTTTGTTGCAGTTTGCACGAGTTTGTCCTACCCTAGTCTATCGTCGATGGGTCGATAGAGATTCATCAGAAAGGGGTCACTTGACATTGTTGCAACATGAAAGAGATACCCTTGAGTTCGGTTTGCTTTCGCAATGTCGTCTTCCCTCATTCTCTCATCTTCAGGTGCTTTGGAAACCTAGATTTGGATCTAGAAGTGACCTTGAACTATTAGACTCTATATAGAGGTATGTTTGCATATCTATTTTTCTATATTGAGCAATAATCTATATTTATCATTCACTTGGTCCTATGGACATTATCCTACACATTATCTTGTTCTTTTGGAAAATATGCTTCATGTGAAGTGCCTTACATTGTTATTAATTTTGAGATCATATTTGGACATTCTCTTGGTCTCTTTATTATACATTGCTCATGGTGGAACATTTTATGGTGTTATATGTTCTTTTTCCTACTTTTACGGTGGATGTTGATTAGGAACATGAGATCCCACTTTTTGTATTTGTTAAATGTTCTCATCTTTCTTATTCTCTATTATTATTGCTTGTTCTTTTGTTATGCATCATGTGGTGATTGCTATTATAATTCTACACTTTATTTTATTTGGATATGAACATTCCCACATATGAGTGCAGAGGTGATAATTCCTGCATATAAAATTACTTTGAGAAGATGTGTATCATGTCCTGCTCAGGTGGATGTATACAATTCCTACCCACTCCATATTTAGAGTGGATGTATACAGTTCCCGTTCAGCTCATATTTTTTGTAGATGTGTTGTTTCCTACCTACATGTTTATATTGTCTAGTATTGTAACATGGGAAACACGTGGATGCTTTATTGTTATACTTTTCTCTTATTTCTCTCTTTTATTGAGATTCTTTTCTTTTATGCCCAATAGGGTAGTACTTTTATCTTTCATGAGAAGCCTTTATATTTGTTGACCTTTATTCCATATATCGCTCAATTTCCTTTTTGGTATGCACATACCAGCTTTTGTTGATGTTACCTTTTCTTCTCCTTTTTGTGGGGTATGCTTCCATACCCAGGTTTTGGCAACGAGAGGATAGACAAGGTGAACTTGGACAACAACCTTGAAGCTAAGATTTGGGAGACTCGAAGAGGTGGTTAGACGATCCGCAATTGGATCCTTATTTGATTTGATAGTTTCCTTTTTGACTCACCCATGTATGATGGAGAGTTATATTATGTTATCAAGCTTTGTGATAGTTAGAACTTTTAAGTTCCACTGATGCTTTTGGTTTTATGATACATACATGTTGAATGAATTGGTCATCATCCCTTTGGTGAAAAAATTTATGTGGTGTTTGGTTCAAGGGATTTTTCCTTTTTATTTCTAGTAGGGAGTGGTTCCCCTCTAGGATCCCACTCCTTACATCATGGTAGGAGAGCCATTGGTTGTCGGTTATCTAACTATTTCAATCTTGTCTCCCTTAGAGTCTTTACCTTTATCTTAGGTTGCTTACACCTAGTACACTTGCCTTATGCAGGAAAAATCTCATGGCGGGAGAAAACTCAACTGTCGACAACATTTCTTGCTAGGAGACACCCCAGAACCCTAGGTTTTGGATGCCAAGGATGGATCCACCCTTTACCACTTCAGTGACTCAAGGAACTCCTCCAACCATAAGTGGACCATCAGTAGTACAGGAAACCCCAGCCTCTGCTACTACTAATATGAGAATAGTCATCACTCCTGAATCAGAGTTGACCATGTTGAGACAGCTTCTCACCACAGCCATGGTAAGGAAGTTAAGCAACCCACCTATGTATGACAAACCTAAGGATTGCTCAATCATGGAGTTCATATAGATGCAACCACCCTACTTCAAGGGTGAAGGAGAGCTAGAGATGGTGGATAAAGTCGATGATTGAGTGTTATCTCCAGAGAGGACTTTTGATGGTATGGCATGTCCTCCACACCAGAAGGTCAGATTTTCTACCTATGTTCTTGATGGACCAGCTAGAGTTTGGTGGAATGGAATTGAAAGGGCTCATGACATCTAAACCATGACGTGGGAGTAGTTTTTAGTGCTTTTTTCGTGGAAATTACATATGCACTACTGCTCTAAATAATAAGGAAGTTGAATTCTATAGTTTGAAGCAAAGTACCCTATCTATATCTGCATTTGTACAAAATTTTATGTTGTTGGAATGTTATGCACTTGGTTTGAGTGAGGAACATTGGTCTGACCTATTCCTTCATGGACTTAACTATAATGTGGGTTGTGCTCTTATTCCACAACTACCCTCAGCCTTTCAACATATGGTGGATAAGGATTTAGCCATGGAATCATATTCTGGTTTCCAATCACACAAGGAGAACAATCATAAAATGAAGCACCCTGAAGATGATCATCGACATGAGAACTCCATTGCTCAAAGAAAGGATAGGTTACTGATACATCATTAATGTAATGAACCTGGACACATCTGACCTAAGTGCCCCAAGCTTCATAATGGGCAAGTACCAGCTCAATAACAAGCACCTCAAATACCTCATCAGAATAATGGAAACAATAATTGTAGAAGACATGTGGAAAGAAGAGTTGGAAGAGTTTTTGCTTTAGATGGTGAAGAAGTTCATGAGGAGGAACATGAACAAGGTGATCCATAGTTAGGTTTTATAATTTAATGTTTCCTTTTTGCATGGATGGATGCAAGGAAGTATGATGAAACCATTTCTACCTAAAATATAGTTTTGACTTAATAAAATGAATCCTTTAAGGGGTGGTGAATAGTTGTTTGCTTTTATATGGATGTCTTTATTTTGAGGATGAAATCCTATTAAGGGGTGGGGTGTTGTAACAAACTAGATCCTGAACTCTATCCTAGAACTTTGACCATTTTGTCTTGACCAAACATATATAGACCTAAAAGATGTTAAGTAAAATGCTCAAGTTACTACATGTTTTCACATTAGTCTTAGGTCAAATAATAGACACAGAAAATATGTCACATTTGATAAATGGAAATTTCATAATAATTCGTACAAAAATAACCACACATAACTCTTAGGAGAGTAATATTAAGTTTTAGAACATAGTTATAGGAATAATGGTTCTAATAAGGATATATGGGATAACTAATGTAATAAAGGGCCATAAGTGTCAAATATGACATATCTCCTAAAAAAAGAAATCCTAAAAGTGAAAAAAAAAATCGATTTCATAATCTACATAATAAAAATAGCCTATGTGTCAATTTTCATCTAATTTGGACAACCTTGAATATATAAGGTGAGTTTGGGAGAGAGAAAATGTGAAATGGCCATGTATGTGGAATAATAAAGATAAATAACTCCAAAAGATGGAAATAAAATAAAATTAGTGCTTAACACATCAAAGATATCTTGTGGATGAAATTTCACCTAATTTGGATAATACTAATGCCATTAAATGCATGGGGAAAGATAAACTAAGATTTAATTAAATAATGCATCAAAAGTCTTCCAAAGGAAAATCTAATTCCATAATCGGAATCTACATGCCTTAATTAGTCGTTATCCAAAATTTCACTTAATTTAGATTATGTATGAACCCTTAAATGAGAAAAGAGGAAAAGGAATTTAATGCAATATCACTTTATTTAATTAAATGGATTTTTATCACGTTGTCACACTATGGTTTTTAATTTCTGGATTTCCCTTATGTGATTGGCTTTTCCACAATTTGATCTTCGATCTGACAGCTCTAGAGTCGTCTCCTGCCTTGAGTAGGAGACGATTACGCATGTATAGTAAAGTGGCCCTGATCCTTTTAGAGTTCTCTCTCTATGATCCATAGTTTTACACGATTTCACCTCCATCGAAACCGAGAGAGGATTTTGCATTCTCCAATCCCTACTTTCCCCTTCTGATTCTTTCCAAATAAAAAAAAACCCCAAATCAACTTTCCCTACCCTTGTTTCCCTTATCCATTACACGTCCCCCTACATATATATGCCTTGCTCCAAAGCATCTTCAACGAATCTAGATTGCTTTGCCTCTTTCAATTTGCTAACACACCCCACCATTCTATCAAACCTACTCCATCTTCCTCGGATTGCTCCAAAGAAGAGAACTCTCAGTTGGGAGCCCCTCCATCCAATTGCTCTTACCCAAACCTTCACTGGAGCATCCTTGACCTTCTAAGTGCCTTATTTTGGTGTGGTTTGCACGAGTTTGTCCTACCCTAGTCTATGGTCGGTGGGTTGGTAGAGATTCATCAGAAAGGGGTCACCCCACATTGCTGCAATGCAGAAGAGATACCCTTGAGTTCAGTTTGGTTTCGTGAAGTCGTCTCATCTTCCCTTGTTCTCTCAACTTCAGGTGCTTTGGAAAACCTAGATTTGGATCTAGAAGTGACCTTGGACTATTAGACTCTATAGAGAGGTATGTTTGCATATCCTATTTTTATATATTGATTAATAATCTATCTTTATCATTCACTTGGTCCTATGGACATTAGCCTACACATTATCTTGTTCTTTTGGAAAATATTCTTCATGTGAAGTGCCTTACATTGTTACTGATTTTGAGATCATTTTTGGACATTCTCTTGGTCTCTTTATTATACATTTCTCATGGTGGAATATTTTATGGTGTTATATGTTCTTTTTCCTACTTTTATGGTGGATGTTGATTAGGATCCTAAGATCCCACTTGTTGTATTTGTTAAATGTTCTCATCTTTCTTATTCTCTTTTATTATTGCTTATTCTTTTATTATGCATCATGTGGTGATTACTAGTATAATTCTACATGTTATTTTATGTGGATATGAACATTCCCACATATGAGTACAGAGGTGATAATTCCTACATATAAAATTATTTTGAGCAAATGTGTATCATGTCTTTCTCAGGTGGATGTATATAGTTCCTACCCACTCCATATTTAGAGAGGATGTATACAGTTCACGCTCACTTCATATTTTTTTAGATGTATTATTTCCTACCTACATGTTTATATTGTCTAGTATTGTGACATGGGCACATGTATGCTTTATTGTTATACTTATCCCTTATTTGTATCTTTTGTTGATATTATTCTATTTTATGCCCGATTGGGTAGTACTTTTCTATTTCATGGGAAGTCTTTATATTTGTTGACTTTTATTCCATATAATGTTCAATTTCCTTTTTGGTATGCACATACAAGATTTTGCTGATTTTACCTTTTCTTCTCCTTTTTGTGGGGTATGCTTCCATCCCCAGGTTTAGGCAAGGAGAGGATAGATAAGGTGAACTTAGACAACAACCTTGTATCTGAGAATTGGGAGACTTGAAGAGGTGGTTAGATGATCCTCAGCTGGATCCTTATTTGATTGGATAGTTTCCCTTTTGACTCACTCATGTATGGTGGAGAGTTATATTATGTTATCAAGCTTTATAATAGTCAGAACTTTTAACTTTCACTGGTGTTGTTGGTTTTATGATACATACATGTTGAATGAATTGGTCATCATCCCTTTGGTAAAAAAAATTATGTGGTGTTTGGTTCAAGGGATGTTCCCCTCTGGGATCCCACTCCTTACATCATGGTATTAAAGCTAGTGGTTTTCAGTTATCTAACTATTTCAATCTTGTTTCCCTTTTGATGTTTACCTTTATCTTAGGTTGCTTATACCTAGTACACTTGCATTGTGTAGGAAAAATCTCATGGTGGGAGAAAACTCAACTGTCGATAACATTTATGTCTAGGAGACACCCCAAAACCCTAGGTTTGGGATGCCATGGATGGATCCACCCTTTACCACTTTAGTGACTCAAGGAACTCCTCCAACCAAAAATGGACCATCAGTAGTATAGGAAACCCCAACCTCTGCTACTGCTAATACAAGAATAGTCATCACTCCTAAAAAAAAGTTGACCATGCTGAGATAGCTTCTCACCACAGCCATGGCAGGGAAGTTAAGAAACCCACCTGTGTCTGAAAAACCTAAGGATTACTCAATCTTGGAGTTCATGAAGATGCAACCACCCTACTTCAAGGGTGAAGGAGAGCTAGAGATGGTGGATAAAGTCGATGATTGGGTGTTAGCTCTAGAGATGACTTTTGATGGTATGGCATATCCTTCACACCAAAAGGTCATATTTGCTGCCTATGTTCTTGATGAACCAACTAGATTTTGGTGGAATGGAATTGAAAAGGGTTTTTGACATCTAAACCATGACGTGGGAGCAGTTTTTTGTGCTTTTTTCGTGGAAAGTGCATCTACATTGCTTCTCTAAAGAAGAAGGAAGTTGAATTCTATAGTTTGAAGCAAGGTGCCCTATCTGTATCTGCATTTGTACAAAACAATTGACTGTTGGAATGCTATGCAGTTGGTTTGAGTGAGGAACATTAGTCTGACCTATTCCTTCAATGACTTAACTACAATGTGGGTCATTCTCTTATTCTGCAACTACCCTCGACCTTTCACCATATTGTGGATAAGGCTTTAGCCGTGGAATCATATTCTGGTTTCCAGTCACACAAGGAGAACAATCATAAAAGGAAGCACCCTGAAGATGATCGTCGATCTGAGAACTCCATTGTTGAAGGAAAGGATACATTACTGATATGTCATTAATGTAATGAACCTGGACACATCTGACCTAACCGTCCCAAGCTTCATAATGGGCAACTACCATCTCAATAACAAGCACCTCAAGTACCTCATCAAAATAATGGAAACAATATGGTAGAAGACATGTGGAAAGAAGAGTTGTAGGAGTTTTTTCTTTAGATGGTGAAGAAGTTCATGAGGAGGAGCATGAACAAGGTTTTCCATAGTTAGGTTTTATAATTTAATGTTTCCTTTTTGCATGGATGGATGTAAGGAAGTATGATGAAACCATTTGTACATAAAATATAGTTTTGACTTAATAAGATGAATCCTTTAAGGGGTGGTGACTAGCTATTTGCTTTTATATGGATGTCTTGATTTTGAGGATGAAATCTCTTTAAGGGGTGGTAAATAGATGTTTGCTTTTATAGGGATGTCTTGATTTTGAGGATGAAATCCCATTAAGGGGTGGTGTGCTATGACGAACTAGATCTTGAACCCTATCCTAGAACTTTGACCATTTTGTCTTGGCCAAACATAGACCTAAAAGATGTTAAGTAAAATGCTCTTGAGTTCATACATGTTTTCACATTAGTCTTAGGCCGAATAATAGACACATAAAATATCTCACATTTGATAAATGGAAATTTCATAATAATTCGTGCAAAATAACCACACATAACTCTTAGGAGAGTAATATGAAGTTGTGGAACATAATTATAGGAATAATGGTTCTAATAAGGATATATGGGATAACTAATGTAATAAAGGGCCATAAGTGTCAAATATGACATGTCTCCTAAAAAAGAAATCACAAAAGTGAAAAAAAAACTTCAATTTCATAATCTACATACTAAAAATAGCCTATGTGTCAATTTTCATCTAATTTGGACAACCTTAAATATATAAGGTGAGTTTAGGAGAGAGAAAATGTGAAAAGGCCATGTAAGTGGAATAATAAAGATAAATAACTCCAAAAGATGGAAATAAAAGAAAATTAGTGCTCAACTCATCAAAGATATCTTGTGGATGAAATTTCACCTAATTCAGATAATACTTATGCATTAAATGCATGAGGAAAGAGAAACTAAGATTTGATAAAATAATACATCAAAAGTCTTCCAAAGGAAAATCTAATTCCATAATCAGAATTTGCATGCCTTAATTAGCCTTTATCCAAAATTTCACTTAATTTAGATAATGTTGGTCCCTTAAATGAAGAAAGAGAAAAAGGAATTTAATGCAATATCACTTTATTTAATACATGGATTTTTGTCACGTTGTCACGCTATGGTTTTTAATTTCTAGATTTCCATTATGTGATTGGATTTTCTACCATTTGATCTTCGATCTAACGGCTCTGGAGTCATCTCCTACCTTGAGTAGGAAACGAGCGCACGTGTACAGTAAAGCGGCCCCGATCCTTTTGGAGTTCACTCTCTATGATCAACGGTTTTACATGATTTCACCTCCATCGTGACTGAGAGCGTATTTTGCATCCTCCAATACCTACTTTCCCCATCTGATTCTTTCCAAATCAAAAAACCCCAAATCAAATTTCCCTACCCTCATTTCCCTTTTTCATTACACGTCCCCCTACATATATACACCTTGCTCTAAAGCATCTTCAACACATATAGAATGTTTTGGCTCTTTCATGTATCCAAGCTACTCTATCTTCCTCGGATTGCTTCGAAGAAGAGAACTCGTTGTTGGGAGCCCCTCCATCCAATTTCTCTTACCCAAACCTTCATTGGAGCATCCTTGACCTTCTCGGCACTTTAGTTTGGTGTAGTTTGCACGAGTTTGTCCTCCCCTAGTCTGTATTTGGTGGTTCGGCGGAGATTCATCAGAAAGGGGTCACTCGACATGGCCGCAACGTGGAAGATATACCCTTGAGTTCTATGTGGTTTTGCAAAGCTATCTCATCTTCCCTCATTCTCTCATCTTTAGGTGCTTAGGAAAACCTAGATTTGGATCTAGAAGTGACCTTGGACTGTTAAACTCTATAGAGAGGTATGTTTGCAAAATCTATTTTTCTATATTGAGTAATAATGTATCTTTATCATTCACTTGGTCCTATGGACATTAGCCTACACATTATCTTGTTCTTTTGGAAAATATGTTTCGTCTGAAGTGCCTTACATTGTTACAGATTTTGAGATCATATTTGGACATTCTCTTGGTCTCTTTATTGGTGGAACATTTTATGGTGTTATATGTTATTTTTCCTTCTTTTATGGTGGATGTTGATTAGGATCCTAAGATCCCACTTGTCGTATTTGTTAAATGTTCTCATCTTTCTTATTCTCTTTTATTATTGCTTATTCTTTTTTTATGCATCATGTGGTGATTGCTCGTATAATTCTACATGTTATTCTATGTGGATATGAACATTCCCACATATGAGTGCAGAGGTGATAATTCTTACATATAAAATTATTTTGAACATATGTGTATCATGTCCTTCTCGGGTGGATGTATACAGTTCCTACCCACTCCATATTTAGAGCGGTTGTATACAATTCCCACTCACCTCATATTTTTTTGTAGATGTGTTATTTCGTACCTATATGTTTTATTGTCTAGTATTGTCACATGGGAAACACATGGATGCTTTATTGTTATATTTTTCTCTTATTTGCCTCTTTTATTGAGATTCTTTTCTTTTATGCTCGATTGGGCAGTACTTCTCAATTTCATGGGAAGCCTTTATATTTTTTGACCTTTATTGCATATATCGCTCAATTTCCTTTTTGGTATGCACATACCAGCTTTTGCTGATGTTACCTTTTCTTCTCCTTTTTGTGGGGTATGCTTCCATCCCCATGTTTAGGCAAGGAGAGGATAGACAAGGTGAACTTGGACAACAACCTTGTAGCTGAGCTTTGGGAGACTTGAAGAGGTGGTTAGATGATCCTTGCTAGATCCTTATTTGATTGGGAAGTTTCCCTTTTGACTCACCCATGTATGGTGGAGAGCTATATTATGTTATCAAGCTTCTTAATAGTTAGAACTTTTAAGATGAATCCTTTAAGGGGTGGTGCATAGTTGTTTGCTTTTATATGGATTTCTTGATTTTGAGGATGAAATCCCATTAAGGGGTGGTGTGTTGTAATGAACTAGATCTTGAACCCTATTCTATAACTTTACCATTTTGTCTTGACCAAGCATAGACCTAAAAGATGTTAAGTAAAATGATCTTGAGTTAATACATGTTTTCACATTAGTCTTAGGCTGAATAATAGACATTGAAAATATATCACATTTGATAAATGGAAATTTCATAATAATTCATGCAAAATAACCACACATAACTCTTAGGAGAGTAATATGAGTAATAAGAAGTTTTGGAACATGATTATAGGAATAATGGTTCTAATAAGAATATATGGGATAATTAATGTAATAAAGAGCCATAAGTGTCAAATATGACATATCTCCTAAAAAAGAAATCACAAAAGTGAAAAAAACTTCAATTTTGTAATCTACATACTAAAAATAGCCTATTTGTCAATTTTCATCTAATTTGGACAACCTTGAATATATAAGGTGAGTTTAGGAGAGAGAAAATGTGAAAAAGCTATGTAAGTGGAATAATAAAGATAAATAACTCCAAAAGATGGAAATAAAAGTAAATTAGTGCTCAACACATCAAAGATATCCTGTGGATGAAATTTCACCTAATTTGGATAATATTAATGCCATTAAATGCATGAGGAAAGAGAAAATAAGATTTGATTAAATAATGCCTCAAAAATCTTCCAAAGGAAAATCTAATTCTATAATCGAAATCTACATGCCTTAATTAGGCCTTATCCAAAATTTCACTTAATTTAGATAATGTTTGAGCCCTTAAATGAAGAAAGAGAAAAAAGAATTTAATGCAATATCACTTTATGTAATTAAATGGATTTTTGTCATGATGTCAGGCTATGTTTTTTAATTTCTAGATTTCCCTTATGTGATTGGCTTTTCCACCGTTTGTTCTTCTATCTGACGGTTCTAGATTTGTCTCCTACCTTGAGTAGGAGACGAGCACGCGTGTACAGTAACGTGTCCCCGATCCTTTTGGAGTTCACTCTCTGTGATCCACGATTTTACACGATTTCACCTCCATCGTGACCAAGAGAGGATTTTGCATCCTCCAATCCATGCTTTCCCCGGCCAATTCTTTCCAAATCGAAAAACCACAAATCGAGTTTCCCTACCCTCATTTCCCTTTTCCGTTACACGTCCCCCTACATATATATGCCTTGCTCCAAAGCATCTTCGATGCATCTAGAATGCTTTGCCTCTTTCAATTTGCTCACACACCACGCCATTGTATCCAACCTACTTTGTCTTCCTCAGATTGCTCTGGAGAAGAGAACTCTCTATTGGGAGCCCCTCCATCCAATTTCTCTTACCCAAACGTCCACTGGAGCATCCTTGACCTTCTCGACGCTTTAGTTTTGTGCAGTTTGCATGAGTTTGTCCTACCCTAGTCTGTGGTCAGTGGGTCGGTGAAGATTCATTAGAAAGGCGTCTCCCTATATTTCTGCAATGCGTAAGAGATACCCTTGAGTTCAGTTTAGTTTCGTAAAGTTGTCTCATCTTCCCTCGTTCTCTCAGCTTCAGGTGCTTTGGAAAACCTAGATTTGGATTTAGAAGTGACCTTGGAATGTCAGACTCTATAGAGAGGTTTGTTTGCATATCCTATTTTTCTATATTGAGTAATAATCTATCTTTATCATTCACTTGGTCCTATAGACATTATCGTACACATTATCTTGTTCATTTAGAAAATATGCTTCATGTGAAGTGCCTTACATTGTTACTAATTTTGAGATCATATTTGGACTTTATCTTGGTCTCTTTATTATACATTGCTCATGGTGGAACATTTTATGGGGTTATATGTTCTTTTTCCTACTTTTATGGTGGACATTGATTAGGATCCTAAAATCCCACTTGTTGTATTTGTTAAATGTTCCCATCTTTCTTATTCTATTTTATTATTGATTATTCTTTTGTTATGCATCATGTGGTGATTGCTAGTATAATTCTACATGATATTTTATGTGGATATGAACATTCCCACATATGAGTGCAGAGGTGATAATTCCTACATATAAAATTATTTTGAGCAGATGTGCATCATGTCCTACCCTGGTGGATGTATACAATACCTACCCACTCCATATTTAGAGCATATGTATGTAGTTCCCGCCCACCTCATATTTTTTTTGTAGATGTGTTATTTCCAACCTATATGTTTATATTGTCTAGTATTGTAACATGGGAAACACGTGGATGATTTATTGTTATACTTTTCTCTTATTTGTCTCTTTTATTGAGATTCTTTTCTTTTATGCCCTATTGGGTAGTACATTTCTATTTCATGGGAAGCCTCTATATTTGTTGACCTTTATTCGATATATTGCTCAATTTCCTTTTTGGTATGCACATACCAACTTCTACTGATGTTACCTTTTCTTCTCCTTTTTGTGGGGTATGCTTCCATCCATAGTTTAGGCAAGGAGAGGATAGACAAGATGAAGTTGGACAACAACCTTGTAGCTGAGCTTTGGGAGACTTGAAGAGGTGGTTAGATGATCCTCAGCTGGATCCTTATTTGATTGGATAGTTTCCCTTTTGACTCACCCGTGTATGGTGGAGAGATTTATTATGTTATCAAGCTTTGTAATAGTTAGAACTTTTAAGTTCCACTATTGTTGTTGGTTTTATGATACATATATGTTGAATGAATTGGACATCATCCCTTTGGTGAAAACATTTATGTGGTTTTTGGTTCAAGGGATGTTGCCTTTTTATTTCTAGTAGGGAGTGGTTCCCCTCTGGGATCCCACTCCTTACATCATGGTATCAAAGCCAGTGGTTGTCGGTTATCTAACTCTTTCAATCTTGTCTCCCTTAGGATGTTTACCTTTATCTTAGGTTGCTTATACCTAGTACACTTGCCTTGTGCAGGAAAATCTCATGGCAGGAGAAAACTCAACGGTTGACAACATGTTTGGCTAGGACACACCCCAGAACCCTAGGTTTGGGATGCCAAGGATGGATCCACCCTTTACCACTTTAGTGACTCAAGGAACTCGTCCAACCGGAAGTGGACCAACAGTAGTATAGGAAACCCGAGCCTCTGCTACTACTAATACAGGAATAGTCATCACTCCTAAACAATAGTTAACCATGTTGAGACAGCTTCTAACCACAGCCATGGTAGGGAAGTTAAGCAACCCACATGTGTCTGACAAACCTAAGGATTACTCAATCATGGAGTTCATGAAGATGCAACCACCCTAATTCAAGGGTGAATGAGAGCTAGAGATGGTGGACAAAGTCAATGATTTGGTGTTAGCTCCAGAAAGGACTTTTGATGGTATGGCATGTCCTCCACACCAGAAGGTCAGATTTGTTTCCTATGTTCTTGATGGACCGGCTAGAGTTTGGTGGAATGGAATTGAAAGGGCTTGTGACATCGAAACCATGACGTGGGAGAAGTTTTAAGTGCTTTTTCATGGAAAGTACATATGCACTACTTCTCTAATGAAGAAGGAAGTTGAGTTCTACAGTTTGAAGCAAGGTACCATGTCTGTATTTGCATTTGTACAAAAGTTTTTGTTGTTGGAACATTATGCAGTTGGTTTGAGTGAGGAACATTGGGTAGACCTATTCTTTCAAGGACTTAACTACAATGTGGGTTTTGCTCTTATTCTAAAACTACCCTTGGCCTTTCAACATATGGTGGATAAGGCTTTAGCCGTGGAATCATATTCTAGTTTCCAATCACAGAAGGAGAACAATCATAAAAGGAAGCACCCTGAAGATGATCGTCGATCTGAGAACTCCATTGCTCAAGGAAAACATAGATTATTGATATGCCATTATTGTAATGAACCTAGACACATCCGACCTAAGTGCCCCAAGCTTCCTAATGGGAAAGTACCAGCTCAATAACAAGCACCCTAAGTACCTCATCAGAATAATGGAAACAATAATGGTAGAAGACCTATGGAAAGAAGAGTTGGAAGAGTTTTTGCTTTAGATGGTGAAGAAGTTCATGAGGAGGAACATGAACAAGTTGATCCATAGTTATGTTTTATAATTTCATGTTTCCTTTTTGCATGGATGGATGTAAGGAAGTATGATGAAACCATTTGTACCTAAAATATAGTTTAAAATTAATAAGATGAATCCTTTAAGGGGTGGTGAACAACTATTTTTTTTATATGGATGTCTTGATTTTGAGGATGAAATCCCATTAAGGGGTGGTGTGCTATAACGAACTAGATCTTGAACCCTATCCTAGAACTTTGACCATTTTTCTAGGCCAAACATATCCCTAAAAGATGTTAATTAAAATGCTCAAGGTAATACATGTTTTCACATTAGTCTTAGGTCAAAAATAGAGACAAAAAATATGTCACATTTGATAAATGGAAATTTCATAATAATTCGTGCAAAATAACCACACATAACTCTTAGGAGAGTAATATGAAGTTTTGGAACATAATTATAGGAATAATGGTTCTAATAAGTATATATGGGATGACTAATGTAGTAGAGGACCATAAGTGTCAAATATGACATATCTCCTAAAAAATCACAAAAGTGAAAACAAACTTCAAATTCCTAATCTACATACTAAAAATAGTTTGTGTCAATTTTCATCTAATTTGGACTTCCTTGAATATATAAGGTGAGTTTAGGAGAGAGAAAATGTGAAAAACCATGTAAGTGGAGTAATAAAGATAAATAACTCCAAAATATGAGAAGAAAAGTAAATTAGTGTTCAACACATGAAAGATATCTTGTATATGAAGTTTCACCTAATTTGGATAATTCTAATGCCATTAAATGCATGAGGAAAGAGGAACTAAGATTTGATTAAATAATGCATCAAAATTCTTCAAAAGGAAAATCTAATTTCATAATCAAAATCTACATACCTTAATTGGCCTCTGTGCAAAATTTCACTTAATTTAGATAATGTTTGAACCCTAAAATGAAAAAAGAGAAAAAGGAATTTAATGCAATATCACTTTATTAAATTAAATGGATTTTTGTCATGTTGTCACTCTATGGTTTTTTATTTCTATATTTCCCTTATGTAATTGATTTTTTTCATTGTTTGATCTTCAATCTGACGGCTCTGAAGTTGTCTCCAACCTTGAGTAGGAGACGAGCGTGCGTGTAGAATAACACGACGCCGATCCTTTTGGAGTTCACTCTCTATGATACACAATTTCACCTCCATCGTGATTGAGAGAGGATTCTACATCCTCCAATCCATACTTTCCCCATATGATTCTTTCCAAATCAAAAAACCCCAAATCGAGTTTCCCTACCCTTGTTTCCCTTTTCCATTATACGTCCCCCTTTATATATATGCCTTCCCCAAAGCATCTTCAACTCATCTAGAACGCTTTGCCTCTTTCAATTTTCTCACACACCCTTCCATTGTATCCAACCTACTTTGTCTTCCTTGAGTTGCTCTAGAGAAGAGAACTCTCTATTGGGAGCCCCTCCATCCAATTGCTCTTACCCAAACCTTTGTTGGAGCATCCCTGACCTTCTCGATTCTTTAGTTTGGTGTGATTTGCATTATTTTGTCCTACCCTAGTCTATGGTTGGAGGGTTGATAGAGATTCATTGGCAAAGGGTCACTCAGCATTGCTAACGCAAGAGAGATACTCATGAATTTGATTTGGTTTCAACAAAGCTACCTCATCTTCCCTCGTTCTCTCATCTTCAGGTTCTTTGGAAGACCTAGATTTGGATCTAGAAGAATCTGTAGAGAGGTATGTTTGCATCTCCTATTTTTTCTATATTGAGTAATAACTTGTCTTTACCATTTTCTTGGTCTATGACATTAGCCTACACATTATCTTGTTTGAAGTGCCTTACATTGTTAAATATTTGAGATCATATTTGGACATTCTCTTGGTCTCTTTATTATACATTGCTCGTGGTGGAATATTCTATGGTGTTATAAGTTCTTTTACCCATTTTATGGTGGATGTTGATTAGGATCATGAGATCCCACTTATTGTACTTGTTGAATGCTCTCATATTTCTTATTCTCTTTTATTGCTTATTCTTTTGTTATGCATCATGTGGTGACTGCTAGTATAATTTTGCATGTTATTTTATGGGGATGTGAACATTCCCACATATGAGTGCAGAGGTGACAATTCCTGTATATAAAATTATTTTGAGAAAATGTGTATCGTGTCCTGCTTGGGTGGATGTATACAGTTCCAATCCACTCCATATTTAGAGCGGCTGTATCTAGTTCCCGCTCACCTCATATTTTTTTGGTAGATTTGTTATTTCCTAACTACATGTTTATATTGTGTAGTATTGTCACACGGTAAAACATGGATGCTTTATTGTTATACTTTTCTCTTATTTGTCTCTTTTAGTGAGATTCTTTTCTTTTATGACCGATTGGGTAGTACTTTTCTCTTTCATGGGAATCCTTTATATTTGTTGACCTTTATTCCATATATTGCTCAACTTCCTTTTTAGTATGTACCAACTTTTTCTAATGTTACCTTTTCTTCTCTTTTTGTGGGGGTATGCTTCCATCCGCAGGTTTAGGCAAGGAGAGAATAGACAAGGTGAACTTGGAAAACAACCTTGTAGATGAGCCTTGGGATACTTGAAGTGGTGGTTAGATGATCATCGGTTGGATCTTTATTTAATTGGACAGTTTCCCTTTTGATTCTTCCATGTATGGTGGAGAGTTGTATTATGTTATCAATCTTAGTAATAGTTAGAACTTTTAAATTCTTCTGCTACTTTTGGTTTTATGATACATACATGTTGAATGAATTGGTCATCATCCCTTTGGTGAAAAATTTTAGGTGGTGTTTGTTTCAAGGGATGTTGCCTTTTTATTTCTAGTAGGGAGTGGTTCCCCTCTGGGATCCCACTCCTTACACACATACTATTGGTTAACGGCCTATTGCCTCTAGAGAAGTCCCGACGAACCTCCTAGAACTCATGTCATCATGCTAGAATAGATAGGAAGGAGTCAATCATGTTGGTGTAGTCACCAACTTGCTCTCCCACAACAATGATCTCAACTGCTCTCTACCTTTTTGTTCCTCTCCAATTGGATGGAACTTTCTTGGGCTATCATGGTTACCACCACTAGAGAGGACAATGTTAGTCAGAGAAACTGATTCTCAATTGTTTGTGTCGTGTTCTGGGAAGCTCCAAGTAACCCACAATTTATAGGTGGGGTTTGCATCCAGGTTCTCGATGCGAGAGTGGAAGGGACCAGAAGTTCTCAAGTTTTTGCAACCTACAACCACTGAAACAAATATTTGGGACACCAAACGGTCACCTGGCATGCAGGACGATCATCTCGTACTGCAAGATAGTCATTTTGTAGTTCCCCAATCACATATAAATTGGCAATTCATTTCCCATTAATTGTAAGACCCCTAACCTATGTTTTGGGCTAACCCTATTTTTTTTGCTTGAATAAGTGCTTAGAACCTTGCTCTGATCCTTTTAGATGTCTTTAGACCTTGTGGAGAGCTTAAGTCTCTAGTTTGAGCTTGTTTGGATGATGTTGTGCTTTGTGTGCCTATTTTGTGTCAAATGTAATTTACCCATTTGTGAGGGTTATCTTGCAATTTGTCACATCGACAGTGTACCTTACCTTCCTGGACATCATGAGAGAGTTTTTGGTGCTTTGGGGTGCCTTGTATGGGCCTTGGATGAGTGATGACATCTCTAGAGGTGATTAGGGTTTCTAAGGTTTGCTTGGTGTCGACCCTATGAGCTTGGTTGAGTGTGGTGAACCTCATCTCGACCTTGAGGTTGTGCCTTGTGTGTGTCTCATCCTAAACACCTTCTCTAGGTGGTTTTGTCTCAACCATGATGGTTTTGGTGGGTTTTGGTCTAGAAAATTTGTCCTTTTATGGTGTGTCTAGACCTAGTTTGTTGGTGACCCTTTTGTCTCATCCAGGTGGTGCTTTGGTGCTTTTGTTTTGATGACCAAAACCATGT
Source organism: Alisma plantago-aquatica (assembly GCA_963693085.1). Lineage (NCBI taxonomy): Eukaryota > Viridiplantae > Streptophyta > Magnoliopsida > Alismatales > Alismataceae > Alisma > Alisma plantago-aquatica. Next base: position 985,829,521 of record OY856409.1, read on the forward strand.
GTTGGGGACCTAAGTGGTCGAGACCCATCATGATTGGTATCACCATAGGTTGAATGCATGGTTTAAATGGTTGCATGTGTGTTTATTGGGTAGGCAAGTGTTCCCTTGGTGCCTCCTTACGTTGGCACATCATCTCCACCATGCTTCCCTCCTCCTTCATGTATATAACCCCTCTTCACTTCAACCATGCATCCCATTCAGCCTTCCTTCTTCCTTTTTCTTATGGCCAACATTGGAGGTTGGGACATCTAGGAGAGCCGATCTTTGGAGTTTTGGTGATCGGATCCCTTGCATGTGGTGACTTTTGGTCATCTTCAACCTTAGTAAGTGTATGCCTTTCTTTTGTGACATTTTCCTTAGATATTCTACCCCATCTTCTTCTCTTTTCTCATCCATAGTTTGTGGACTATCCATAATGATCATTTTGGGAGAGAAACTCCTCATCACAAGGGTCGGAGACCATATTTTGACAAGGTGGTACCCAAGTGAGAGGAAGTTTCTTCTCTCTTCTCTTCCTTCTTCCTTTGGTTAGGCCTAGGGCTTCTCTTTCTATTTTCTTGCGATATCTTTGACCTTGATGTCTTCTCCTTCTTGAGGTTATGTTATGGATAAAATTAGACCTTTTGGTGGAGCTTCATCATCCTTGGTGATCGTGTGCTTGGAGCTTGTGATCCTTGGAGTTGATCTTCCTTAAGATGGGTTATATAACTCTCTCAACTCTCTATTATAGCACTTTTCCTTACATAAATGTTTCTATTTTTCTCTCTAAAACATACCACTAATATGCTAGTAGATGATATCATGATGTAGAGCTTGCATGATAGTGGTTATCATGCTTGGTTTGCCTAGAATCTGAAACCTTAATGTAAGGTACCCAATTTTGGAGATGGATATGTAATGGTGGTTTTCTCCATATCGTTTGATCTTGATTTTGATCACATGCATGAGGTTCATGTACCTTGATGTATCATGGACTTTAGATTCTATTTTGGATGTGTTAAACATTGTTTTATCTCTCTTAAATGAGGTTTATTCATGGTGGTTTCATGACCCATGTTTTAGGGTTTTTGGTCATTTATTTTGTGTGAAGTGTCGCTCCTTGAAGATGGTGGTTTTCCTTATTGTTATCTTCTGATTTGGCCATGTAATTATCTTGTTTAGATCTTAGTTGAATCATGATCTAATAATGGACCTTTTCCTTGGTGGTAGCATGACCTTAGTGGTTGATGCATGATGTTTTCCTTTTGGGTCGAGACACTTTGGTTCTTGGTGTTTTAGTTGAGATGTTTCCCTTATTTTTGCATCAAGACATGTGCCCTAGTTTCAGTCGATATATGCCTTGTGTTTTTTCATGATCTTTCTTTAGTTTTTGTTGAGACAGACCTGGTTTTGAGTTCAAGACAACCTTGTTTTTGAGGTCGAGACAGCTCTTGTTTTGGGTCGAGACATGTGCTTTGATGGGTGGTCAAAACCCTAATCCTTGAAGGGTCGAGACCTACTTCATGTGTGGGGACTGAGACATGTTGTTGTTTTGGTCGAAATCCATGGCGGTTGAGGTCGAGGCACTTGTTTCTTGGGTGGTTGAGACACATATGTGTGTGATGGGCAAGACACAAACTTAACCATATTATCAATACATGTACATGAGTAAGCACGTAATGGACCACATATATTATTGTTTGGTCAATTGTTTGGTTAATCCTAATAATGTCCTTTAATCCTAATTTTCTCCCAGAAAGTGGGATATGGTATACCTAGGGTTTGTTGATTGAATAAATCTACAAAACCCTAACTGGATATGTGTATGGAACCCTAACCCTAATTTTAGGCCATGTGGTGTGTTTGCTTTTCTCTTTTGAAGTGGTTATCATATATGATGTTTTTATCCTATTTATGAATCCCTAACCTTGCAAGTGTTATTAATATGATAGATATGTGAATGATATGGTGCATTCTATATTACATAGGATGGTGATTATGCACATTGTTGAGGCACAATTTGATGGTGTACATACAAGGATTATGTGTTTGGGTCATATGACCTAGCAGAGGCCATCTGCCTAGTATGAGGTGTTATCCTTCAATGATATGATGGCAAATTGGTATCCCATGACAATCTAAATATGGTGATGATCTTATGGGACAATAGTATCATGTGTTGATGATGTAAGTAATTCACACCTTATACGTTTTATATCTTCTAGAGTTGTACTACTCCCTTATCTTAGTAAAGTTTGTTTTGGATTTGTATGTTGTAACTCGATTGATACTAAAAGACACTTAATTGGCATAAATAATCAAGTAGAACCTAATCGTGTAGCTTGCCATGTGTCATAGATCCATTCTAGTGTCAGTCTTAGTGTTGGATTGTGAAACGGGTTTTCCCTTAGTGGAAGATTGGAGTCGTATACTGTTGAGTATACAAATTTCACAGGATTGGTTGTGGGCCATACCCTGGCAGGAGTGTAGCTACATAGATTAGTGATGTGAATCAATATATACTTATGATATTTCACATGATTGGTTGCGGGCCATACCCTGGAAGGAGTACGACTGCGGGTCATAGCTCAGTTTCACTAGCAATTTGCCTGTATACCAAGGCAGGATAGATTGTTTTGCAGTTCAACTTGATATGTCTCTGTAGTGTCTCTCTTATGCTGACTAGGTGTTGGGGAGGTCGTGGATTTTGGATATTCCATTGACCTTATATGGAACTGATTTTGACTTAGCAGTGGTCAGTTGGAGTATATTCTTAGGTCCTTGGGGGTATTTTATAGGCATTGTACGTCAGTTTGAGTTTTTGGGTCTATACGATGATAGTACATAGGTGATTCATATACGTGAGTAGGTTATCACATGTAATAGGTTGTGGCTAGTTTGCCAATGATGTGCAACATCTTTTGGCATGCATGAAATATAAGTGACACAAGTTCTATGACTTTGAATATGATGCATTCAGCTTGAGACGCCTATATGTGACCGATTTTAATTTACCCTATTTTTTGGTAATGTGGTTGTTAATGTTAATTTCACACTTTATTTTGAGTAATTTTTCTTGTGTGGAAATGGGTGTCACATTGGGTCGTACCAGAGCTCTAGGTTTTCTGAGCTTGTAGGGACACTAGGACTTAGGACTAGGATAATGTCTAAGTTGAGAACATTACATAAAACATAGTTCATACTAGCCAACCTCAATAATTGAGTACCCTATCCAGGTATTCAATTATTGAAGAAAATATAAGTCTGGAGCTCTTAGATTGTTATCTTTCTGATTACTCTGATCAAGTAGCCATTATGAAACAATCTAAAGAGCCTAAAAAATCAAGACATCATGATAATAATACCTTCATGTTGCCCTAAAGAAGGAAAGAACTACATCATAGCTTATAAGAACTTGAATGTTTGATAATCATAATAGAAAGATATGATGCCATAAAACTTAAACTTGAATACAAATAATCTATGAGAAGTCTTTGAAACTGTGATTTCAAGAAGGTTGTGAAATAAAAGATGGATAAATCTATGATAATAAAGTAATCGAAGGTGTAAAATCCACATAAGATGAAGAGAATCTTGAGATAGATAAGACAAGAGGAGGTTAATGAGAACAATGATGAATGAATAAAATGGAATCTGAGTTAACCTCAGACCAACCTATGTGAAAAAGGTAGTTCTAAAATAAAATCCTTCATTGTACACGAAAGAGTTAATGACAGGTGACTCTTGTTTACCGAGCCCCGCTGCAGATGTGGTCTTACTCAAGAGATAGGCTTAGGAACCCAGGAATGCTTCTAAGCCTTGTACAATGAGATCGTAGCTTGTTGTGATTCTTTCACATGTTGTGGTACGCCTCATGTGGGTTCATGGCATACTAAGATGAATGAGAGGTTAAACAAGTGTGCATAGTTATTCGATTATTCTTTGTATGTTTTTGAATTATTAGTTCTCTTTATGATCAATCAAGCATGTTTATATATTGATTCACTCTTGTATATGTCTAGAGTATTGTGCCATATTTATGTTTCTAAATGATTAGTCTCTTTAAAGCTTACTGTTGTAATAATTGATATCAGTTGCTCAACAATATATCTATAATTATATAAGTGCATTAAACTATTTCTTTGAAGTACTCATTCAATGAGCGAGTAGGCTCACCCCTCTATTTACAACTTTTAGGGATAACTCATGGATTGAAGATGTCTTTGCGTCAGTGTAGATCTACCACATGAGTTAAGTATGAGATTAGTTTAGTTCTGTCAGCCTTGGACACTCGAGGTCCTTATATAGATGTGAGAGAGTTGTAAATGATGTTTTGTATCTTTGTTTCCTTAATAAGAGATAATGTATCTGATTATCATCTTGTATGTACATGGAAGTGTAAGAAATAGAATGAATGTATGGATTCCTATCATTAATTTTGATATCATATTACAACAACTAAAGTTTAATTCTCTTGTAAAGTTTTTTTATGTGATTGAATGCGAGAAAACATAGAGTTTGAAATAAGGAAAAAAAGTTGGGCGTGAACTTTGTATTAAGTATAATCCTCAAACTTATGCCCTAATCTCATGATTAGTGGTAATCATGGGATGTGGGTGTAACACAAACTATATCTTCGCTCTTAGGTCTAGGGTTCTTTGGTCTACCTCAATGGCACTAGAAGATAGCTTCACAAGTTGTTGCCACATAAGCACAAGCCAAAACATGATTAACTTTCATAGATTCGTACCCATTAAATACTATTTCTCAACTCTCTGTTCCATATAAATCCACTAGATTCCGATAAGGAACCACCAACCCCAGTTTTAGGATTTACAAGAACTAACATAGTTGCTTCCTCTAGAGTCTTGGGACTCTCTCCCTCACCCAGATGGTAGGTTCTCGTATTCATATCAATATATGCATATATAACCAACCTCTCTTTGACTCTAGGGTTTCATCGTCCCAAGTACATATAAGGTTCAAGAGGACTATATGAAAGATGCATAAAATGACTCAACTCAATCACCGATGAATAGTCTAGTTTAGGACATATTATATCACATATTTCTCATCATTCTCATATCCTGGAGTTTAGGTTCTCTAACCTTCTCCCAATGGGTCTCACTCTCTCTGTACTTAACCCTAAAAATGGTCATAAAACTATATCTCCTCCTTCTTCAAAGAGATTGAGGCTCTCACTAATTCACATACTTGTCATAGCTTATCTTAACTTAGAAAAACCTACATGTATCATCAAGACTTATCTCAAAAACTTAAAACTGAACTCAAGTTCTTAAATCTAACTTTGATCATCGTAAAACATCTTATCTTAAACATAAAACATATATCATATTATCTAAACTTATTTATTTCATCTATTCCATCTATCATATATTCTAAAAAAGGATCTAGACATCTAATCTAGAACTACTCTCTCTTGTAGACTGATGTCATTCAGTTTTACTTAGGTTGCATGACCACCTCCTACTCGTACATGTGTGGGGACACATTTTTGTATTTATTTACACATATAATAAAATATTATATAGTTTTTCTCTGATAAAACAAGCGTCGTAGAAAATTGTAGAGACTCGAGCCTATTGGAAACAAAACCAAATTAGAAAACCAAGTGTCCCACACATATTAGAGAGCCTAGTACCATCTCACCTAATGAAAGGGGTGAGAACAAGGTGTAGACTGGTACAACTACCCAAAACATAGATACATCATTTGTCAAATATTTATCTTCCCGTGATGTACACCATTTCCAAGTAATGCATCGTCCCATTCCACTGCACTATAAGGGATGAATCACACCTAAAGATGTATTACACAACAAGCACCAGTCTAGACCTAGTTCTCAGACATCTAGGTTCTAGCCTAGAGGCTATGTCATATTTAGTCTCTAAAAGACATATAATCTAACCCTAAACATTTTCAAGTTCAAGGTTTTATTTAATTTGAATTTTATAATGAGCAAATGTCAGGGTTTGCTATTGTCCAAGCTCTGATACCACCTGTGACGTCTCCATATTTTCAACACCTTGATCACATGTGTGGCATCCAAATTGAAACCATCACTGCAGCGAGGATCCCAATTCAAACTCACACACTAGGCCAATAATAAGAAAATCAAGGGAGTAAGAGGAAACAACAGTAGAACATGCACATGAAAAAGAACAAAACCGTACAACACATGTTCATCATTCAACATATAATTGTAAAAAGAATTGTTACAACTTTTTGTATTACACATTGAACAATTGTATATATGCATGTACTACATTCTAAAACTAGATCTTTAGAAAATGAGTCCACCTACATCTACTCACCACACAACTCCCACTATTCTAAGCATTTAAGATCATGTGTCCACATACCTAAACAAAAGATTACATGTGTTACACATCAACACAATATTCTAAAATATTGCACTAAGTATTCCTACGTATCTTTTATATACCTCTCATTACTATGTCTTGGAAATAAGAATAAACTAGAACTTGGCAGTAATAAACAAATATAAAGTCATACTTGAATAAAGAATGTTTACTAAAAATAGAACACATACTTTAGGCACATTTTTCGTTATATCATCCATGCATTTTCCGCTTGAGGGAATAATACATCATCTTAGTTACCAAAGAGTTTGAGATGCAAGGCGTTATGATCTACTACCAAAGAGTTAGATCATTATGCAATGTGATTTTCCACCAAAGAGAATGATCACTTTCTAGCGCTATGATACCAAAGAGAATTAGTTCTTTCATATAGTGGAACAAAAATATTATGTTTCATGTCTTCATAAGTATATGCATGGAAAATCAAGTAAAATTATATATAAGAATAATCATTTCATCCAATATCATATCACAAGTGTTTGTACACATATAATACAATAATACTAAATAGTAGGCCAAGTAAGAGGTAAAGTGTACCTTAAATAGGACAAACCTAATCATCATACAATCCCAAGTCAACTACCACTCTTCGTCAAACCTTGATTAAGATAAGATCATGTACAATCATCAGATACTCATCATCTTAACCTAGTTATGATTCACTAGGGTTGAGCTTAGATCATTCAGATATTTCCATCATTACTTATCTTATCATCTTGTTATTTGGGATTGATTTTTTTGATGTTGTATTCCAAATTAGAAATAATTGTATGACCATTAGTTCCCATATCATTGTGTGCATGTATTAACCCTTTATTATATTCATTAAGCATATGAAGGTTTATATTACATTAAGAGAAATCATCATGATATAACATGGATTATGTGTATCATCATGATATCAAAATTAAATCTGAGGTTCCATATATTGATATGATATTATACTGGCTATTCCATCATTCATTGATTATAAGTGTATTTATTGCATTTTACTTAAGGTTATTATCCCTAATTAGCTATATGAAGCATTTTATATAGTATCATGCATCAACATTGTTATCAATGACATCAAATGAATTATAAACATGATTATATATTTAGTGACATGTTATAATGATTTTAAGCCATTGTTTGATATCTATAATACATGATATGGGTATTTTACAACTTATATGATATTCTCAAGATTAGTGCAACAAAAGCCTGATTTTACAATTTCATCATGTTAAACATATTTTTTCTGAGAATTTAGTACTTTGTTTGTAATTTTTTGACAAGGGAGCTAATTACTATTATTTATAAAATACTTGAGATTTTTCTTAGATTTTCTTACCCTAAATCCAATCTGGATCTGCCACATGTCTCTAAGGGGCGCTGCTCTTTTCTTGAGTCAACCACTCTATGCGCCTGCACGTGGTCTACTCTCTCCCTCTTATGTTTCTTTCGCTCGATGCAAGACTGCATGAGCGTTCTATGTTCACGGATCATGAGCTCCCTCCACTACAAGGGGAAGATATCATGTGAGAGATAGCTCTAGATCTAGTAGCAAAATTGATAAATCTAAGAGCTTCAGCACAATCTTTTCTATCATGTGACTTCTTGGGTCTCCATACGGGGCTCCAGAACTCTTCCTTCGTGATCCTACTTATCTCTCTGACACCAAAGTGGTTGCAATCGAGCAAAAAGAGGTGAAAAGCCTTTGCGCCATGGAACTTGAAGTTGATCGGTTGCACGACCTCCATTTACACCCATGAACTAATTATCAACTTCCATATGCAATGTGAACAACCATGAATGGCCCCCAAAGGTGGTCTTCTTCTCCGGTCATTTGATCTTCATTAGCCATAGAAAACTCCACGGGATCCACTGAAAACACCATAATCCTTCTCCTCCAGTCTATCTTGTTATTTCATCTCATAGTAGTTCCCCTCAATGAGTCCTCTATCTCATTCTACACTTTCCAGTCACCACCTCCAACTGCGAGTGGAGAGGACATATTGAAGCTAGGTCTAATTTCTCTCATCTCTCACCCACAGTTGTCAAATGTGGGGTTTTCGTAGTCTCATCTCGATGACCCGAAACCAACTCCTTTGTAGGATATGTCATTAGACCCACGATCACCCTCAAACTGGCGATCCAAGTTTCCAACTCGAATCACCGGAAATGGCTAGCCTAACTATATTTTGAGGACAATTATATCGCCAGTACAACCCTTTCACTCGGTCAATTCATGGCACTTCCTTCTCAAAGGACACAACTACTAGATCTCAGATCTAAGGCCATAAATTTTCCATGCAGCCTATCTAGATAACCTCAGGCACATGACAAGACATATATTAATAACTTAGGCTAAATAATCTATTACATTGCTTTGATATACCTCAATATGCACATTATTTGATTACTTTGGAACCTTAATAACTTTTTCTATGAAAATTGAAACATTATCAAACTTTAACCATAGCTTTATTATAACTCAACTTTCATTCTACTAAAATTTGTTCAAATTACTTGGGGACCTTTAATATCACTTAGACACATGAAACCATTTATCTCATTATATATCCAAAAGTTAACTCCATCAGAGTTCTAGATGCATCCTTTGCATCATTACATCTTATCCTTACTCATCCTTTCTCTTTTGTCTCTGTGGTTCTAATTATGTAAGTTGAAAGGATGACCATTTGGCTCAGTGATTTAGAACATTCAAGAGTCACTCTCCTCACTTGATGAGATAACTATTACTTCTCTATCTAAAATTTCTTTGTTAGAAGAAGTATGGTCTTTTCTGGTGGGCTTAGGGTATTGAATTCCATTTCATAAACATGAGGATAATGCATCTTTCTAGTCTTTTATCTAATTGGCATTCTGAGATGAGAAGGGATACACATAGGAAAGTCAACTAATTACTTGTTCTATATGTAAGAGCTCCATAACTCTTTCTAGAGATGCTAACAAAAGAATCTCTGCCTCAATTCTATTTAACATTAATCGAGAAGGTATATGAATTCTATGTAAGATTAATCTGACAGGTGATTTGATATAAAGAATCTAACATGCCAATTAGCGAGGAAGATTAGACACTCACCTATATCAATTTCTTACTATGATATCGATAGGTAAACATGTAGTTGTTGCTACTAGAGCTAGACATGAGTAGAGGAACAATCGAAAACAACTAAGAGTAACAGGGATGAGAGATAATTTAAATATGGTAATAGTACCAGCATAAACATGCCTTCTATAGGCATAATGTCTAGTGCTTATGTGAAATTGGATACAAACGAGTGCAAAGCTTATCTGAACAAAGATAGCATCTATCTCAAGGTCATTCAAAGTGTCTCAAGATTTTAAGAGTACATAGATACCATGAATCAACTGATAAAAAGTAAGCCATGTTGTCCTTGTCTAGGTATATAATTTTTTTTCATCCTCAATCTTGTCAGAGTTATAACTTCATGTATTGTAATTTCTCATATGATACTTTCTTATAAACTTTCCTTAATTATGGTGGCACAAATTTTCTTTCTTGGTCTCATATTCCACCATTTTATTCTTTCACTTCTATATTCAACTAGGCTATGAATTTTATTACTAGTTTACTTCCCACATATATATATATATATCTTCTTCTCTATTATCAATCATGAAATAAATAGGAAAATGAGAGTATATATGTGAAGCAAATATTATATCTCTTCAAACATTTTTTACTACCTCCTCTCATCCTAGTCTAATTGATGAATGTTTCTTTATAACATATCTTGAATTGTTTAGATATGGTAATAGTACCAGGATAAACATGCCTTCTATAGGCATCATGTCTAGTGCTTATGTGAAATTGGATACGAACGAGTGCAAAGCTTATCTGAACAAAGATAGCATCTATCTCAAGGTCATTCAAAGTGTCTCAAGATTTCAAGAGTACATAGATACCATGAATCAACTGATAAAAAGTAAGCCATGTTGTCCTTGTCTAGGTATATAATTTTTTTTTCATCCTCAATCTTGTCAGAGTTATAACTTCATGTATTATAATTTCTCATATGATCCTTTGTTATAAACTTTCCCTAATTATGGTGGCACACATTTTCTTTCTTGGTATCATATTCCACCATTTTATTCTTTCACTTCTGTATTCAACTAGGCTATGAATTTTATTACTAGTTTACTTCCCCCACCCCCCCCCCCACACACACACATATATATATATATATATATCTTCTTCTCCATTCTCAATCATGAAATAAATAGGAAAATGAGAGTATATATGTGAAGCAAATATTATATCTCTTCAAACATTTTTTACTACCTCCTCTCATCCTAGTCTAATTGATGAATGTTTCTTTATAACATATCTTGAATTGTTTAATTTTTCTCACTCATCACATGTTCTTTAGCAACTTGATTATCTATGAAGTTACAACTCATGTATCATATTTATGGAATATTCTAATCCTTCTATCTAGCATTACAACGTTTCCCTATTATTCTCATTTATAACCATGATAATGCATTCCATAGTTACTTTTCTCAATGTCTCTTATCTAGTTTCATACTTTTGTTTCTCAATTAATATTCTCCCTAAAAGAATAATAACCAAGTTCAATACATAACACATCTTTTACACAAGTCATGTAACTCGTATTAGGTTCAAACTTCTCTTTTCATACTAAACTTTATGTTGTTCAACTTGCTCATACTCATGTAGCTTACTCTTTTATTTACCACTACATTTACCTTTCCTATTCACAAATAATCACAAAGAATTGATTGAAATACGACACAAAAGAACAAATAATTACTCTATAATGGCATAAATTTCAAAAAAGATCAAAGAAATTATTTATAAAGGCACATAGATTACCTCTATCTCTTATCAAATGTATTCTCTCCTAAACTTCCCATGACCGTATTTCTTACTTCTTGATTCCAATTATGGTCTTATCTCTCATATGTTCAAGCAATAGTCTTTGATCTCATTCTTCTAGTAATACTTCTTCTTAATATATCTTTTAATATTCTTCAACTCTTTTTCTATAGGTCTTTTTTGCTTATTTTTTTAATAGAATATATCAATTAACTATGCAATCTATTTCTTTAGCTTATTCTTTCTTCATCATTTCTTTGAATTTCTATTCTAGGTCCTAATATCAAGTTTCCCAAATTAACTTGGTTATCATTCTCTTTAAACCTCCATTTTATATTTACTTGTAAAACTATCAAACTGATTTATATTTGTTATTCTAAGAATTCCCTTCTAGTCAGAATCATATTTCTTCTTTGAACAATTTTTTAAACTCACCTTGTCCTCTTTCCTTCTCTTTTGTTGTTCTATTATCGGATTAATTGACTCTATTTTTTTATGTCAATCCAGATGTACAAAGGGTTCTTAGCATCCCTTTTTTAAATACTCTTCATTATTCAATATGCTCCATACTAACGTCTATGTCAAATCATATTTTGTCTTCCTTTATCCCTCAAATTAGGGTTTGTTATTTTATGTTCAAACATTACACATAATTATCAATTTGAATTGAGTTTCTAGTTGTTCTGCCCATTTCTTAGATCCCAATATCATAGTGTATGTACATTCCTATTCCATTTCATGCTTAATTTATCCATAGTTAACTCTTACTAGATTATTAGTAGAAGTCATTACATCCCAAAAACACATTCTATTATCTGGACCATTTCGAACCTAGAGTCCTGAAGCCAAGAGCTACTCTGTGTTAACCAACTCCTATTTATGTCAAACACATAAAAATGATATTCATTAAGGTGAACTTAAATGAGAATAACTTTAGGCCTACTTTCATGTATAGAATAGGAAACAATATTTAATCTCAATTTTGGATATACAAAAATCTTAACTAAAATAAATAATTCTAATAATTGAAAATTATAGGGTTCACAAAGATAAGAGTATTTCTATTCATTCAAATTGGATCAATAGCATAAAACAAAAGTGAAATAATATTGTATCCCAATGATCTTGTCCTTTTCTTACTATCTAGTCTTCTAATCCTAATACTTCTAAGATTTCTCTCCAACCCATATTCCAATTGCATACTGAGGTAGTGCATACATGGAAGTATAGAAAGTGTATATTGATATTGATAGACCTAAGTTTTCATATTCCATTTCAAAATATAAATATATACATGGTCATGTATCTAAATGACTATAATTTTCAAAGATACAACCAAATCACCCCCAACTATCACACTCAAACCCTGAATACCTAACTTAGTGGTCCTTGATGACTCAACCTAGCCTCTAATCCTAAAATTTTAGACCCCATATACCATCATCTCTTTTACTCTTAGACGACATGATTAGGATCTAAGGTGATTAGGTTGGCTAACACAAACACATATAAACTTACTTCTTTCAGTTTTTCTTTTCACATCTTTACAAGTTATGCCCCATAGAAAAAAAATTAATTTACATGGGCATCCTTCTCATAATCATATTACAAGAAAGCATTTGATAGCTCATCTTGTTCTAATGCATGAATCACAAATTTTACAAACCATCTATATGGAAGAAAGATACAAGGCTTTATACTTAACAATTAGAACTCTTTGTATTTCTCACTACAGGACCTAGAGTAGACATGGACTGAGACTATCCAATTATACCTTAAAACACTCTTAACATTCTTTTGTTGCAGGACTCTTCTAAAATTTGTGTAGGTCTCCAGAATCAGCATGGCTACCTAAAAATGTTCAGTCAAGTGAGACCCATTGGCTCAATGAATGTAAATTCACAAATTAGGAAAGATAGTATATAACACATGTATTATGAGTATTAAAAAGTAAACATAGGAAATAAATCTATCAAATACTAAATTAAATATGAAATAAAGTGAAATTCGTCAACATACTATATACTGAGACATTACTGAATATGTATAACTGAACAACAAATTCTTGAATTTGAGTTCTTAATGTTTTAATAACTTTATTAATGCCTTGACCCACATTAGGTGTACCAACACATGTGAATGCATTACAATAAGATACAATCTCCTATACAAGCCTTAGAGTTGACTTGGGATTTTAAGTATTCTTAGTAGTTATGTGGTCTGCAACAGGCCTCGCCAAGTCTAGCCTCAATGGCTTAATCAATAGGCCAAATAATTTGTAATCCTCTAAAAGTAGGTAATCAATAGGAGAGTCTCACCACCATAGCTTAAATGATCTACATCAATGGTTTCCCAAGGGCTGACTCATTGAGTAGTAATTGTACTGAGTACCACAATCTCTGGTTTTTCTTGTTACTTATATGTAACTATATTGAAACTTGGTACCACTGAGATCTTTGGTTATTACTAGTACCACTTGGTATCACTATAATCTCCATATAATGTTGGATACCTCTAATACAATTCAAGAGGTCTTCCCCATTGGGTTTAACCCCTTACACCCCACCGACACACTCCTCCTTCCTCTCTTGGACGCTTCTAGTAGATAAGATATTTCCTACATTGTGACATAGACCTCAAAAAGGACACTATGGTGTTCAAGACATTTAAATTTCTAATGGTTCTTTAGTTACACTCTTCAATGAGCTAATAAATTATTCTTAGATTTATCAAGTAACCAATTCATTCCAAGTTCCTTTTTTTATTTTATAGTGCAATTGTGTTTTAAAATATCATGCTAAACAAAAATCAATACTTTTGATACTGTTAAAAGGCATAAAACCACAACTCAAGCTGATAATGTTAGCTTATTTTAACAATCAACGTTAACATAATAATATTGATTTTTCATACTAAATATAGCTTATTTTGATCTAATTGATTTGTACCAACAAAAGTGCTGACTTTTAGTATTGTATTTCACATATACTAAGCATTGTAGACAAATTATACTTAATACTCGAGCATTTCTAAGTATACTGATAAGTTATGTACTATTACAGTACATTTGATCTTTCATACCAAATGTTACTTTTTGTATTTTAATTGATCTATACTATATTGTTGATATGTAGCTTGAAATGTTTAAACTAAACATTAAACAAACTTCACTAGAAAAAATTATACACTTATCCTATGATATCATAATTTGAAAGGAAATCAAACCATGGAACAACATTTCTTAGCATGATATTCATAACTAAGGATTCGGGACAAACCCAGACACACGAATGCCTCTAAATTTCTCTATTTTTGGAACTAGTAAAAATCAAATGCACACATTCTAGATTAGAAATCATTCGACTCTCCTCAATTATTTTAGCTAATTTAATCATTCATACATTAAAAATCCAAATTAAGACTTACTAAACTTAGAAAAGTAAAATAGTGTACAAGAAAAATGTGTTCTTCATGTCTTTTGCTCAATTTCTATGAAAATAATGGCTAACAGATGAACTTGCACTTACTTTTACACAATCCTAGCTTATTGATCTCGAGTTAGAGCTTAGTATGCTCATAATCTAGTCTACTAGGCTTCAATTTGAGATGCAAGCCTAAAAAAATAGCTCGTATCAGCCTGATGTTGGGTCAGCAGACCTAAACAACGTCTTCTCAAGGTAGAAGAAGAAGAAGAGAGGTAGAAGTAGACCTTATATGAGTCTTACTAAGATTCGTAGTAAGATAAGAGTAAAATTCAAGAAATCCATGTCTAAACAAACTTACCATGAAGGAACTACAACTAGGTTTTCTATTCTTGCTATTCTTCACGTTCTTTCCCAAAGATATTATCACGGAACCATATTCCTATAGGGGCAAGAAAACATATCTCTAGTTTCTTTTCGGTATTCCTCTACAAATCTTACAAACTCACCAAGACCATAAATAAACTCCAGAGTGCAGCAATTTGGTTTGGACATCCATGATTGATCCATTCTATGATCAGATGGGAGACGAGTAGCTCATCAGGTGTTAGCTAATAAGTTAATTTTAGAAAAAAATGTTTGAATTGAGACCTAATCATCTAGTAACATTCACATGTATGAATGTGTACCAACTATCCCATTCTGGAGCACTTAATCTCACTAGTAAGTGTATAATGCATATTTGATTTCAATAAATTTTGGCAACATTTCCCGACAGTTCTCCAAGAACACCAATGTAGATGGGCAAGTACCCACCTACATATGTATCCAGAGAACAAAAGGAAAAATGTTGTAGAAATTATTGAAATTGAACACAAATTATGCACTTACATCCAAAGTGAGATGAAGTGCTCAAGAATAGTCCCAAACTAGGGACTATCCAAGGTTTGATCCTAATGAGTAAATCTCAGATGGTTTTCTAGGCCAATAGAGTATAGGGATTAGGGTTTACTAATTAGAGTTTACTTTTTATAAGTTTAGGGTTTAGGGTTAATAAGGTAAATGTATATCAATTTCAATGTAAATCAAGTTAATTTAGAGCAATTCATGTCAATTTTAGTGTATGAATTCCTAGGTGTGATCATTTATCCAAATTAACATTTAATTGCTAATGTTAAACAATGCATTTAGGTATAAATGAAAGCAGTGTCCATGAAAGCATAGAAGGGAACATTCATCACAAAATCTATACAAAACATTAATTGAGTGACATCACATTACACATATATACATGACGGTTGAAGCACTAATCCTACAAACCTTATCTTGAAATATGAGTTAACTATTCTAGGGTTTTCCCCATGATTATGGTTTTGGATTAGGGTTTTAGGACAAACTAACTTCTCATTAGTATTTTTCTTTATTCAATTTTCACTTAGTTATAGGATAAAATGTGGCATTCTGAAGTACACATGAGTATCTTTTTTTGATGTAAAATAATGAAAAGATATTTTTGCAGAACAAAGTTATGCCAATTTTGCACTACAATCACAATTGAACAATAACAAGTATTTTCAATTCCATCTTTTGTCAACATGGTATGGAGATACCATAACAATAACATTTTATGGAATAGACCTCTGCTTCCAGCAAGAGGGATCGTCAACAGTGGTTGTAATGGAGAAAGTAATAGTGATGAGGAGCACTGGTGTCAGTAGAGGCAAGGAGGATTAGTGACAACATTGAAAGAGACAAGCTTGAACCAGAAGTGGCATCTACATAGGTGAGGAGGGAGGAGTGATGAAGTCACCAGAGAAACACAGAGAACCTACGACAACATCGATTTCAGAGCCATTGGCAGAATGGAGGACTTACAACAACATTAACATCGATGAAAGGAGGCAGAAACAGTGGTAATCGCTAGAGTAGTGTTCCAGAGAAACACAAGTAGGGTAAAGAGGGAGAAAGGGTTTATCATGGGTTTTAAGTAAGATCTACATCGTCGGTTATTTCAAAAATTGACGAGGTTCACCCTATATTGTCGGTTAAAAGCCAAAAAGCTCCTACAAAATATTAAACTATGTCATCTATTGGTGAGACAAAATTGAAGACTAATGAGCGACCCAACAATAGCTATGTTGTTGGTTGAGGTGATGACAACCGATGAGAAACAACCATTGGGGAGGGGGGATTTTCTCTATAGGGTTCTTAGAGCATACCTCTTTCTCTTTGGTCCCTATGGGAACAATCGATGATATATACAAATGAGAATTACAATGAGATTTCTATATGTACCCATTTATCCCTTGGGTTATGTATCAAATACCGACAAAATAGGTTTTTGAAGGCAAATGAAATGCCTCCCAAAAATTTTGAGCAAAATTTTATTTTATAGGCGATTTCTCTCATTGATTGATCTGTGAAACAATTGACGATAGAAATAAAATGCATCATGTGTCTTCTCGGTTTGCTTGAGGTAACCGATGTTGTAAATTGTGATGTCAATTTCCCTTGGAATAAAACCCGACCATATAAGTCATATATGTTGTAGTGCACTTTTCTACATATTTGTGTTACGAGACACTCTAATGAGTTTTTTTAAAGAATAATATATTTGTATATATATGTATTATCATGCTTGTCTCGCCCTTTTAAATGCATGTGGTATGAGAATATGCACTAGGGAGGTGCTAATATAAGTTTGATAAGACAGTTCACCTCAAGATATATGATCGATCGACATGTATCCAACGACCTCAAAGAAAATAAGAGTTGGTGTTACAGGTTGGAGGCATATATTCACCTAAACCTAATCAGATACGTAGAAAGATAAAGCTTGCATACAAGGTGGATAATTTGACATAGACAAGTGAGTTTGACAAATTCGAACCAAAGTCATATTTTAGCCCCCTCTATAGAAGCGCAAGATAGGTTCCTTCCTATGTTACATGATGATAATTTTAAGTTACATTAGTTTATATACACATACTAGTATACTTTAGATAATTAATCATGAGAATCTCATATCCTAAGCATAATAATGAGACTTTAGGATGATATTCAAGAGTTAGAAGACACATAATATTCAAAAACCTAAGATGGGTAGTATGTGAACATTTTGGAGGCGAAATTTATTTAAGGTGTATAGAATTTTCACATCTCAAAATGTGAATATTATAAATAAACCCCAATTTAGAAACCCCACTTTTCCAAATTTCAAGGTTTGATTTTTCCAGTAAACCCTAATGTGACCATGAAATCCAATTATAATGCCTTCACTAACTTTAGAAATAGTTTTACATTTTAAATTCAATTGTAATTTAACTTCACTAATATAACCCTAACTAGCCAACTAGTGAGGCATAAGGATTAAAGTGAAATTGGAACTATTAAGAAGAATAATTTGATTTAACAAATTTTATATGAACTTAACACATGCATATAGGGTTCTCACCCAAAATATGAGATCCAAATTGTTTACATAAAAATATATAGGATCAAGTACATGTTTATCCTAGAAAGTCAAGTAAAAATAGTGGTTCCGTCATATCAAGAAATTAACTTGTTTCTAGGAATCCTCATAGTCATCTGAGTCAATGTAACAATTTTAGTCTCTTTTAGATAATCCAAGAACCCCTAGTTAATTTAGAAAAGGAAGTGTATGTCTCTAAACCTTATCATTAAGATAATGTGAGGAATGTTGCTAATGTTTCATGTGATACTAGTGTCACACACATGTTTTCCTCTTCTTACCTTTCTTGAGCTAATCAAATGATTGATGCTTTATCCCTATTTGATGTGGATATATCGGGTGTTGGGCATTCACATTCCCACCCGTACTAGTTTGTTCAGGACTCTGTATGTCGTGTGAGCCTCACATCCTCTCATCTCCTTCTCTAATCTATCGCATACAAGAGGGATCCTCCTCCACCTTCCACACAATAAGATGAACCTGGGGATCCCTTATTTGATAGGGACTCAACCACCTCATATCTCATACAATGAAGAACTCTCTATCCCACCCTAAACCAACTTTCTACAGCCATAGAAACCCTCTTCTATACAATTTAGCCATCAAAATCAATCATGGGGCATATAAAAACTCGAATCACACATCCTCTTGTCATGCAATAATTATTTTTCTCAGAGTCATGAACTATCGTGTTATTTCTCGTATCAATGATTAACACAAAAGCTCAAATATTAGCGCCCCTAGAAGAAGCTTGATACACATCCCCACCTACCCTCAAAGTCTCTCCATCAGTAATTTTTCCCCAAACTAAGGCATCGACTTTTCCTCTTTTTGTTCTTGTTTTGAAACTTATGAAATTATGGAGAGAAACCACACCTCGAGTGATGATTCTAGTTGGTTAATGCTTCTTTGTCACTACCAGAGCCTACCAGAGTTGTCCATGTATGATTTTCTAGACTTTTTTTATTGTTGTTTTGCCTTCAAAGTTTGTCTCTGCTTCATTCTTGGTGGAAGGGGTTTATGATCAGATCACTGCCTGTTCCTGGGTCTCTAACCTCATGTTAGCATGGTGAAGGAGTAGGAAATAATTTTCAATCCTCGTCCCCTCTATTTTGGGGTTGCAATCTCCTTTCTCTGGGTAACCTAGTTCACAATTTAAAGTTGTTCTGAGGATGATGATTGTAGTTGGTAGTTTACCACATTTTCCCCCAAGAAAATGACTATCTAATTCTGAACTTTGGGTTCTAGAACCTTTTTGCCACAATGTTAGAAGAACCACACATTTTGGGGAGGTCGAGCCTGCTTCCACCATGGCTATTGTCCATAGGGCCACCGTAGCTAGATGGGTCCATGCCTGAATTCAAGATTTTATTTAGAAAAGACTTAAATTGATTTTCTCAAGTAATTGATTGATCAAAATATTCCTAAACTTGTATCTAATTCATAAGATGTCAGCAAATGTAAGTAAATACTCATTGGAAAGGGTTTTCGATGGGGAATCTATCTTTTAAGGTTTTCAAACCCCAATTTTATACACTACTACATTTTGGCCAATAACGTCGCTGTCAAAAGCGTCACTTTTACTCGAAAAATTGACCTAATAATATATTGCATTGGTTTTATCATAAAACTGACCCAAAAGGTTTCCCACGATGAAATTTTGCTTGATTTTACCTTCGCTCCTCCATAACATGTCAAGCTATAGGGTTGGTTTTTGCCAAATAACGGACCTAGCTATCTACAAAAAATTTGGGCATCGCTTAACTCTCTTGAGTCGGTTTTTTCAAAACAACCAACCTTGGATGTGGACCTCTTGGGTCGGTTATTACCGGATAACTGACTTGGAAATGTTTAACCGACCTTGACCTTTTGGTTCGAATTTTTGTAATTTACCGACCTTGTAGGTGGTCTCTCTATGGTTGGCTTTTTTCACTTACCCGGCCTTGTAGTGTTAGTGTAGGCACCGCTGACTCTTGGGTCGGTTTTAGATCTCAGAACTGACCTTAGAGGTCAGGCGGTTAATAATGCACACTGGAACCACATGCCCAGTTCATTCCTTGGGTGAGTAGAGAAGCAAAGGAAGACCTTGCCCAAGCTACTGTCGTCGCCCCCCCATGTCATCGTGTCCGAGGATGCCCCAATTGTTGTGCCCCCGAAGATAAAGAATCCTCAATAACACTTCCACCTGAATGTAGACGTAAGTTTGTAGTGGCTATCGTCTTTACTTTTGACCTAATCTTTGTAGTGGTTGCCGCCATGGGGTCGGGAACCACTGAAGGCCTGCTTGGTGAGGTCATTTAGGGGTTAGATGTGGTCGTTGATGGCACCAAGATGGATTGGGGTGAGGACCGCCGGCCGAGATGGGTTGGGGGTGAGGAACCATTAACTGGGGGGTGGCACTAGCGAAGCCACAAACAGTCGGTATCCCATGTTAGCATGAAGTCCTCCTCGAGGTGCACAAAACCGAAGTTGATGACGGACCTAAAGCACTCATCCCCATCTTCCTACATTGATTCTATGAATAGCCTAAGTAGTCTTCATGAACCTTCCTGATAAAATGAGGTTTGCGGCCGTGGTGTGTGCCCACACTTGGAGAGCCACATAGCCAACAAAGTTCTCCAGGATCGGCAGGTGGATTCTGGGGTGGCCGTTTACACAGATGCGCACGTGGTTCATAGTGTCGAGGAGGCGCCTTGCGGCAGTGATCTTGGAAAGCTAATAATCTTAGGAACAAATCCTAGTTTGGTTTTGACTGTAACATTTTTGTGACATATTAAGTCATTTAGTTTTGTCATAGCTGATTCTATGTGCAAGCCAATTACATTAAATATATATAATGTCAAGTAATGCTTACCACTTTATTTTTAATGCCGCACAGACTTATTCTGTCATGGTAATATCATTACTAATAGAAGCATTACACGATCAAAAACTGATTTACGATTTTAACCCCCACGGATTACATGTATACAGTTCATTAAGAAAATTCATGCAACAATTTTCTTCCAATGTACAATACTTAATGTTTTATTTTTGGTGTACCCTCCTTGTTGAGAATTCCAAACTTCACCACTGGGTGGTGATGATGGAAGGTGGGGAGGCACCGGGGGTGGGAGCGCAGTCCCTGAATTGGGTAGCCGATTTGTGGCTGTATGACCTAGAATACGTGTGCTTGCACGTGGTCTTGTGCAACCATGAAGGTGACTGACCATTCTGTTGAGTGTATGCCTTGCTTCCTGGCCACATCCACATGTTATCTATTATGAAAGAGCTTCCATGATGTTTAACTTACGCCTTTCAATTTATATTTGTCAAGAAAACCTAATTGATTGTTCAATTCAGTACATATAATGAATGTTTGTCTATGGAAGTATTCTTGATTTACCCATATCGTTCACGACATTCATCCTCTTACACGTAGTAGCTCCGACGCTTGGAGGTCATCCTCTTACTCTTTGCCACGTGTATGCCTTCCACTGCCCACTATCTTCTCTCATTTTCATCGCGGCAGCTCAGGTCAATTACATTATTTTTTTTTCATTTTATTTGACCAGTAAATCAACTAATAATATAAATATGTATTCTTTCATATCTACATTTTATTATCAATCACATATAATCATTGTATACATTCCAAAAATATGAGGGTAGAAATTGGATAGTATTAGATTGACACTTTAGGGTTTATAGATGAGATCATTGATGCATGACGTTTAACTTAATATATAAATATGACGATAATACATCTATATATTAACTTAGAAACTCGTTCAAAATTTACTCATTAGGAGTAAATTTTGGATAGTCCCCGGTCTGGAACTATTTTTGGGTATTTAATCTCACTTAGGATGTAAGTGTATTTGTATGTTCAATTTTGAAGAAAATTTTAGTAGTATTTTCTCATTTGTTCTCAGGGTACATATGTGGGTGGTTGTTTGCCATTTACATCGATGTACTTGGAGAACTTAGGGGAAATACTACTGAAATTTTCTTGAAAACTAAACATACATTATACAATTACTAGTGAGATTAAAATATTCAAAAGTGGGATAGGTGGTACACTTCAGTATAAATGTAATTAGCTTCATACCAATAAAAACTTACAACTTATAATATCAACAATAACCACTTTGATTGGCGGTACACTTTTATAATTAATTTTAATGTGATCTAGAAAATAGATCAAAGTTGGATGTCTATCAAGAACCATTGTAGTTCTGAGTTTGCCAAAAGTCTTGATGAATTTATCAGATTTACCGAGGAACATAGGAAACTACCTACATATAGGTTCTATTATCCATGTAGAAATTGTGGTAACAATTTGAAAGTTGATATTGTTGAGGAAATTAGGAATTGTGTCATAGGCAATGGGATCATATAATACAAGTTTATAATGAATGGTATTGGCATGGAGAGAAATTTAATTATGGATCAGAAAATGTCGATATTAATAGTTTTGGCATAGAAGATATATATAATGATGATAATGTCAATGATGAACCGATTCAAGATGAACCAATTTAGGATGATATGGTAAATGAGATGCTATGTAGTTGTTGGGACAATGTCATTGATCCACCTTATTTATTTGCAAACACTGTTCATGATGTTGGAAAACCATTATGTAAGGGTTGTACTAAGTTCACAAGGGTGAGTGTTGTGATGCAATTATATACACTTAGGGCTCAAAATTGGTGGAGCGATAAGAGTTTCACTTCACTGTTATCTTTGTTAAAGGAAATTCTTCCTGAAGGCAACAAGCTTCCAATTTCAACATATCAAGCAAAGAAAATAATATGCCCAATGGGAATGGAGGCTAAGAAGATTCATGCATGTCCAAATGATTATGTGTTATTTTAGAAGGACTATAGTAATTTGATAAATTGTCCAAATTGTGGTGTGTCAAGGTACAAGACCACAAATTCAGGTAAGGCTAAAAATGGCTCTCCTGCCAAGGTGATGTGGTATCTACCAATAATACCACAATTTCAACGCTTATTTGCTAATACTGAAGATGCATGAAATTTGTCTTATCATGGGGAATTAAAGGCCAATGATGATGGCATCCTACACCACACATCTGATTCACCACAATGGAAGAAAATAGATTTATTATACCCTCAATTTGGTAAAGAATCAAGAAACTTAAGAGTTGACTATGTACAGATGGAATGAATCCTTATGGTACATTAAGTAGCCAACATATCACTTGACCTGTTATGATTGTTATATACAATCTTCCTCCTTGGTTATGTATGAAAAATAAGTATGTCATGTTGTCAATATTGATATCAGGGCCCAAGCAACCTGGAAATGACATTGATGTTTACCTTCAACCTCTAATTGATGACCTAATGAAACTATGTGAAGAAGGTGTTATAACATATGATGCTTCACTTGAAGAGATCTTTACTTTGCATGCTATTTTATGCATAATTAATGAATTTCCAGCTTATGGAAATTTGTCTAGATATAGCATAAAAGGATACAAAGCATGTCCTATTTGTGAGGAAAATACTGATTCAATCCGACTGAAACATGGTGGTAAAATTGTATATCTTGGTCTGAGATTTCTCCCACAAGTGCATCCTTATCGAAGGCAACGCAAAAACTTTAATGGATCAACTGAGGAACGAAGTTCTCCTAAACCTATACTATGAAATGTTGTATGTTATAGGGTGAAATATATTGTTAATGAATTTGGAAAGAGTTCAAGTAGTTGTACTCTCACATGTGACAAATCTCAATATAAGAAGAGGTCAATATTATGGGATCTTCCTTATTGGAGATTCTTGTCAATTAGACACTACATTGATGTCATGCATGTTGAAAAAAATCTTTGTGATAGCATCATTGGTACACTATTGAATATACTAGGAAAGACTAAAGACGGCATCAAATCTAGAAAAGATTTAGAATTAATGGGTATAAGAAAAGAATTATCAGTGGAGATCATGGGTCACCGCACATATTTACCACCAGCTTGTTACACTTGTCAGAGTAGGAGAAAAAGACTTTATGTGAGTGCTTGTATACTATTAAGGTTCCAAAAAGATACTCTTCTAATATTCATAGATTGGTATCAAAGAAGGATCTGAAGTTGATAGGTCTCAAATCTCATGATTGTCACACCTTAATGCAACAAATTTTACCTGTGGCTATTTGATCTATATTGCTGAAGCAGGGAAGGTTTGCAATCACAAGACTCTATTTCTTCTTCAATGAAATATGCAACAAAGTGATACATCCTGATACTCTCGATAAATTACAAAAAGATGTAATTGATACCATGTGTCAGATTGAAATGAATTTCCTCCTTCATTTTTTTATATCATGGTTCATCTTGTAGTACATATAACAAGGGAGGTGAAGATGTTGGGTCCAATTTTCTTACACTGGATGTATCCATTTGAACGCTACATGAGTGTTTTTAAAGGTGATGTTCAGAATCGTTATCGTCCTAAAGGGAGTATTATTGAGGGTTATGTGGCCAGGGAGGTGATGGACTTTTGTAATGATTTTTTCAATTGCAATGAAACTTCAAGCAGTCTAAAAAATTCCCATCACACTGAATCTTATTGTGGCAAAGGAACTCTGGGAGCACGAGTTAAAGGAATTAGTCATGAGTTGTGGGAACAAGCACATTTGTATATTTTACACAACATCAATGAGATAATAGCTACATCACATAGCACAATGGTCTTATCAAGAGAAATCATCTGCGATCCAGTTTAATGTGGCTTGCAAGAGAGCATAATTGAACATTTATTAGGTGGTTTGAAGAGAAAGTCTTTAATCAACTATCTGAATCACTGAATAATGTTGTTGAGAACATAAAATGGCTCGCCTTTAAGCCAAAATGGGTGTCATGTCATATGAAGAATATGACATAAATGGATTTTCATACTACACAAAGCGTCAAGATGAAAGTAGTGTAATCCAAAATAATGGGGTCACTGTTCAAGCTTGTTCATTGTATATTGCTAGTGCCAAAGAGAAAAGACCACATGAATCTGAGATGTCGTATTACAACATCATTGAGGACATATGGGAATTGGACTATGCAAATTTCAGAGTTCCTATCTTTAGGTGTAATTGGGTTGATAACAACAAAGGAGTTTTAGTGGATGAGTTGGGTTTCACATTAGTGAATTTTGAAAAGATTAGTGAGAAAGATGACCCATTCATCATAGCAGACCAAGAAAAACAAGTATACTATATCATGCTTCATGGAAAAAGATAGTTTACTGTAGATCCGATAAATGAAGAAGAATACTACAAAAAGTATGATTATTCCATCTCATTCTCAGTTGTTTTCCCAAGTGTAAATGTTGAAGTTAACACTGATGAATACTATAAATGTCAAGACTGTGTTGAAGGAATTTTACTTGACTAACAACTCAACCAATACTAGAGGCATGTATTCTTTAAATTATTTATTTTATTATCATTCAAGCACGTAATCTTTTAAATATACATCATATTACCACTTGTGCTTTTATTATCACTTATGTTTCTTTTATCATGTATACTTGCATGTTGTTCCAAAATGGAAAGTGAAGATGAACCTTCTGAGTATGAGAATCATGATGATAGTAGTGGTGATGCTAAGAAATGTAGTGGTCCCACACTGATGTGTAGGCTGCAGGAGCTCAGGGCCAAAGGGGAGAAATTGCCAATCTAATTTGATGTCACAGGAGCACCTATTGTGGAACATGCTAGTGCTTTCAAGCATTATGTAGGGGAGACCTCACGTAGTAAGGTGGAAATATATATAGAAATTTGGCATGATGTTTCTAATGTCTTAAAAGACCTCCTATGCAAAGATATATCTGGAGTTGAAGTGATATTATTTTAATATATTTTGTTTATTGATTCTAATTTAGTTTGCTTGGAAAGACATATCCTTTTTAAAATAATTTATTGCTTCTTTTGTATGTATAGGGTGCTTTTCATCTAAATGAAAAAGATCACAAGAAAAAAGTGATACAACATTGTGGTGTACGATGGAGAGCTTTTAAGATCTATCTCAAAAGGGATTATATAGATAATCCTAATCAAAAGAAGAAAGCAACAGATCAATATATTTTTATAGATCCTGAGGTGTGGGAAAGATTTTTTGTATCTAGGAAATCATAAGAGTTCCAGGTAATAAAGATTGTGATGTATTGTATGAATCTTTTTATACAATTAAGGAGGTGAATCTTTTTATATATGTTTGCCAAGTCTAAATTGCAATACCTCATTTTAAATGATCAGGCCATTCACGAGGCCCAAAAGGAAAGATGGGCCAAAAGTGTACATGACCATTGCTTGGGGCCCAGTGGTTATGCCTTCCACCACCAACTACAAGAGAAGAAACTCTCTTCTGGAGAAGAGTCTAGTACAACTCAAGTTGAGAGTCCACCCGACACTTGGAGTGGATTGATGCTAGAAAACATCAAGCAAGTGAAATTATCAACCCTGCAACTAAGGAGGTGGCACAAAAGATGGTAAGTTCATGCCCACTAAATAAAGAGTAACTCCCACAAACTTTGATTTATTTATATCTAATTGATTATGATTTAATATTTTTATCAACTATGAATAGATTGATCTCCATGAGCAAAGGAAGGAAGGAAAGTTCATCCCAACTAGCCACATGGATGAACTATCAGTTTCTCTTGGTATGAAGGAGCATCTTGGCTGTGCTAGGGGATTAGGAGCTAACATAGGATTCAAGTCTTATTTTGGCCCTTTGCAATCTAGAAGAGATCGTACAAGAGGTCTTACACAAGAGGAAGTTGAAGCATTAGTAGAACAGAATGTAAAAGAAATAATGTCTTCATTTCATCCTAGTCAAACTTTTCAACCTATTCAAACTATGTGTCTCTCACATGATGAGGTACAAGCCCATGCTCTAATTGTAGAAGGTCGTGGGAGAACTCCCAATCATCCACCACAACAATCTTCAGTAAGTTTGTTCTATATGTTGTGTTATTAGTATGATATATATATATATATAGTTGTAGTAGGTATCTAGTTTATTGCTTCATATATAACTTATATTATTTCAATTCTAGGTTGGTATGAATTGTAAATTTGCAGTGGAGGTTCCAGAATATAATGTTGTGGCAGCAGACAAGGTATACAACCTTAGTGGTACATTGCATTGCCAACCAATTACTGATGGCATTTGTCGTGTGTCCATCCATCTTGTGTATGACAGAATGGGGTACAAACCACTACCCATTTATAATCTTGAATATAGTATAGTTGAAGAAGCATAGGGTTCTATGGTGGATTGGCCTAGACACTTGGTTATCAATGACAAGGTATACCTGAATTATAATATATTTTTCATATTTGACTACATATATGAACTCGTGTAATATATGTATGTAATTTAATTAATATGTTTGTAAAACAAAAAGTAAAAATTCTACTAGTCGTCCTCCTATGCCCAAGCCATCTTTATTCCAGAATCCACATTCAATGAGTTGGGAAGTAAATGTAAATGTTTGTGTCGATACTTAGTCAGCCAAATCTCGGGATCACAAATGTTGGTCAATTTAACAGAAGATGAAACTGGGAGGGACTTTGAAAATTATATTTTTTGATGATATTATATAGTTTCTCCGGTATGATTGGCTAAATACTTCGATATTAGAATATGGATAAGGTAAGGATCTATCAATATTGAAAATTCCAATACACATTTTTAACTTATTTCTATATATGAAATGATTACAAATGTTTTACAGCCACTTATATATCGAGGCCATAAACTTTGATATAAATAATGTTGGATTCTTAGTTCCTTCAGTCAGTAGTCATGTGGAGACACATATTGATGATGTGAATGGGTACTTCTCTACTGCATTCAAATATTTTGCTAGTGTGGGAAAGGAAATTATTCTAATTCCTTTTAATGTTCAGTAAGCATTATTATTCAATATAATTTTAATAATGAATAAATTTCTTTATGTTAATGTTTGTTTTATTCTTACTCAGATCTATACATTGGGAATTATTGGTGGTTGTCCCAAAATTGATGACTCTTTATTATCTTGACCTAATGGGAAAAATAACAAGGGGCATAAATTTCCAACAATGGAGTAAGCATAAATTTAGTCATTTGTTATGCTTCAACATGATATTTCTATTTAGAATTTCTATTTTACCAACTATCATTTAACTGATAGGGGTATAAAGGCTTTTCTTGAAGGTGGAGGACATATACCCACAAAATTAAAGACATTGACTTTGAAAAATGTCAAGGTAGCTACTTTGACGGCTGCTTAGTCTTACATGTATTAATTTCAACTCTTATATGTCAACTCGTATAGTCTTATCTCAACTCTATTTATAGTAGTTTACTAATATTAAGTATAATTCATTATTTGTAGTGTCCTATACAAATTAATGACTGGGCTTGTGGCTTCTACGTAATGAAATATATGCAAACTATTGTCAAAGAAGCATCACATGACATTCATACTATAGATCAGGTAATAAATAATAACATCATAAATTTACAAGTGAATTGTAGTCATTTTATAAAATGTTAGCATGTGCATTTTCTATTGCAGATCTCTACAACTCAAACTTACACACCTGAGGATTTTAATGAATTTTGAGAAGAGTGGTCAGATGCTTTTCTAAAT
This sequence comes from Alisma plantago-aquatica, assembly GCA_963693085.1. Classification (NCBI taxonomy): domain Eukaryota; kingdom Viridiplantae; phylum Streptophyta; class Magnoliopsida; order Alismatales; family Alismataceae; genus Alisma; species Alisma plantago-aquatica. Next base: position 985,858,314 of record OY856409.1, read on the forward strand.
GAAGTCAATATAGCATTGGATTGAATGCATATGTCAGCTCCATTTATGTATGTGGTTTTGGAACTCTTTCAAATTTACTTTTGTATCTGACATGAATTTTAATATCATCTCAGACTTGAAATTTATCATTTTGTGAATGTGATGATGTGTGCTATGTGTATGAATATGTCTCAGCTGAATATATGAATTATTTTAATTATGAATGTGTGTGGTTTGAAAATTGATAATCAATTCGAATAGGATTGGAAATAAAAGCTAGAAAATGTGGATTTGGAATGAATTTCTAGCTTGCATCATTGCATTTGTAAGTCTACTTTCTATCATACGTTTTGATCTTTGTAAAGCATTTGTTCTGCAGGTTCTTATTCTGAAGATTTCTGTCTGCAGAATTTTTCTTTAAAAAAATTGTAAACTCTAGATTTGGTTGTTTTAAATAACCGACCTTATAGACCTCTAGGGTCAGTTTTTTAGGAATAACCGACCTTATAGGCTCTAGGATCAACATCTCATTTTTTGTACTCTCTTGGGTCAGTTTTTTGTTTATAACTGACCTTACAGTACCTCTCTTGGGTTGTTTTTTGCTTATAACTGACCTTATAGACCTCTTGGGTCGGTTTTTTTTTAATATAACTGACCTTACAACCTCAGGGTCAGTTTCTTTATCGCTTGGGTTGATTTTTTACATCCTTTAGGGTCAGGTTTTTATATATAACCGACCTTACAACTTCTAGGTTCAGTAGGTCAGTGTAACTATTGCCTCAGGTTTTTGTTTGTGCCAACCTGACGCTACTATATAAGGTCAATTTTCCTTGGTTAAAAAAAGCGACCCTATAAAGCAATTTCTATAGTGATGGACACTTAGGCATCGGTTAAAATGTGACGCTATAGGCTTAAAAATTGACCCTATAGACCATCACTGTAGTAGTGATAATGTCAGGCCATGTTTTCCTAATGACCTAAAAGTAGGATTTATAAAGTTAAATAAGATGATAGCTAATGTAAATCATGTTATTTGATGAATATTAGGATTGAATGAAGATTAGAGAGATTGTGAATCATTTTTATATGATTCTCAAATCATGGACCTCAAGAGGTCATTAAGGTCTTTCCTAGAAATCTTGTGCTCTTAAGTGGGAATCATAGAGAAATGTACATATTTACTGTTCAATTATGGATTTTATTAAATGAGTCAAAAATTTATAATGTTAATTCATGTCAAGTATTCTTCATTCAATTATATATGTGCTTTCTCTTTTATAAAGTTTCAACACGATCTACTTATGTTGTTGTTTTCCTTTGCATGGTTGGGGATGTGATGTCACTAGGTATGGGATCAATAAGGGCTAAAGAAGAGCAAGCCATGGATTAGAAGACATTCAAGTGCAACCTAGTGAGGTTCCATATACCTTAGATGATTCTAATATTTAGAATGTTTCCTTTTATTTCCTAGTGAGGTGCCATGGATTAGATATTTGACTTCATAAAGAAGTCAGTTGTAATTTTCTTATCCAATGAACAAAGTACTTTAGACCTTAGAGGATCCTAATGTTGGGATTTTAGGGGTGAAAACCTTTTGTTGGATTTATGGTAATGAGACCCTACAATTAAACTAACCCTAGTTTCACTTTAATATTGAATTATTTATCAAATAATGCTTGAATAAGTTTTGGGATCAACAAATTAAGTAGAATCTCTAAATTTAAATCGATTTCATTTCTTATGCCCAAATTTCAAGTTTCCTTACAAGTTTTGAAATAAATTACAAATCACCATATACTTGGATTAAAAATTGTGTGAAAAGTATCAAAAATATGTTGTAATTCATATTCAAGATTTTTTTATTACTTTGGATAAATTAGCTAAGAGATAACTCTGATTTGGCTTCAATTTCACCACATTTGTTCTATATTGTAGTTTTATGTACATTTGTGGACTAGTATACAATTTCACCATATTTGATGTCTTAATTTCTAAATTGATTGCATTTTATCTAATTCCATGTTTTTCTTCATAATTAGCCTTTATATGATGAACTTTAGACTTAATTTTTATGGAGTTCCATCCTAGAGTTTATAACTTTGAGTGATCTTCGATAGATATGCTTGTGCTTTTGTAGGTTTGAGCCCTCCTCAATCTTGATAACTAGGTTAATGTGTGTCCCTTGATTACCAGGGTTCTAGGTGGGTGTACCTTTATAGGTTACTTTGAACTTTTATAAGATGGTGTAGAGGGGTGGTTGTATAGGTTTTCATGTGTGCATCTCGATAGCCTTTGTTTGCTGACCTTTGACACATTGAGATTTGACCTTGATAGGTCCAACAATATACCTTGATGCATTCTGGGATCTTGAAACTAAATTTTCATCTTAGGTATGTAGGATTTTGAAGGAGTACTTAGATACATCTTTAGAGATATAGCATCAGTACCCCTTGACTATTTTGCCCCTCGATAGCTCACTTGAATTTGGGTTGCTTTAGTCCTTTGACTCTCTTTTTTCTATATATAACCCTCACCATTGACATCTATGGATATTTGTCCACATTACCACCTACTAGGATGTGTTTGGAAGCTCTAGCGCCTCTATAAACCATCCTTGGTGCTTGATACCTTGCTTAGATGAGGATCTATGCTTGAATATTGATGTATGTTGTTCATCAAGCTTCTTTAAGGTGTTTCCAAGTTTGGTAGCTTCGGTTACAAACATAACCATGTAATATATATAGTATATCATCTCTTTTATTTCCGTTTCTCATACCTTATTCAACGTTGGTCAAGATGGTCACCTATGGCATTTCTTACTTCAAATAGCTATTTACTTTCCTTTCTTCTCTTTTTGCCCAATTTTGGCCATGGATCTTGGTGGAAGGTGCCTTCTTGGAGCTTGAGTGGGATGTTTGCACGTGTATATGAGGCTACCTTATGAGTTATTTCTTGAACATGCAGTGTAGACCTATGTGTAGTAATTCCTATGTGGTAGTAATTCCTTGTGGTAGTAATTCCTTGTGGCTCCTAGGAATTATAGTAGTATGGTCATAACCATCGCTAATGTTTGTCTACATGTTTATGTTGTGGGATATAGCATGTATATGATACATACTATATATGTGGTGATTAGATAACATATATGTACAATTAAATACAAACTCCTTAAATTAAAATATTAAGTCTTAGATGTTTTCCATTAGCAACACACATGAAAAGCTTGATCGACTAAGTGTGGGCACCCCAAGGGTGGTGCGCCTTGATCTCATGGAAGTGTAATGGTAATAATGTGGGTCTGCCAAGTGGGGTGCATTATTATCGTGTTGCCTTTTGGGTAGGGCTTAACTAGTTATTCTTAAAGGGATTAAGTTCCAGAGGCATGAAAATGATTATGGTAAGGAGTTCCGCATATCATCTATCTAAAGATTACATATGATACAATTACAAAAGTTTCCTACCTTAATGATTGACTATGGACGTTGGTGTTGGCCGGATAATAGTTAAATTGTTTTTTTGGATCTTGGCTCACCAGAAGGTTGTATGCTACAATCTTTTAAATTTATGTGAGGCCTATCAATTTGAATAAAATAGTAGGAGAGATAATTAATTAATGACCTAATTGAATATAGTCATATTTATCAAATCAAATAAAAATGAGTTTTTGACAAAATTGCAAATTCTTTTGTGAGTCAAATGGCAACACACAACAACACCTTTTCTCTATGATCGGTCCTTGAGAAGGACAAGTGAAATGGGAACAACTTCCATGACTGGTTCAGGACAATAAAAATTGTTCTCATACAGGAGCACAAGTTCTATGTCCTAGAGACATCAAAGCCAGAAGAACCTCTTCTCACTGCATCTAAGGATAACAGGGTTGCTTACGAGAAGCATACTAAAGATCTTTTGGATGTCAAATGCCTAATGTTGTACTCCATGAACTATGAGTCGCAAGGACAATAAGAGAACATGAATGTTATTGAGATGGTCACACATCTTAAGAACATGTTTTAAGATCAGGCAAGAAGGGAGAGATTTGAAGTATGTAAAACATTATTCATGTGTAACATGGCAGAAGGAGATCCAGTAGGTCCTCATGTACTCTAGCTCGTTGGGTAAGTGGAAAATCTTACTTGAACAGGATTCTCCTTGGGTCAAGAGTTGGCCACTGATGTGATTTTGTAGTCTTTTCCAGAGTCATATAGTCAGTTTTTCATGAACTACAACATGAACGACTTTGACAAGCAATTGGAGTTGTTAGGCATGTTGAGAACAGCTGAGATAGAAATGAAGAAAGGAAACCCCAAGTCTGTGATGATGATCATCAAGACAAAGGGAATGTCTAAAGGTAAAGGCAAAGCTAAGAAGATTTTTAAAGCTAGCCAAAATACCAAATCTTCATATCTCAAAGCAAAGGGAGGAATAAAGAAAAGAGGCATTTTCACCAATGTCACCAGCATGGACACTAGAAAAGGAATTTCCCTCTCTTCATGGAGGAACTAGAAGAAGAAGTAAGGGAAGAGGCCTCTACTTAAAGTATAAAATTATAAGATAAATTGGAATACTTCTTTATCTTGGTATGTGATACCAGATGTGGATCTGACATGCATTAATGTGCACAATTTGATAAGAAGTAAAGCATTTATGAAAGGACAAGAATGGATTGTGATGGGCAAGACTTATTGTAACTCCAGTCTACATCTGGAATGTATCTTAGCCCGTTGGTCATATAATAGAGTTAGTTGAACTACTATTTCATTATTCCAATCATCGAAGCATTTTACTTTATTTCATCTTGTATGGACAAGGATGATTATAAACAAAGAATTGTTAATTCTTCTATTTCAATGATATGATCTTGTATGGAAATGCCCTAAATATATAATGATCTTTATGAAAATGAATCAAAAGATGAATATTTATACCTAAAAGGTTGCAATGGATAACTCAAACAATCTATAGCATGATCATAGAAAGCACACATATGAGAAATGCATTTCTAGAACTCATATTGATGATTGTCTAGACTCTTTTGATTATTAAACCAATAAGAGACATGCAATATTTATATATGAGCTATGTGACAAAATAACCTCTCACTAGTAGTAGTGTGAGAATAATAATTCTATAAGGATATGTACATAATGATGTACAAAAACCTTTGGAATCAGATAATATAATGTACCTCATTATATTTGCTGATAATATAGTGATATGCATTTAGTGAAATAAAGTCTCTTGAAGTGTTCAAAGAGAACTACTTGAATGAAGTACACAACCACCTTAAAAGTATTAAGATACTTTTATATGATCAAATGTTGAAATACTTTATAGGAATGGTTTGAGGACCATCTAGAGAGATTGTGATAGTGTATCACAATAAACTCCACCTAAAACATGATAATATATCATAAAGAAAGAATCACACCTTGGTGTATCATGATGTGACTATTATTTAATCTAATCTTCTAAATTCTCAAAAGGAATATTATAAACACTTAAACAAAGTACCATCTAAATTGGTTTGATGGACAACATATGTGATATGTTTTGGGAGTGACTTGATATGTCCAATGGATTGAAACTTATACAAGAAAAGAGTTTCTTGGAAAGGATTTAATCACAAAATGTTAGTTTGTTGAATAATACTTATCTCAATCTAACAAAAAGGTGTTTGTTAAATGGATGGTTGAATTCCAAAAGAAATAGTAGGAGCAAAGTAGAACTTAAAAAGTTTGAGATCAACAAAAAAATATTTGAACCTAAAAAGGTACAACAAGAACGAAGAAAATGACAAATTGTTGTGCAATATCAAGTTATTTATGTAACACACAACTCATAGTTCTAATAAGCACATGTTTGAGATTAAAAGATTGAGAATCCTATAACTCAAGCACATGTTTGAGATTAAAAGATTGAGAATCCTATAACTCAGATAAATTGTGAGTTGTTCATAAGATGATGAGCCAACAATCAACTAAGAACTATCAAGGGACCAGAGTCCGAGTAATGGCTTGAGGCCATTAAAAATAGAATGGAATCCATGTGAACCTAAAAGGTATGACCTCGGTGGTGTCACCTAGAGGGACAAAACCCATAAGGTTTAATTGAGTTTTCATAATGAAGACCAACATGGATGACATAAAGGATGGATTGGTTGAAAGGTTTTCAAATCAATTCAAGTGTTGAACGTGATAAGATCCCTTTACCAATGAATATGCTTATTATTGGATCTTGTTGAGACTATGTGATTTGGCATGTCGAGATTGAAACCACATTCCTTAAAAGGAATAATAGAGAGGATGTGTGTGTGACACAACCTAAAGATTTATAACTATATTAATGCAAAGAAAGTCTATATGCAAGAATGTTCAATCTAGATATTAAAACAAGCATCTTATAATTGGAATCTTTCATTTGACAAGATAGTCAAAGAGTTCAACTTGAGTCAAGATAAAAGATAAAATATGTGATTGAAAAAGATTTCATGGGAGCATACACATAAACATTCCACATATTGATGAGGAATGACATTGTTGTACTAAAGTATTGAAAATTGGCATGGAAATAACCTTTAACAGTGAAGGTTTAGGTGAAACATCCAATGTGATAGGAATTGATATATATAGAGATAGATCTTGAAAGTTTCTTAACATAAATATAAGCACATATATTGGCAAGTTGCTAAAAAGTTCAGCATGAAGGATTCAATATTAGAGAATCTATCCATATTGATGGGATTAGTTTCTCAAGAATCTAATGCTCCAATTCTTTTGGAGAATGGAAGAGATGTCATATGCATTCTCATTGGATCTATCTACAATATAGTGTACTTATCCTGTTATCTTGTATGTGTTAGACATGACAAGATAATATTGTCCATAATCCATTGATGGACATTGGAGTACCATAGAGAACATCCATTAGTGCTTAACAAGTGCTAAGGATCAATTCTTACACTATGGTAATAAGGAAGAGTTGGATGTAAAGGGTTACATTAATGTAAGCTTCCAAAATGACATAAGAATGAATCACAATATAAAAGTATGTTTTTAATCTTACATAAGAGTTATTAGTTGGACAGAGTTCTGAACTATATACCATTATGTTAACTCTACAATTGAAGTTGTATCACCTGATGTTATAAACACAAGAGTAAATAGAGTATGGATCTAGAGGTTCATATAGATGAACTCGTGAGATGTTGCAACAATTGGTGACACGGTAGAAATACTATGACAACAATGGAGATAATTGTTATGCAAGGAATATCATATAACAAACTATGGCAATTCCATCTCATACGAAATGTCATAAAGCAAAGAGATGAGAAATATGCAATACATAGACTATAAGAAAAATGTTTCTAACCCACTAGATTAGCACTTGTGCAAAATAAACATGATGTACATGTTTAGATCACTAAGAATGAGATACATAGGTGATTGTCTATAAATGCAAGTGGGAGTTTGTTGGTACGTATGTCTAGAGAGACAATCATATGATGATTGCAAAGGCATATTTCATAAAAGATTTCATTAATAATAATAATTAAGGCAAGCTTCTGATTCATTCTATTTCACTCAGTTATGAGATAATGAGGAAACATAATGGATGTCTAAAGAATGACAATTACGCAATGATGTATGTCTTCAAGCACATGATTTGAATAATGAGATCATATAGATGTTGAGAGTATGTACATTTTTGTTATGTCCCTAATCAGATGTTAATGTGGAAGGTAGATAGAAAAAAAACTACACATAAGACTAGAGTGTGGGTTGGTCGTATGATAGAATCTCATCAGTCATGATATGTGATATCAAACCAAGCACACAGATACATATTAGAGAACAATGTATCAGAAAGAACCACCTTGAGAGTGACACATGGAAAATGTAATTGATGGTCATAGTTATCTCTCATATTGAAGGTGGTGATTGTGGTTCTTAGACATGAAGTCACTACACTCATCACATGTCATTTGATGTACTTTAGCATCACCCACCGTGATCCTAAATAAGGGTTGTCATAAAGGTGATGATCAGGTGCACTATGACACATGGGGATGACTATGAGTGATGTAGATATGATTTGTCCCTCCTACAGGAGTTTGATGTCCTGGCCACTTGATAAGCAAGATTGAGAAAAGCATGTGCATGCACATGTGAATCAATATATAATATTGAGGTCACATATATCTCAGACAGTCTGCTCTTGTTCAAGGAACATGGATTGAACATTGAAAGGGTGATGATTCCATGCCTCGAGTTCAATTTGGATATCAAAGACAAAGAAAATTATACAATCATTATAACACCTATAACAGATTGTAGGTTGAAGTTGTTCTCCAACTTTCAATTAGTTGGGTAGCAATGATGTGTGACTAGGCAATGCTCTTTGCTTGTGATGTCATAAGTCAGTTATGGACATTCGTTACAAATGTATATGGGACCTATAGGGTCACACACAAAGGATTAACTTGGAATAGGAGTTTGTCTGTGAATGATATTTAAGTTGATTATTAAAGATGTTTCGGTATTCAATTAAATAACCAATTAACTGACTTGACTAAAAACCATCAAATTCAAGTATTGGACTAACTGGTTGGAGTGTCAGGTTAATTGAAATTGAATTGGCTGAATTATGCATGAGTCATATCACCAACCGATCTGCTCAGGTTTGGTGACACGACCGATTCACATGGTGAACAAATCAGCTTGGTCATACCAATTGAAGCTTCTGGTGATTTCCCTAATTCATGATAATTGTTGATCATTTCACTTTGTACAATTCAATTTTTACTAGGATTAATGTTGGACATTAATTGGAAACAAATTGTAAAGTCAATCATGATTTGGGGAATAATGTGAAACAACTTGTTCACTGTGTGAATGGATCGGCTCACATTGCCAACCAATTGGTTCAGTAGTGAACCGATCGGTTCACCTGACATTGGGTAATTAATTCATGGAATTCCAAACCCTTCTACACCCACACAGATTGAGAACCCAGACCCTAATCCCTCCTATAGATAGAGGGGTACTGGGGGATCCTCAGAACACATAACTCAGAACATGAATTTCACTGACAGTTTTTTTTCTCTAGTTTTAATAACCAAGAGATCCCAACAAAGCCCTACCCAATAAAGGAAAGGACAACTAGGGAGGACAACTATTAGAAAGAAAATTGGTATAGGAAAGCAAGTTGGTGACTAGTATGCCAACAGAAGGGTATAAATCCTTATCTATTTTACTAGAATGATATGAGTTCCTGGTGGTCTTTGTAGACTACTCTAGAGACAGGACTCCTTTGGCTACTGCTAGGAGAACACCATCAGCCTGTTGTCCATTGTGATCAACCAGGAGACCAGTATAGACGATGTTCAGGTGTGACTTTAGGAGAGCACACACAACATCAATGAGGAGATTGTCACTGAACTTGCTCCAGGACTAGGTATATTGTCATAAATTATCTTTCCCATTGCATAGTTATTGAAGCGATATGTTGGTTCAAGGGGAATATGTCGGTAAAAAAAATTATTTCTATTGCCTTATCTGTCGCCATATTTCCCTTCAGTTTTGGCTTTTCGTTCTTCCTTGAATCGTATTTCTTTCACGAAAGTTTTGATTTGCCTCTTCCATGTGATATCAGTCGCTTGGACGGTCCACTTGGACATGACAAAAGGAAGAGTGGATATTGCTTCTAGAGTTTCTAGAGTTTCTGATTGGTCTATATTTTGTAAATTCATAATGATTAATTAGATGGTTAGAGAAATATATGTGAATACTCGTTGGAAAGATTTCTCCATAAGGAGGTCAAATTTTAGGTTTTAAAGTCTAAATCAATAATTGCAAAGACTTGTTTTTCCTAAAGACCTAGGATTAGGGTTTAAGGTCATCTAAAGATGGATTTTTATGTATATATATTACTTTCAGGTGGTTTAGGAGTTGAACATGATTAAGAAGGCCTAACTTAAGATGTGACTAACTCTAGGTAAGCAGGTCATGCCACTATACATATGTACATTGATTGATTTGTAAGATATGTATGACTTATGAATTATGCTTTCAATTTTAAGTGCAACGCTTAAAATTATGTTCATTATATAATTACGTGATGATTTCTATATTATGTCTTACGAATACCATGCTTGCTAAGATTTGAGATTATGAGTAATGATTCATGAATTTAAAGTTCAATCGTTAGAAGTGATAAATCCCAACATGTTAAGGATTCAAGTTAAAAATCATATTCATATTAATATTAATGCTAATGTTGAGATAATTGAATTAGTTTTTATATGCTTTTCGGATCATGGACCTCAAGGATTCGTTAGGGGCATTCGTACCAATTATCGACTTTTATAGCCAAATCATGGGCATCGACTTTTATAGCCAAATCATGGGCATTTGTGCCTATTATGGGATTTCCTAGCATTAACTGTTTTTTCTCACAATCATGTGTTGTTAAGTGGGAGTTATAGAGAGATGTATATATCTACTACTCAATTCTTCATGTTGTAAGATTAATGTACTCAAGAATCCTTAAGTCAATTGCATGTAAAGATTTTCTCTCAATTCAATTATATATATATATTTCTTATAATGTGTATAATGTCGCTTATTGTTGTAAATTTCTATTTTCACGTGGCCATGGGATGAGATTTCCCTAGAAAATGTAGCAAAGGAATTTCAAGTGAGTACTTCAAAGTAGAATATCCCAAGAGTTAGTTGGTGGGGTGCTCTTATATCAAGTTTCCAAAAAATATTTATGCCCTAGATTTCTTCTAACTTTCATGTATCATATTCTAGTTCAAAGATGAGATAGTTTACATTATAAGTTTTCTCTTCCAAAGGACGTTGTATGAATCTCTATTTCCAATTAATGCATGGTGTTTCATTTATCTTGTTTCTGTGTATATCATGTTTTGTGATGTTCCTCCAAGAAAAGTGACCTATGTTATGGACAACATAGGATATGATTCCACTGGTATGTATGTATTGTTGGTTTTTACATGGTCGGAGTAGGTAGCGGAAACAAAAAAATTACTTGATCATAAACCCAGAAACCAATAGATAGCATCAACATCTATGCAATGGGAAGGACGATTTTAGCGAGATATACCTGGTCCTAAGGCTTGCTCAGCGACAATATCTCACAGAAAGTGTGGTCTTCAACCACATGTCTTCGATGACGTCTGTACAGCTCCTAGTCTTGACCCAGACTATGGTTGATTGTTGTCCTCCTGAGTGGTAGAAGTCTCCCACCTCTATAGATAGTCCACACAGACAACCAGGAACTCTAGTCATCCTAAAGAACAAACTAGAAGGAGTTGTCCCCTTCTTTCGACGTACTAGTCACTGACACACTCTCCCACAACTAGTTGATTTTCTGTAGTTGTCTTACCCATGTTGTTCCACCCTGGATGGGTAAACCTTGCTTGGGCTCTCTTAGTTACCACAACCAGAGAGGACAACAATTTCATAGAGGAACTGATGTTCTGAGTTGTATCTCTGGAGATATCCCCTGTACCCCTCTATTTATAGTAGAGGGTTGGGTCAGGGTTCCCAGTCTGTGTGGGAGTATAAGGGTCCAGAATTTCCATGAACAATTTGCACTTTGGCAAGTGAACCGATTGTATTCATAACTGAAACGGTCGTTTGGCAAGGTGAGCCAATTAGTTCACTAGTGAATCGGTCGGTTCACTTAGTGAAGGGGTCGTTTCAGTTCCCAGACTTACCCACAATTGATTGTCCTTATTCGTTTCTAATTAATGCAAAGATTAATTCTTGTCCTAATTGAATTGAACAAGTGAAATGAAAAAACCTTCTTTCTCACAAATTCGAAAAATCCAACACTGCTTGTTTGGACAAATGAACTGATTGGTTCACCAGAGTGAACTGGTCATCTCACTGGCCAGGAGCCGATCGGTTCACCCAGTGAACCGATCGGTTGGTGGTCCAGATTGTGCATAACACACTCAATTCGGTTCTCAATCAATCTGACACTCTAATCAGTTGGTTCAATACTTGAACTTGATGATTCTGAGTCAAGTCTATTGATTGAATGTTTGATTGAGTACCTGAACACTTTAGTAATCAATCCAAATATCATTCATGGATAAACTCCTCTTCTAGGTTAATCCTTTGTGTGTGACCCTATAGGTCCCATTTCACATTGGCAATGAATGTTCATAACTAGCTTATGAGATCACAAGCAAAGAGCGGTGCCTAGTCGCACATCAGTGCTACCCAAGTGAAAAAGAATGTTGGAGAACAACTTTCAATCCTACAGTCTGTGATTGGTATTTTAGTGAATGTATAATTCCTTTGTCTCTAATATCTTGAATGAACTCAAGACATGGAGTTGTCACCCTTTCAATGTTCATTCATGTTTCTTGAACTAGAGCAGACTATCTGAGATATGTGTGACATCAATATCATATATTGATTTACATGTGCATGTGTATGTCTTTCTCAGTCTCACTTATCAAGTTGCCTGGACATCATACTCCCTTAGGAGGGAAAAATCCCATATCTATCACTCATTATCTATCTCATGCGTCAAAGCCACCCAATCATCACTGTTATAACAACCCATGTTTTAGGATTGCATTTGATGATGTCAAAGTGTACCTAATCACATTAGACGAGTGTAGTGATTTCAGGTCTAAGAATCACAATCACCACCATCACTATGAGAGATGATTCTAACTACCATGTCATGGCTCCATGTGTCACTCTCATGGTGGGCCTATCTGATACACTGTTCTCTAACATGTATCTATGTGCTTGGTTTGATATCATATATCATGACTAATGAGATATTGTCATCAACCAACACACACTCTAGTCTTGATGTGTCATTCTTGTCTATCAATCTTCCACAATGACATCTGACTAGGGACATAACAAGAATGTACATACTCTTAGCATATGTATGATCTCATTGTTCAGGTCCTCAACCTGAATACATACGTCATTGAGTATTTTCATTCTTTAGACATTCATTCTGCTTCATCATTTGTCTCATAATCGATTGAGCTAGAATCAATTGGAAGCCTGCCTATGATATTTATCAAATCAATCAGAACATATGCCAATCCAATCATCATATGATTGGCTCTCTGGGCATACATACCAACAGACTCCCATTTGCACTTAGAGCCAATCACCTCTGAATCATATTCTTAGTGATCTCTAAACATGTCCCACATGTTTCTGCTGCACTAGTGTTAATCCAGTGAGTTAGCAACATTTTGCTTTAGTTGGTATATTGCATATTTCACATATCCTCATTGTACAACATTTCGTATGAGATGGAGTTGCTGTAATATGCTATATGATATTCCTTTCCTAACAATTTGCTCCATTGTTTGACTTAGTATTTCTATTATGTCATCATTGGTTGGAAATCTATAAGTTCATCTGTATGAACTTCTAGATCCATATAGTACCCTATGTTGTTCATAACACAAGGATGCTCGACATTCCTTTTAGAATTAAACGACCTTTTAATTTTACTCAAAACATTTTCATTTAACTACTCTTGTTCACTTTACAATTGAATATAACTTTTATATTTTGTATTTTACGATGAATTTTTGTCATCTTGGAAGCTTGCATCAGTGTAACTCATTCACACTCAACTCTTCGTTTTATTACCATAAAACTAATCCTTTAATACTTCACAAATACTTAAATAAGTTCTTTATGATATTCAAGTGACTCTCACTGGAAATAGACAGACATCCACTCATCGTGTCTAATACATACGAGAAAACTGGATGAGCATATCATATTGTCATGTCCATTACATACAAGATGATGAATGCATACATATTTTATTATCATGTCCAACACATACAAGATAATGGGATGATTACATACATGATATATCCAATTGTGAATGCATAAGGCATCTATCTATGTGTTCCTATTTTTCATATTGGGACACTTGGCATATTGAGAGACTAACTCCATGTAATATGGTCAAGTTTTCTCTCCCTGAATCTCTGCATATTGAACCCTTCAACACAAACTGTCAATGTATGCATTCTCTTTATCATGTTAAGAAAATTTTGAGAACTATCTCTATAGGTCTATTCCGATCACATAGGACATTTCTCTTTATTCCCTTAAAGAAGGTATTTCCACACCAGTTTCGTTTTATTGCTTATCATCATGTGGAATATGAATATGCTCCCACTAAATCTTTATAATCACATATCCCTTCTTTATTTCGATATATCAGTCACCCTTTCAACTATATAATCAAGGTAAAGACTCTAGTTCTGAGATTCTTGTATTTAATCAATCTTATTGATTGATCTCTTGTAACTTATAGACTGCATTTGCATTAATAAAATTATAAAATCCTTAAGATTGTGCCACGTACATAGCCTCATGTTATTCCTTCTAGGAATGTGATTTTAATATCCATATGCCAAATTTCATAGTCTTTAAGTTCCAGTCGTAAGCATGATCCTTTATGCCCTATAGCCACTGCAATTGGTTAAATAAAATCATCAGGTTCAACACCTTAAACACACTTGAATTGATTTCAACTAATCAACTCTTCAAATGTCATCCATGTCAGTCTTAACTCTTAAGACCCAATTTCACTTATGTGTTTTATCCCTATAAGTGCTACCATTAAGGTCATACCTTATTTGGTTCACATGGAAGTAATTTTGCATCTTATGGCTTCAAGTCATAACTCAAAATCTGGTTCCTCATCATCATCTAGATAGATCGTTGGCTCATCATCATATGACCAAGTCATCACCTTGGAGTTTGTAGGATATCATTATCCATCAAGCTCAACGTGTTTTATACTAGATATATGAGGTGTATATGTTACATAAGGTATTTGAGATTCCACAACACTTGTGATTCTTAATCTCCTTTTGTACCTTTATTTAATGTAAATCATGTTCTTTAGAAGAATTCCAGAAGATTAGTTATTTGTTTGATGATCATGCTCTTACCATATAGAGTATGATTCCTTCTTTGATTTAGACATCATTATGCCTTAATCACGAGTACACTATCATAGTACTCACAAGGTCCTCAAACATTTGATTTAAGTATCTCGTTCATTGATCATATCAAGAATAAATATATTTTACCAAGTTTGTTCTTCATTTATGATACTCATGAACATTTCAAGATATCCATATATGAAGTATTAGCATTTACTCCAATAGGTATGTATATACATCAATATGTTTTATACTTGATAGAATAGTCATTCTCCCACTACATCTAGTGAAGATTGACTTGTCATCATGCCCGATAAACAAGATATTCATATCTCATGATGGTTAATTAACTAAGAGAGTCTAGTTTATCCGTCAACATGGAACCTAGAGATGAATTTCTCATTCATTTGTTTAGATGATAATGCTAATTATTATTTGAGTCATCAATAACTTTTAGGTATTATTTATTTTATCCCATGCATACCAAGTACCACAAGATAAATAAGGAATTTTATTGATAGACATCCTCATCATTACAAGATGCAGAAATAAAATATTTTTATTTATTGGCAAAATGAAATAGCAGTTCATAACTCTATTACATGCCCTTTGGGCTGAAATAAACTAAAAGGTACTACTATCTATTGCAGCAACACTTGCTCCAATGTTAATGAGTGTTCCTTTTTGTTCCTTTCATAAAGGTCATCGCTTCTTTTCAGATCATGCACGTCATATATGTCAGATCTATATCTTGGTATCATAAACCTAAGATTAAGAAGCATTTTAAGTTTATTTCATAATACCTGAGGTGGAGACTTCCATCCCCTCCTTTAGTTCATCTATGTTGAGAGGGAAATTTCTCTTCTAATGTCTTGGCTCATGATAATGGTGACATTTCCCTCCCTTGTTCACCCCTCCCTTGTCTCTGAGAGTTGAAGATGACTTGGACTGCTGGCTAGCATCAGAACCTTTCTTTGCTTTGCCCTTGCCCTTGCCCTTGCCTTTATACTTTCCCTTCTTCTTGTTGATCATCATCACAGATTTGGATTTGTCTTTCTTCATCTGTACCTCGACTATCCTCAACATGCCCAACGACTTTGTCAGTGGCCTGTCAAAGTTGTTCATGTTGTAGTTCATCACAAACTAACTGTAAGCTTATGGAAACAATTGCAATATCACATCATTAGCCAATTCTTGGCTAAGACAGAATCCCAATCGAGTTAGGTTCTCCACATACCCAATCATCTTGAGTGTGTGAGGTCCTACTGGATCTCCTTCTGTATGACACACTTGAATAATTCCTTGGAAACATCATATATCTCTTGTCATGCTTGATCTTGATACATGTTCTTGAGATGTTTAACCATCTCAATGACGTCCATATTTTCATATTGTCTCTACAACTCAAAGTTCATTGAGCACAACATCAAGCACTTCACATCAATGGCATCCTCAGTATGCTTCTTGTAAGTATCCCTTTCAGCCTTTGGTGTGGTGGGAGAGGGTTCATCTGGTTCTGGTGTATCTAGGATATAGAGTTTTCTCTCTTGAGTGAGAACAATTCTCAACATCCTAAAATAGTCGTGAAAATTGTTCCCATTTAGCTTGTCCTTCTCAAAGACCGATCACAATGATAAGTGATTATTGTTGGTAGCCATTTATTCTAAAAAAAGGAAATTTACAATTTTCATTCAAAACTCTTTTGATTTGATTTGATTTGAAAATTGATGATATTAATTAGGTCTTTAATTAATTATCATTCCCATCGTTTTGATCAAATTGATAGCCCTCACCATCAATTTGGCAGATATTACAGCATACAACCTTCTAGTGAGCCAAGATCCAATACAATTGAATTATTAACCGGCCAACGCCAGCATCCATAATCAATTATTAAGGTAGGTAACATTTACCAATTGCATCATATGCAATTCTTAGATAGATGTCATGTGCAACTCCTTGCCATGTCCATATTTATGCCTCAAGGTGCTTGATCCTATCAAGATCACCGAGTTAAGTCTGACCCAAAATCCAACACGATGAATATCCACCCTACGAAGGCAAACCCACATATTCAGCATCACATTTCCACGAGATAGACGGTGCACCACGTGAAGGCTTGCCCACACTTAGTCGATCAAGCTTTTCATGTGTATTGATTTTGGAAGGCATCTTCAGCTTAATATGTATATTGAGGGGTTTTAATATGCTTATATATGCATATATGTATCCAATCACCACATATATAGTATGTATCATATACTTTATATATCCCACAAATGAAAACATACAATAATGATAAAGCAGAAATTATGGCCATCCTATTGTAGTTCCTTGGAACCATAAGGAACTACGGTCATCTAAGGTCTACATCACGTGTAACCTGTTATTGATGAATATTTCTGCTTGCAAATCTGGGTTGACCGGTTCAACTTTTGAACCAATCAACTCGGCTCTTGGCCTGTCAGTTGGTCTCCTCCAACCAGTCATATGGCTCTTCCAGATGGTCGACTCGTCCGATTGTTTGGGCTTCTCATCAGTCCACCAACTACTCCTTAGTCGGTCATCTCAGTCCATCAAGCGGCCATCTTCAGTCTTCGTAATAATAAGAAATAAAGCTAATCCTATTTTACATAATCTTTGTGAAACTTTGAGTTACATTCGAGGGGAGTAAAGGTAGAAGAGAGTCTCGAGTTATCTAGAGTTACATTTAAAATACAAAAAGAGGGCTCGGTGCAAAGACTGAGATGCAAACAACCATAAACAACCACACACATGCACATAGGGTTTATAGGCCATAACCATGCTACACATCCACCGTCAAAACCATTTTAGGGTGATGTGTATCGATTGTATATATATATACCATATCATATATGTATATATTAGTTTGGGATCATGTGGTATTCATTGGATATTCACATTAGTCATTTAAATATTCACATCATATACAATAAATAAAAGACGGTAAAACCAAAAATAGATCATATGGATTATCCCAAAACATAGAGTATTGACGTGGCTTTGATGCCACTGTTGGGTTTTACATAGTCAGAGTAGGCAGCGGAAACAAAAAAATTACTTGACTAAAAACACATAACCAGCAGATTGCATCGACATCTATGTAACGAGAATGATGGTTTTAGCAAGATATACCTAGTCCTAAGGCTTGTTCAATGACAATACCTCACAACAAGTGTGGTTGTCAACCACCTGTCTTCGACGGTGTCTGTGTAGCTCCTGGTCATGACCCAGACTATGGTTGACTACCGTCCTCCTAAGCGGCAGAAGTCTCCCGCCACTATAAATAGTCCACATAGACTACCGGGAACTCTAGTCATCCTAAAGAACAAACTAGAAGGAGTTGTCCCCTTCTATCAGTGTACTAGTCACTGATACACTCTCCCACAACTAGTTACTTTTCTACAATTATCTTTCCCTCACTGTTCCTCGATGGATGGGTAGAACTTGCTTGGGCTCTCTCGGTTACCACAACCAGAGAGGACAAAAACTTTATAGAGCAATTGATATTTTGAGTTGTGTCTCTGGAGAAGCCCCATGTACCCCTCTATTTATAGTAGAGGACAGAGTTAGGGTTCCCAGTCTATGCGGGAGTAGAAGGGTCTGGAATTTCTATGACTAATTTACACTTTGGCAGGCAAACTGATTATTTCATAACTAAAACGGTCATTTGGCAAGGTGAACTGATTGGTTCACTAGAGAAACGGTCAGTTGGGAGTGTGAACCGGTCGGTTCACTTAGTGAACCGGTCATTTCACTTCCCAGACTTGCCCACAATTGAATTTCCTTATTTGTTTCTAATTAATGTAAAGATTAATTCTTGTCTCAATCGAATTGAAGAAGTGAAATGAAAAAATCATTTTCTCACAAACTGAAAAAATTTAACACTGCTCATTTGGACAGATGAATCGATCGGTTCACCAGAGTTCCCAGTCGTCTCACTGGACATGAGCCTATCGGTTCACCCAGTGAATCGGTCTGTTGGTGGTCCAGATTGTGCAGAACACAGTCATTTCAGTTCTCAATCAATCTGACACTCTAATCAATTAGTTCAACACTTGCCCAGAATGTAAAAACAAGACCATATGTGGAATCTCCAAAACACATCTATAATAATAAACCTCACAGAAAGCATCAATCTATCTAAAGGAAACAAGAAATAACTATAGCAACTGAAACAAAAGGATAGAGTTGAATAAAAACATAAAGTTTGAGTGTTCCATCAAACTTACGAGAAGGGGATAAAGAAACTCCTATGGTGGAAGGATTACCTAAGTTAACATCCCACTCAATATTTTTAAAAAAGCATTATGAGCACCTACTTAAGCGGAGCTTAAGCACTACAAGGTCTATGTTGTTTTATTTGTCCTATAGGCGATGCTTCAATACCCACACATTAGGCTCCCACTATTTCCCCAGTTCTTCCTCTTAACAGGAAGCCTAACTGATACTTTTGTGCACCCTATTGAATCTTCCTAAAGTAATATAGCAATTACATGCAAGATGTTATCTTCCACATCTCTAAATCACACTTCTATTTGTACTTATATACACTTATACCAGAATATAGTATAAAATACTAAGTATAGATATGCAATATCTAATGTTACAATAAGTAATACTCATGTATAATATATTGAACTATTGTTAGTACAATTCATGTATTTATATTGTCTAATAAGCAATATCAACTATTATGTATGGTATTGTGTATTACCACATTAATATTCATTACAATATACTAATGTATATCACTGTCTCATATACAATTGTTGCATATCTACAACTCTACATTACAATATTTGACCATATTGCATTATGTCACCAATTACATACAATTGTTTTGTGCTAAGATACATATTTGCATTATCCATGTCATTGCTATGTATTATCTACATTAGTAATGTAAGTTTGTAAACTGTTATGATAAGCAATATATTGTTGTACCCTCGATTATATTACTCTATTACCAATGAATACATATTGTATATGCATATCACTAGGTGCACCACATTAATATTATTATATTGTATACAACTATTATGTGAGTTTTGATGTGTATAAAAGTTCAACAATGTATGATTATATAATTTTATGTGTGTAACTATGTATAAAAGTACGCAAAAACTAAAGCATCTACTTTTCAAGAAAGCACACGCATGGCATTAAGTGACTACAAGGTCAAGTCTACATGCCTCCCACTTCTCGCTTTCTAAAATATTGTTCCTACCAGTGAAAGATATTCTGAATCTCTAAAATCTACAACTTCACAAGTTAATCTTAAGATTGTTGCTCACCACTTATGTATATATGTATATAGCCATGCACATATGAGTGAATATAAGATTAGCATAATTGACATTAAATTCTAATCCCATAAGTGTATAAGTTTTGGGGGAATGAAAGATTTAACTAAGGAGAAAATTATCCTTTAATTACTTATTTTATCTACTTGAAGCCACCATTATATGATAAGCCCTCTACTAGCATGTAGTGCCCTCCGTTGATATGGAAGTGTCATTGGATGGTGTGATGCATCATCTCTTGACACAAAAGTTTCCTCAATTAGTGTGATATACCATATGTTGGCATGTAATGTCCTCTTTGACACAAAAGTATTCTGTGTTGGTGCAATGCACCCTCTATTATCATGTATGCCCTCTATATGCATTGGGACCTCTAGTGAGGACTTATCATACAATGTTGAGTTATATTTAAGGTTGTATTTTCTCTAGCATAAATATCATAACTCTGGGCCTCTTATTCTAAATATTAATTTGTACTCAAGATTTGGATTTGAATCTATATATGATTTTTTTCATAAAAAACTATTTCTATCTAATGATGTACTCAAAATTATTTTATGACTAAATCTGAAATCTTGTAATTCTAATTAGCTCAATCTAAAACATTTATGTTCATGACATGTAGGATAGAATGAATGAAATAGTTGAGATTATCTAACTATATCAACCATATTATATGAAAAGAAAGTCTAGATGCAGCTTAACTAGTGTTAATGAACACAAAATCTAGATAAGATAATTTAGACTAGTAGCCTAAATATGATAAAAAGGACAAAATTAGATGGACAAGGTCCACTTAACTATGGCAAGCCAAGTCCTATCAAAAAATTGTTTCAACCTATGTGTCTAACTCTCTCGTGGAATACCAAAGGTTTTATAAAATTCTATATCTTTCCTTCTTAGTCAACATTTATAGGGTGATTAGGACTTCTTGTGGAAAAATTCTACATGCATTTATTATTAAATCAAAGTGTATTAATATTAATGCATACATAGTCATTTTAGTATAGAACCATTTAGTTAAACATATAGTTCAACATATAATAGGATTCTACTTTTCTTAATTACCCAATTTGTCAAGATAGCAATCGAGATGTTATTTCAAGTTTATAGTAGTTAAATGGGGTTAATTATATTATTGATCTCCCTTTTTATCTTGTATTATCTTCATAATCCTATTAAATAATCTCCCACATGTTTGATGATTATAGGGTTTCACTATATTACCTTTGAATCTTACTTTATTGATTAATTATCCATAGAACAAGATCATTGTGGCTAATGATCTATATGGTATGCTAGATTAGTAGCTTCTAAGTCAAAAAGGAGGTAATTAAATAACATATGTTTCTGAACCCCACTCTGACTTTTAATTGGATTTTTCATGGTTATTTTATGGTTACATGTTAACATTAGGATATCATCATCGAATCCTAGACAAAAAGGGGAAGTAAAGTCTAATGTCAGCACATTAAAGTATAAAAGGAGATTAATCATATCCTACTAATTCGTTGATTTTACATATATCATATTCCTATAATTAATATAGTTTTCCCAAACATCAAAAGGTGTAAGAGAGACTATGATTTAGGTCTTGGGGGATTTTTCCTAGGTTCAAGAACTGTAGAGATATCTATTATCGAAATTTGGGATATTTCAAAAAATTAGGCTAATTACTACTATTTGTCAAAGCTTCATGGTTTCTTGGTCAATATGAATAGAGAGAAAAAAAATTCTTAAAAATAAACTTGACATGTATTGTTGTTCAAAAGACAGATATACCCTGCAACCATTTAATTACTTTAGTGTGGCATAGGGGTAGTGATGTCAAATTACATGTTTGATTGTTCTAAATAGAGATAGAGAATTGGTTGTGATTCAACCAATTAACCATCATGATTGACATCAAAGCTCAGTAGTCTAGAAGCATGGGAAGTTTTATTGCATCAAGTCGCATAGAATGACCTATTACTCGTCAACATGGTGACCAAATTATACCAGGGCAGCGTCATAATTTGATGTTTCCATGACCTGACCAGCCAAAAAAGACAAAATAAAACACCATGAATTAAAAGTTTAGACATTTTTAGCAAGTCATCGCAGAGTAGAAAGGCTAGTGTAGTGGTCAAAATAATGAGCAAAATTTTGAAATCATCAAAAAGCTCAAAAGAAGCTCTAATTGGGGAAAGAGGGATTACCAACTCTTAGTTTGAATTGAGGGTTCAAAAAGCTTTGTGAGAGGATGAGGTGCTCCATGCCTTCTAATGACTGGGATAACCAAACTTGGTATGACAAATTTTTGACTATGAGATCCTCCATTCTCTCACACTAGGGGAGAGGGGAATTACTTTTTGAATTATGGATAGTGTGAACCTTGCGGAGTGGTCTCTAGATATATAGTGTAGGCCAAGGTTATTGGTCTGTAGTGGACAGACATGGTGGTTTGGGGTGGTGTGGCTGCAAGTTGAAGGTAAAGGGGGTTAGAGTTCTTTGGGCTTAATAATGGTTTCTAGGAGGTTGTTTAGGGTTAATTTTGAGGTGGGTAGGGTTTTTGAGGTGTTACTTTTATATGGGGTGCAATCCCTTTCCTTCTGCAGATTCAGCTAGATATCAAAAAGAGCAGAGGATTTGGTGTTTTGGAAACTAGATCAAACTAGGACAAGTGGGGAATTGAAATGTTTGGAATCATATCTTGAAGATGATGAAGAGATCAATTTCTAAAATTAATGATTGAAATGTGAGAAATCAAGATCTGTGGTGGGGGATTGTTAATTAGAATGTAGAAGATGACATCCTCAATGGTAGAGATTAAATTTCTCAAACTGCGTCCAAATCCGATGGTTCACAAAAATCCTAGCAAAAAAAATCCATATCCCATATTTGTAACTCTTTCCTTGTTCACTATCACCATTGTATTTTGAAATCATTAGCCCTCTCAAATGAATATGAAACAAATCCAAAATTTAACCATAGGCATATTTTTACTATAAATAATTATTACAAATTTAGTATTCTTTTATGGGTTATAATAATAATTTTGAATAAAACTAGTTTTAATCTTCAATATTAAAAAAATCTAGAAACACTTATGTCATGAATATTATAATAATGACACATTTAGTTGTGTACTTTAAACATGAAAGATTTCAATATACGCCAATCAACCTACTCTAGTCAAAACCTCTTAGAAATGTATTGTGACCATGAAGGATATATATACAGGAATGATAGTAAGGTACCTGAAAATTGAGGATGTTACAATGTTGCTCCTTCATCCCCATGGTCTTCCATATATCAATAGGGATATTTTTTGAATGCATATCCCATTTTTAGATTCTCGACCTCAGGTTGTGTAATTCTTTGTGTATAAATGATATCTTTGTATTTGTATCACATGAGCCTTCTGCATCAATGAAAATGTCTATTGAAAAGCCTTAAAAGTAAATTTTCCATTGGTTCTTGACATCGCCATCCTATACCAACTTTCTACCATCTTTTTCTTGATTCTTTTTTCTTGGCTATGGTCACTTCCTTTCTTTTCTCTCTACAATCCATTTTATAATGTTTTTTCATCTTGTATCCAACTTCTTATATATTTAAGGGATCTAGATGTTTCCCCTTGATGTGCTTGCTTAGATGTTTTCTATGATCTCTTATATCTCTCAAAAGGTATATTGGCACGAGATTTAAATAAGCTCCTAAGTCTCCCTTTTGAGTATGAAAAACTTTTTTACTTCTTGAGTCCACCAATAAGTCTCTTCTTATAGAGGCCCACCATCTCCAAATCCCTCAAAAAATCTTTTTGACTTGGAAGCTACTAATCCAACATACCATCTAGATCATTAGCCACAATGATCTTGTTCTATGGATAATTAATCAATAAAGTAAGATTCGAAGATAATATAGTGAAACCCTATAATCATCAAACATGTGGGAGATTATTTAATAGGATTATGAAGATAATACAAGATAAAAAGGAGATCAATAATATAATTAACCCCATTTAACTACTGTAAACTTGAAATAACATCTCGATTGCTATCTTGACAAATTGGGTAATTAAGAAAAGTAGAATCCTATTATATGTTGAACTATATGTTTAACTAAATAGTTCTATACTAAAATGACTATGTATGCATTAATATTAATACACTTTGATTTAATAATAAATGCATGTATAATTTTTCCACAAGAAGTCCTAATCACCCTATAAATGTTGACTAAGAAGGAAAGATATAGAATTTTATAAAACCTTTTGGTCTTCCACGAGAGAGTTAGACTCATAGGTTGAAACAATTTTTTGATAGGACTTGGCTTGCCATCCTATACCAACTTTCTACCATCTTTTTCTTGATTCTTTTTTCTTGGCTATGATCACTTCCTTTCTTTTCTTTCTACAATCCATTTTATAATGTTTTTTTCATCCTGTATCCAACTTCTTATATATTTGATGGATCTAGATGTTTCCCCTTGATGTGCTTGCTTAGATGTTTTCTATGATCTCTTATATCTCTCAAAAGGTATATTGGCACGAGATTTAAATAAGCTCCAAAGTCTCGCTTTTGAGTGTGAAAAACTTTTTTACTTCTTGAGTTCACCAATAAGTCTCTTCTTATAGAGGCCCACCATCTTCAAATCCCCCAAAAATTCTTAATAACTCTTACTATGCATTATCTCATATTATTTCACATAGCTCTTACTATGTAGGATCTCATATTATTCACATAGCAATAGCATCATAATTCAAGTTCCAAGAAACTTCCTTTGTAAGTTTATAGTGAAACATTAATTTCTTTTATATTCAAACATTTCACCACTTAATTCTGCTACATGGCTCCGTTATGATTACTTTTTATATTCATGGTGGAAATCCAAAACCACCAACCTATTTTGGGTGGTGAGCTCCTCATTGCATGTTGTAATAAATACTTTTAAAATTATACAATTTCATGTATCGGACTTGCAACCAAGACTCGTGTGTTGCATCTTTTCCCTTGTATAAACACGCCCAAATTCTACATCACCATCTTTGTCTTACTACCTACAATGCATCCCAAGATTTTTGGCGCAAGAGGTTAACATGAAATTGGTTGTTACAAATAATATAGCATCATGTTATGAAAAAAATCACTTTTGAAAGGAATTAAATATGACACTCGAAAACCCGTAGATGATGTATTTTTGTTGCTTGAGCACAATATCATATGTATCGTCTGCATGGGATCCTAAGTGAATCAAGTTGTCTTAATGCCTCGACGATGACCTATTGGTCATCAAGCCTGTCTTAGATATGGTGCCTCTACCTATCTTGGAAATCTTGCTTGATTTTTATGACATCTTGAAAGGTCATGGTCATGAGGGAAGATGTTGACATTAGCCTTAAAGAAGGCCAAATTAGATAACACATATAACTGATGGTCAAATGCTTAGGTCCAACAAGTCAAAGACAGTCCTTGGCGAGAAAAATGAAATATTTTCCATTTGTTATGTCGAGCAGAGCACCTATGATATGGCTTTAGGTGAGGTGGCGCACAATACAGCTTGACAATGAAGATGGTTAAGGTGGAACACATGGGGGATGAAGGAGTGTGAAGAGAATAATAGGTGAAATGAAGGATCTAAATTTAGTAGGATGGAGAAGAGAAGAGGAAAGTTTAGAAATACTAGTTAATGAGAAAAGGACAAGGTAAGTAAAAAAATTCAAGTACATGTGCAATGATTTTTAAGCAGTAAAGTCTCTATGTTTGTAAAAAGTGGCAATTTTTCGTGTCATTAGTTCAACATGGACACACGTCATATAACATGCATAAATCATAACAAGCACTAGATATCTTTTTTTTGGCTTGACCTCTCACTCCCATCCAAATTTTATAAGATTTTTAACATGTTTCGGTATGGTTTAGTCTAAGTTATGATTAGAGTAGTTTGATGATTGCTCGTCAGCTGCGGGCATTTAGCATTTCACATTTGAAACCTTTTGCTTAATTTTATGAGGTCGTTGCAAACAAAGTAGGGATAATTAACTTTGTACTTCTCTTCAATTATTGTACAAGTATGCTATAATATGAATCTTAAATATGCTTATACAGTTTGGTCAATCAAATGATATGTCTGCGGTTCCTATTGGTTTTATTGGTTGAAATAGTACCTGTTCGATAGGCTTAAGATAAAATAATACACGGTGCATATAAATTCCTAAACAGTTTATCAAAAAAAAATATTCCTAAACAAAACAAAAGCATAACTGTTTCTAGAAGCTGAAAACCTTGCTATGAACCTCTCTATGGTTCACTGAAAAAACTGCAACAGACAGCCCTTATACATTCAAGTTCTTTCCTAAGTTTAGTATGTAGCCTGCAAAACAGTTACATCATTGGCCAGTTCACAACGAAATGATTAATGGTTTTTCGAAATCATTGGTAGTTGTGCCAATGGCTTTTCTAAATCATTGGTTGCTCTGCATTGAGATAGTACCTGATATGCATATGACAGGAAGGACTCATAAAATGGAATCTCCATGAGAAATTAACACAGCTAGTAACTCTTAACCAGCTAGGTTTAACTTACGTCAGAACCCAAATTCAAGAAAATACGGTAGCATTTTGTTTACAATAAACGGCATATAATTTCACCCAGAACTTCATCAGCATAGATACTAGGGATGCATCATAATATAAAATGTGGGTCGGAGCATTCTGATTAAAAACCTAGATAGTACCAACTTTCAAATGTTCTGCCTAACTATGAGTGACCAAACCTACATCTTTTCTTAATACAATGCATTTTTAAGCTGCAAAGAGCAGCTCTACCTTTCACGATGAATTTAGGCACTGATTAATTGTCGGTATACAAATATAGCTGAAATAGAAAATTGGAGAGAAATATATAGAAAGCCACCTTCTTAAAAACTCTGTACTCTGTAATTTGATTTGTCATTCTAAGCTACGACCCAAAAATCATTTGGTCGTGTTCCAAGATTCTCAACATAATCATAAACATTTTTCCAATTCTAGCAACAATTCTATGAAGCAGGCTATAAAGGACCCTTCCTATAAATAAGCAATATGCAAAACTCACCACTGTCACACTTATATATGACCAGAAAGCCCACATACGGTGGTGTTCTTGGCAACGTTAACTATCCATCTAGCATGACAATGGTACGCAGGATTAAACAATTGCAGGAGCTGTTCAAGTAAAATACTTTATAGCTCTTTTGTTAGCTCACTATATTAATTCGCTATTTGATTCATGTTTCCACCCTTCTGAAAAATGGACTTAAATTTGACAAGAACTTGTGTAATGCTGCTTTGGCATTTTCATTAATAGAATTGTATGTATACATATGTTATTCCTAAGATGTTTATCTTATATATAGGAACAATATATAAAAAAATGTTGATGAATGAACTGCGTGTATTTGCTTTCTTAGTTACATATTCTTAGTTCTTACTTTCTTAGATAGAGAGGGGTACGTATTGGCTCTGGACTCAATAATCTGGAAATAGTTTAAAGAACCTTCTATCAGCTTTCTGTAATTGTCACTACTTTCCAAGTATTACATCTGCGGTCAACCATGCCCATGTTACAAATTTAAAACTTCCTTTCATTTGATTGGACTGCATATATTTGTTTTCTTATTTGAATATTCTTAGTTCTTACTTCTATAGGGAGACAGGCACGTATTGGCTCTGGACTCTAATATGGAAATAGTTTAAAGAATGATGTTCTATTAGCTTTGAGTAATTTTCTCTACTTTCCAAGTTTTGCATCTGGGTTCTGCCATGCCCATGTTACAGTTTCGACAGCCTACCAGTTAACACTTATCAAGCTCTCTGTTGAGGTACGATTTGTTAACAATACTCATCATGACCACTAACATCACGTGTTTATTAGACAGAAAAGACTACACTCTATGGTTCTTAATTATCACTTGGCATCCTTGCAGTAGTAATTCATGAGAATGCACAATTGTTGGTCCTGTTACTTATGGTAGATGGGGGAATCAAAGCAAGTACACACATAATGAACAGGTGGAAAGTACAACCTTCAAAATAGAGATGTTGAAGATTGTTTGGTTTTATAATATCCCATACTGCTAGATGTAAATCGTAGCCTAAGAATAATAATGTATCCAAACCGGCATGTATCAAATTGTTCAAAAAGATTATAATTTTTTTTACCAACCTTTGCTATCATTTCATTTTCAGTAAAAGAATGATCTAGCTAAATTGAGATGGATATCATTTTACACCCGGATGGAAAAGAGATTACCTGTTATGATAGGTAAACTGATTTGGAAAGGCTACTAAGTGCCAAATCAATATAATATATTACACTGTATATAAATTTCTATCGAGAGAACACCTGGATTAACAAGAGATCACCTGACTCTGTCAAGAACGACTAGTTCTGATTCTAATTTCAGCTCATTGCATTTTAGCAACCATATCTTGGTCAAGCAAGCATGAAACTCTATTAATAACCAACTTTAGGTACGTACAGACCTGTCCCGCTAAAACCAGATACCAAATAGAACAGACCCAACGGTCATGGCTCCACACAGATCTAAAAGTGAACATATATACACCTTTTAGAATCTCTGATCCTAAACTTTACATTTAAAATTCAATAAAGTACTATCCTGCATCGCAGTGATATAAAATCTACTTGATACTGAGACTAGAACATGGCTCGGGAAACAATGTCAAAAACAGTTCATCAAATGTAAGACATTTGAGTATAGCTTATTAATTCTAAGATGAACTCACCTACCACTTCTTGCCATCTCAGAAGAGGATTCTCAAATGATTAACAAAATATTTGAGCAGAAGAAGGCACTAAAATATGTGCAGCAGAAGCCTACTGCTTCAAGAAAAGATAACAGATGAAATTATATGCAGTGAGATGATATATGGTTAAAAAATATTTTTCACAAATCACAATCAACATAATGAGGGTAAGTTGAGTGTTTATAATTCTATACATAATTTCACCTACTTTTGGGTAAAGCAGGAAAGCAAAACATATACCTTGGCTAGGTAGCCTCAAACCAGACAGTTCCGTGACTTTCTTTTCTGAATATGCATAGATTTATGTGTTCGCCCCCAAGAACCATTGATCAGAATTCGAGTGGGCTGTTATAGCCATAATAGACCCCAAACCCCACCTTCTCAAATTTTCAGGAAAGTCTAATAGTTATCTTTTTCCTTTGGTGTATTAATATTGGTTTCACTTTTCATCAATGGATCACTTATGGGCACAGCAACTTAGCATCCCAACAATTTGGTCAATTGTTTAAAATGTAGTTTTGATTTACATAAATTGGTTTTCACCATATATATATATATATATATATATATATATATATATATATATATATATATAGAATCAGGCTAGAATACACTCGAGTGTACGGATCGCATGAATACACTCAAGTGTGTTTGCATATCAAGACTGTTTTTTGCAAAATGTAAACTATTGATCTTCACCGTCATACTATAACTAGGCTACATACAAATTTTGAGCCCATTTGGATGAGTGTAAGTCACTCATCCAAGGGCAAAAAAATCGACGCGCGAAACTAATTTGAAATGCATAATTTTTGCGGTCTTCATAACTTGACCTACAAATGTTCAAATGTGCTCAAATTTTGCATATGAGTTGTTCATGAGATGCTTAAGAAGATCAACGGATTAGATTTTCAAAAAAAATATTGCATCATGATAAACTACTTGAGTGTATTCTGCTCCTGATATACTCGAGTGTATTCTAGCCTGACTCTATATATATACATATATTTCATTAAATCAGAAAACATATGTTTCTTAAATTTTAATCACTACTTTCTAGTGAGCTCACATAGTTCATTAGCTGTTATACAAAATAAAAGAAACTAAACTTGAGTGATATCAAAATCAAACTAGCTTCATTACTAACCATAGATAAAACTATTTGTGTCAGCAATGCCTATTCCAGCAATCCATTTCTTTCTTAAGATGTGTAATCAGCCAGACTATAGTAGTTAGCTATGAAAAGTGATCTATGACCTTGATATATGTTATCGTCACATAGATGTATGATATTGGAGGGTTTCTATAAGTAGAATATCAAAAAATGTCTCAAAGGAACCGCCCGCAGGGAGGTTGCAACGAGTGTTGTTGATTTCAGAGTGATTAGACTAAGCATCTTGTACAGCGTGAGAAGGCAACGAAGTTCAGCTCAAGAGACCGCTGCAGAGTGGAGAAGCTGCGACATGAAGTTCCTTTCTGAAAACATAATTACATGGTCTCCTACATATAGGAATACAAAGAAATTGCATGCATCCCTAAGTAATAAGTGGACCATTACTCAAGTGAGATAAGAAATAAGAGGGATGGGCCCATAAATTAAATAACCACTAAGCAAACTGTTGACCTAAAGGTTATACATTGTCCATATTTTGATAATGACTCAACCATTCCATTCATATGTATCTAATAAGTTTGTTCAAAATTGGTTTTAGACTTTAGGTTCATGAAAAGGATCAAATCGCACAATCCCTAGCTTGTCAAAGTTCAAGTCAAATGCAACGCAAGTGTGCTAATAAGTAAATCACTTCAAACGGCCTTAGAAAAGTTTTGTAATCACTTGTATTGATGATATGACTTGTAACTAAGATGAGAAAAATATGTGGGACACTTAATACCAAGTTTTAATCACTTTATAGCCAATTTAGAAAATCGATCACAGGCTGTTGATCGACCGATCCTATGGTTGATTTTCTGAACATGGCTGATCGGTTGAGTTGTGCATTTACAGAACTCGACCGACCGACTCACTGAATAAAATTGATTTTGGTTGATTGGTCGAGTTCCCCAGAACAAACTCGACTGATAGTTTGAAAATTGGTTGTCTTTTAGTCGATCGGTCAAGTGACCTTTATTGAAACGCGACCGAATGCACTGTACAGAAAATGCAAAAAAAGTGATTATAACAGTTGGTGACTTGTTTGGACAAAAATAGATCTGTTTCCTTGTGCAAAAAGGCTATATATATTTCGGCCCTTAGTGTTCCCCAACTCAAGGGAGCACCCTCAGCTATAAATAGGACCCCTTGGAGTTCATTCCAAATTTTCTCATTTCATACATTCAAGGTCCTTGTTATAGTTGAGTGTGCTACTACTCCTTGAGCCCCTTTCTCTCTCTAGTTTACACTTCATTTTGTGATTTGTGAGAGAGTTAAGCTTATTATAAGAGAGCTCCACCCTTGTGCATGTAAAGCTCTCAATCTTCCACTACTTCCCTATCCCCTTCCTACATAAAGAAAAGGTGAAGCAAGCTCCATCGAGTAAAGGAGTCATCGTTGGTCCTCTACAAGGTTGATTAAGAGGTGGAGATCTTCTCTAGATGAAGGAGAAGGCAAAGGCTAAAGATCCAAAAGGAGAAGCAAAGTCCTTCAAGGTGGAAGACTTGAGCTTGAGTGGGTAAGACATTGGTGAAGGCTGAAGACTCGAGCTAAGTGGATAAGCCCTTTGGTAAAGTGGATATCTCCTTGTGGTTGGATGGGTAAGTCATTTGGTGGTCTTGTGTTATAACTCTTATTGGTGATAATATAGAGAAAAGCACTTGTAAAGTCCCAGAGGTTGACCTCTCTAGGTAGTGGACTAACTCACTTCTAGTTTGAAGTGTGAAACCACTCTGCATCACTTTGTCAAGTGCTTGCTATCAATCTCTCTCTTCCTTGCTATGCTTGCTAGATAGGACTTCAAATTGCAATTAAGCTATTGCCTTAAAAAATGATATAATTTGAAGGTCTAATCTATTTTGTGAGAAATTGTATAGCTCTATTCACCCCCTCTAGAACCCTTAGATCCAACAAGTGGTATCAGATCCAAAGATCTTCTCCAACAATCTCACACAAGACGAGAAGATGGGCGACAACCTACTTGGTTCTCTCAACCTAGAGGTGCATCCTCCGGTCTTTGATGGCACCAACTTCCTCTATTGGAAGAGGTGTATGCAGTTTTACATTCAAGGGATGAACTTTGATACGTGGAAGGTGATTTGTCACACCTTACAAGGAGCCAACCAGAGCTGTAGCAACATAGAGTGAAGTTTCACTCAAAGAAGCTAAACTCAATGCCAAGTCCATTAGCATCCTCTATGCAACCCTCACCCCCACGAGTTCAACTAGATCTCATCTGTGGACACCGCCTATGATATTTGGGACAAGATGTGCATCACATGAAGGCACAAAGCAAGTCAAGGAGTCAAACATCTACATGTTGAACAGCCTCCTATAGAACTTCAAGATGGGTAAGAAAGAAGACATTACGGAGATGTATTCAAGACTCAATGTCATCATCAATGGGTTGGCTGCATTGGGCAACACTTTGGATAGAGGTGTTATCAGTTCAAAGATCTTGAGAACTCTTCCAAAGAGGTGGGAGTCAAAGGTTACCTCCATTGAAGAAGTGAGGAGTCTTGGTGACATCCCAACTGAAGAACTCATTGGCAATCTTCAAGTTCATGAGCCTAGACTTGACAAGCAAGAAGAAGAAGCCAAGCAAGAAGAGAAGGAAGTCAAGAAGATCAAAGATAGTACTTTTAAAGCACAAGTGGAGGCTTTCATCCTTTAACCACAACTTCCTTGTCAGACTTCTCCCTCCTCTAGTAAAGATGAAGGCCCTAGTGAGCACGAAGCCAACTATATCAAGGGCAAACACTTCAAGGAAAAGCAAGCCTCCTCCTCTTCTATTTTGAGATGCTACAAGTATGGTCAAAATGGACACTACAAGAGTGAATGCCCAAAGTCAAGAAAGTCACACCACAAGAGCAGTTCTAAGAAGGAAGAGGAATACAAGAAGGAGATAAAATACAAGAGGAAGGACAAGAAGGAGAAGAGGTACAAGAATGAAGCTCATGCAGTTTGGGAAGCTTCATCTTCAAGCAGCTCTAACTCGAAAGAAGATGGAGAGTGCCACCTTGGTCTGATGGCCTCTACAAGTGAAGATATTGGTGAGGTAAGCAAGGTAAGCTTGCATGAATTGTCTAAAGAAGCTACTATTGACACGCTTATTTCTACCCATTCATCTTTTGCTAAATGTAGATCTAAAAGAAAATGGTTAGAAAAAATATTGATGATCTTTATGCTAGTTTGAAATTTTTGAATTGAATGAGAAAACCAACCTAGAGAGTATTGATAATTTGCAAAGTCAATACCTTGATTTTGAGCTCCAATACAATGAGGTTGAAGTTGAGAATGGTATCTACCTTAAGAACATTGAGAATCTTAAGGAAGAAAATCAAAATTGCCTTAAAGAGCTTGATTTGCTTAAAACTGAAAATGCTAAAATCAAGTTGCTTATTGATGCTCATAGAGAGGGGACTTCCTAAATTAGATTTTAAAAAGGATGAAGAATGCCAACCTTGTACATAAGAAAAGCAAACCAAGTCCTCCTTCAAATCTAAAGGAGTCGTTAGCACCAAGAGAGCTCTTGAGCTTCTTCATATTGATCTATTTGGACCAATGAGAATGAAATCGCTTCATGGTTCCAAGTATTGCCTTGTTATTGTCGATGATTTCTCTAGATATACTTGGACCTTCTTTCTCGTTTCCATGAGTGATACGCTTGTTGTTTTCTTGAACTTTTATAAACGAGTTGAGAATGAAGCTTCTTGCCGCATTATTTCCATCTGTAGTGACCATAGGGGAGAATTTGAAAATGAGCTTTTTGAACGTTTTTGTCATGAATTGGGTTATGCACACAACTACTCTTCACCTCAAACACCTCAACAAAATGGGGTTGTAGAGAGGAAAAATAGGTCTTTATAGGAGATGGCTAGAACCATGCTTCTTGGGTATGATACTCCTAAGTTGTTTTGGGCTGAAGCTGTCAATACCTCATATTTTGTGCAAAATTGGGTTTTTACTCATCCTTCGCTTAAGAAAACCCCCTATGAGCTATGACGTGGTAGGAAGCCTTCTATCGAGTATTTCCATATTTTCGGATGTCCTTGTTTTGTTTTGAATACGAAAGATTCTCTTGACAAGTTTGATTCGAAATCATACAAGGCTTTCTTTCTTGGCTATAGCACTACTAGCAAGGCTAATAGAGTTTTTAATGTTGAACTTGCTAAAGTAGAAGAATCTATTAATATAAAATTTATTGAGACTAACCCCTCTTCCCAAAGATATTTTTCCAAATGATGATGTTGCAGGTTAAGTAATTCTTATCCTTAAAGAACACAACATCACCCAAAAGGGAAAATATGTAGCTGCTCAAGAAGAAGACAAAAATGATGAAAAGAAGGATCCAACTCCCCGGTTTGCAAATAATCATCCAAAGGAGTTGATTCTAGGTGATCTATTTGAAAGAGTGAAGACGCGGGCTGCATTCAACAAAGAACAAGCCAACAACATCTTCATCTCATAACTCGAGCCTAAGAATGTCAAAGAAGCTCTTAGGGATGAAGAATGGATCCTAGCTATGCAAGAGGAGCTAGATCAATTTGAGAAGAACAAAGTTTGGACCCTTGTGCCAAGACCAAGTGATAGAAAGATCATTGGCACCAAATGGGTCTACCACAACAAGCTAGATGAAAGCGGCAAAGTGGTAAGAAACAAAGCAAGGTTAGCGCCTCAAGGTTACAATCAACAAGAAGGTATAGACTTTGATAAGACATATGCACCAGTAGCTAGACTTGAGTCCATTCATATGTTGCTTGCTTTTTCTAGTTAAAAGACTTTCTTTTGTATCAAATGGATGTTAAAAGTGCGTTTTTGAATGGTACAATTGAGGAGGAAGTGTATATTGCACAACCTTCGGACTTTGAACATGATAGTCTACCTAACCATGTTTATATGTTGCAAAAAGATCTGTATGGACTCAAACAAGCAGCAAGCACTTGGTATGAGAAATTAAAGAACTTTTTGTTAGATCATAATTATATCATGGGCAAAGTGGGTTCTTCTTTGTTTCTAAAACACACTTCTAACAATTTTCTTATCATTCAAATATATGTTGATGATATCATTTTTGGAAGAACTAACCTTGATCTTTGTAAAGTATTTAGTGATGCAAAGTTAATTTGAAATGAGTATGATGGGTGAGCTCACATTCTTCCTCGGCTTTCAAATCAAGCAGATAAAAGATGGGAACTTCATCAACTAAGGCAAGTATACAAATGAATTACTTAAGCGTTTTTTTTTAAATTGGCCATTATATTCAACCCATGGCCTGGGCTCGATCTTGGGACCTCTCACTAAAAAATTGAGTGTCTAACCATCTTGGTGTCTTCTGTTAGACAAAAGTACTTTGGGATGAAGAATACCAAGCTGATGGACACGCCCATGTCAAACACTGTCAAACTTTATAAAGATGAAGAAGGTGAGAAGGTAGATGAGAAGCTCTATAGAGGTATGATTGGAAGTTTACTTAACTGCCTCTAGACCTGATATAATGTTTAGTGTTAGCTTGTGTTCTCGCTTTCAATCAAATCCTAAGAAATCACATCTTATAGTTGTTAAGATGATTCTAAGGTACTTAGCCAAAACTCCAAATTTTGGACTATGGTATCCCAAGTCAAGGGACTTTATTGTTACTGCTTATAGTGATGTTGATCATGCAGGGTGTTTGATTGATAGAAAATACACAAGCGGCACTTATTTCCTCCTAGGACCATGCTTGGTGTCTTGGTGCTCCAAGAAACTAAGCGTAGTGGCATTATCAACCACTGAGGCTGAGTAGATTTCAGCCGGGAGTTGTTGTACTCAGGTCCTATGGATGAAGCAAACGCTCCAAGACTTTAACATTCATTTTGATGCTTCTCTTATCTATTGTGATAATACTAGTACAATTAACTTGTCTTACAATCCTATATTGCATAGTAGAGATAAACATATAGAGGTTCGCCATCACTTTCTTGATGATCACATTGCCAAGAAGGATATATATATCACGCATGTGGATACGGAAAACAAGTTGGCTGACATTTTCACTAAACCTCTAACTAGAGAGCAATTTAATTTTATTAGATCAAAATTGCTTATAACTTCTTTGAATGAATCTGATATGCCTTCTAGCTAGTTGTTATCTATCATATATGTTTTGCGTCTATCTTGATCATCTTTGCTTGCTAATGTGCTTAAAATAGGTTTTTCATATTCATTCTGCCTTGTTTTTCTCTTTTTTTGGGTTTTTTTTTGCAAACGCATGTTTTATCGCAAAATAGTACCCAATTGTGGCAACACATCCCATTATCACACAGATAACGAGGTGTTACGTGAAAACATGCGGAAATCACCATAACCACAGATTATGAAAACACGGGTTAATTAAAACCGATTGCGGAAACCCGATAAACTGTGAAACTATTACTTTTCAGTCCTTATCCTGCACAGAAACATGTCATATATATATACATCCATGAGATCTGATACGTGTCCACAGCTCAGAAACAGTTGTTCATCCACCACATGAGTTCACCACCTGTCATATACAGAAAAGGCACACATCCGGCCAACAACAAGATATACAAACATCATCGATCGATCATCGTGAAACAAAGTCAAAACACTACCAAGGACCTGAGAGTACAGGGATGACTCTAGACTCTACTACAAAACATCCAAAACAACAGCATGTCCAACACTTGCCTTCTACTGCTCCTCAAGCTGCTCGGCCGCAACACCACGACCACGACCACGTCTACCTCGACCACCTAAAAAGGGGTTAAACCAGCGGGGTGAGACAATTGAACAATTGTCCCAGCGGAAAACATAACTCCCCACTGCAACTACAGAACCTCAGCAAGATAGACTATAACAGCAGATATCTAATAGCAGGTATAACAAGAGAAATCGATATATATAAGGTATAGCTATTCTTACCGACAAGCTAATCAGTTGTACAAGCATATATCCAAATATTTCTTAATGGAACATGAATGTCAAGATAGCATATATCACTATGTAATATGATTATCAGAACATGATATATTGTCGCATAAGTTGTTTATCAAGATCAAACATATTATCACATAACCTGCAAGATACAACAGAGATAATACCCAAACAAGGCCTCAACCAATATTTCGTGTTTATCTTAAATAGTAAATACTAAACGGCTGTGTTACATATTATTATGCCCTGAGGATTTGAACCGTGCCGTTCAAATCCAACCTTTGGCTGTGAAGCCTAAATCCAGTGCCATACAAGGTCAATGGAAGAGCCAGACTCCATGACCTCCCACCTCGTGGTCAGTACACGAGTACAACACAAGCAGGACTGTAGTCACATGCTGAAGTGGTCTAAGCCACAGGGTCAGCTCCATAGGCTACCCTCACTCTAGCCCGCCTTGGTACAGGTCTCGATGCTAGTAAAACTGAGCCACGGGCCTGTTCACCATGCTCTGAGCCATGAACGCATTCATGCTCCATACATCACATATCCTTAGCCATGGGCCTGTTCACCATGCTCTTCATACGTATCTGAGTCTGTAACTGAAGTTACACTCTTACCTCCTCATTTTTAGGCTAGGAGCAACCTACACATATTCAACAATATGCGCTTCCAGGTTAACCCGTAGGAGAACCTATTTCACCATCACCAAGTCCTGACGATGATGGATCTATGGCCAGGGCAAACTACATGATATGATTCCACTATAATTAATTAGTATCTTTTAGATGGATTGTACGATTCAACCAAGTTTTATAACATGCAAGATATAACAGAAAATAAAGAACATTATATTATTATTGAAACTGCATCAACCTGATCCATCACAAGGATCCTGCATCACATGTTACCACTTGGCCTCTTGCCAACCATCCAGATCCATATCAAGGATCATCACATACCATAGAATATCAATCCTTCATCATGTACTGTCACTGCCTCTCAAGGCTCACATCATCATCATGGGACCAACACATCACATTTATAATCTCATAGAACAGATATCAAGGTAATGTTACTCATCACATATGTCACATAGCCCTTTCATGGCTACACATCACCTGCATGGTTAGAATACACAATAACCATAGATTCAACATAAGGAATATGCTCAATATCATGAGTTATCATTCAAGATAATCTATTTATCAACATTACACTATTTGATGATCAAGCTTGTTAAGAACATCATACCATAATCATGCTTACCCTTATCTCAGGATTATACAAACAGTCCAGGCATTCACTTTATATAACAATTATGTTGAGTATACAAGGCAACTCCTATTGTTACCAATATCATTACTATTACCATCCACTATCATCATTATTACCATTATTATCATTATGCAAGCTACTAGTGTAACTATCATCATTCTCACTAGCAATTAAGCACAAGGGTTAATTCATGCATGTCATTACTATCATTATTGCCATCATTATTATGATCATCATCATTATTGTCATTGTGCAATTACCATCATCATCATTGTTACTATCATTAGCATTATCATAGTTTGCAAGGCATCATTATCGTTTGAGCATATACATCCATTTACATAACACATGAGATCATCACCATAAGGTCACCTAACCCTCACTATAACCCTTCACGACCCTCACTAAAACTCACCTAGACCTATCGGCCGACACATACACCAACCCTATCGGCCATCACCACCCAAGGGTGTCGCCCAACATGGCTATCGGCCATCACCACCCAAGGGTGTCGCCCAACATGGTTATCGGCCATTACCATGCTTAGCCCTGTCGGTCAACACAAACAACCATCAAGAGGCTTAGGTCTATCATCCTCCATGAGGAAGAGGATATCTCTCAACACAAGAAGGTCTATCTCGCCCATCATCATCCATCAACCACCTCAACCATATCGGCCAACTCAACCACAACTATGTCGCCCAACACAAGAACAAGGCCTATCGTCCAACATAGCTCAACAAGGTATACGAACATATCGGCCAACCAAAGCTTAGCTCACCCTATCGCCCAACACATGGGCAGGGTATCGGCCAACCTCAAGAACTCACCATATCGTCCACCAAGGTACCCTATCGTCCATCAAAGGGAGCACCCTATCGTCCAACACAAGGACAAAGGGAACCATGTCGTCCAACCTCAAGGATATCATCCAACACATCCACAACAAAAGGGGTATCACCCAACCCTAAGTCACCATCAACCTCAACTCAACCCTAGGTCACCATATCGACCAACACTAAGAACACCACTTATGTCTCCCATCACAAGAACAAGGGTGTCGCCCAACACACCCAAAACTAAGGGAGGATATCGCCCATCCTCAAGGCAAGGGAGGATGTTGCCCAACATGGGTCATCTTCAACCTCCAACACAAGGAAACCCTAAACCCTAGAAAATAAGGTGCACAAAGGAACCCTAAACCCTAGAGAAGGATCGGCCACCAAAAGGTACACAAGCAAGGTACAAAAGCAAGGAACTAAGCTAAGATATTAACAAGCAATAAGAACATAGCTAAAGGTAAAGGAGTTAGGGTTAGAAGCTATGCAACCCGCCTTAAGATCCAAGCTCCAAGGAAGAAGATGCACTCCAAGTTCCAAAGCTATCGTCCACCAAGCTACTCCAGGAAGGTGTATCGGCCACCACTTCAACTCCAAGGGAGTGTGTCGGCCAACACAAGCAAGATGGAGAGGGATATCGTGCACTCAAGGTGGAGGGGAGACCAAAAGAGCAAAGGAGACTAAGGCAAGGAGAAGAGCTACATATATAGGAAGAAGGGGAGGAGAAACCAAGGTGCAACCATGCTATGTGTCGTCCACCCAAGGGACACTTGTCCTAGGGTTCAAGACAACACACTAGCACACCAAGAGATACTTGTCCAAGCTAGGCACCAAGTGTCACCAACCAAGGTCAAGCCACATGGGCGACATAAGCAAGAACTCCTGCTGGGCGACACAAACAAGCTACTGGGCGACACACCACACCCTAGGTCGACACAAACTTACCTTGGATGACACAAGGCAAGCCATGGCCGACACAAAGCTCAAACAAGCCCAAGAAACACATCTCAAGGCCCAAACAAGCTCAACTCGGGCCCAAAGAACTCAAACAACAAGCCAAAGCCTTCCTCCCAACCCTAGAGGAAGCAAAGAGGGGAAAACATCTCACAAGATGACCAACTTGCATACAAAACCCTAAACTTGGGTTATTTGCAAGTAGCCCCTCGAACTCTCAACAAAGCACAACCAAACCTTAATCACCACTTAGAGGTGATTAGCAAGCATCAAACCATCAAGGTTAAGCAAAACAAACAGGGTAAACCCTAAACGTAGGTCAGGGTCCTTACAATCTAACCCCCTTTAAGGGATTTCATCCCCGAAATCCGGAGAGAAAAGAGAGGGATACTTTCTCCTCATCTCTTCCTCAAGCTCCCACGTGGCTTCCTCGATGCCACGACGCTACCAAAGAACCTTCACAAGAACCAGATCCTTCCTCTTCAGCTTCTTGATCCTTCTGTCAAGGATCGCCACAGGACCTTCCTTGTAGGTCACATCTGCATCAAGCTCAACCTCAACTGGATGTATTACTGTACCTAAATCCGGATGACTTTTCTTCAGCATACTGACATGAAACACTGGATGCAACTTGTGAAACTCTGGAGGCAACTCTATCTCGTAAGCTACGTTTCCAACACGTGCTATCACTGGATAAGGTCCCATATACCTGGGAGCTAAATTACCCTTTCGTCCAAACCTTAGCACACCTTTCCACGGCGAGACTTTGAGATACACTTCGTCTCCTACCTGGAATTCCAAAGGTCATCGGCGATTATATGCATACGACTTCTGTCTGTCCTGTGCCACTTTCAACTGTTGTTGTATCACCTTGATCTTTTCCGTCGTCTGCTGTACTAGTTCAGGGCCCAACAACTGATATTCACCTGATTCGTACCAACACAAAGGAGATCTGCACTTCCTCCCATACAAAGCCTCGTAAGGAGCCATGTTGATGCTACGCTGATAATTGTTGTTGTAAGCAAACTCTATCAAACTCAGATGTACATCCCAGTTGCCTAGAAACTGCAAAACACAAGCTCAAAGAAGATCTTCCAAAATCTGAATAGTCCTCTCAGACTGTCCATCTGTCTGCGGGTGAAAAGTTGTACTGAACCTCAACTACGTTCCCAACGCCTTGTGCAACTGTTCCCAAAAATGACTTGTAAACTGAGGACCTCTGTCAGAAACTATCATTGCTGGCACACCATGCAAACGTACTATCTCATCCACATATACTCGAGCTAGCTTCTCACCTGTATACGTCGTCTTTACTGGTAGAAAATGGGTAGATTTTGTCAATCTGTCCACTATCACCCAAATGGAATCATGATTCCTAGTTGTCTGGGGTAGACCAACTACGAAATCCATTGTTATATGATCCCATTTCCACTGCGGTATCGGCAAAGGTTGCAACGTACCTGCCGGCTTCTGATGTTCAGCTTCACTTGCTGACACACCGCACATCTTGCCACGAACTCAGCTACATCTTTCTTCAAACCAGGCCACCAAAACAAGTCCTTCAGACTATGATACATCTTGGTGACACCTGGATGCATAGCATACATCGACGTATGTGCTTCCTCAAGCACCAAATTCCTCATATCATCAACATCTGGAACCACCATCCTGTCACGATAGCAAACTAGCCCATCTTCGGACTCATGAAAACCATCACGCTTGTCACTGCCAAACTCTGATCTAATCAACTGTACCGCATCATCTGTCTACTGCGCATCCTTGATCTGCTGTCTCAACGTAGGCTTAACTTGCATCTGTGCAAAAAGACCAGACAACAAAGAAACTTCTATCTACACATTCATCTGTCGCAGAGAAACAAACATATCTTGCCTATGGCATACCAGAGAACTCAACTGTGCCTTCTTTGAAGAAAGAGAAGAAGACTTCCTGCTAAGCGCGTCAGCCACCACGTTTGCCTTACCAGGATGATACTCGATAGTGCAGTCATAATCATTGATCAACTCCATCCATCGTCGTTGTCGCATGTTCAACTCTTGCTGTGTAAATATATATTTCAGATTCTTATGATCCGTAAAGATCGGACACGCTTCCCCATACAGATAGTGTAATGTTGATATATAGGTGAGTTTTAGTGAGGGTCATGAAGGGTTATAGTGAGGGTTAGGTGACCTTATGGTGATGATCTCATGTGTTATGTAAATGGATGTATATGCTCAAACGATAATGATGCCTTGCAAACTATGATAATGCTAATGATAGTAACAATGATGATGATGGTAATTGCATAATGAAAATAATGATGATGATCATAATAATGATGGCAATAATGATAGTAATGACATGCATGAATTAACCCTTGTGCTTCATTTCTAGTGAGAATGATGATAGTTACACTAGTAGCTTGCATAATGATAATAATGGTAATAATGATGATAGTGGATGGTAATAGTAATGATAT
The DNA here is from genome assembly GCA_963693085.1 of Alisma plantago-aquatica. NCBI lineage: Eukaryota > Viridiplantae > Streptophyta > Magnoliopsida > Alismatales > Alismataceae > Alisma > Alisma plantago-aquatica. The sequence continues at coordinate 985,901,040 of OY856409.1, forward strand.
TGGTAACAATAGGAGTTGCCTTGTATACTCAACATAATTGTTATATAAAGTGAATGCCTGGACTGTTTGTATAATCCTGAGATAAGGGTAAGCATGATTATGGTATGATGTGCTTAACAAGCTTGATCATCAAATAGTGTAATGTTGATAAATAGATTATCATAGTGTGCCTAGCTTGGACAAGTGTCTCTTGGTGTGCTAGTGTGTTGTCTTGAACCCTAGGACAAGTGTCCCTTGGGTGGACGACACATAGCATGGTTGCACCTTGGTTTCTCCTCCCCTTCTTCCTATATATGTAGCTCTTCTCCTTGCCTTAGTCTCCTTTGCTCTTTTGGTCTCCCCTCCACCTTGAGTGCACGATATCCCTCTCCATCTTGCTTGTGTTGGCCGACACACTCCCTTGGAGTTGAAGTGGTGGCCGATACACCTTCCTGGAGTAGCTTGGTGGATGATAGCTTTGGACCTTGGAGTGCATCTTCTTCCTTGGAGCTTGGAGCTTAAGGCGGGTTGCATAGCTTCTAACCCTAACTCCTTTACCTTTAGCTATGTTCTTGTTGCTTGTTAATAGCTTAGCTTAGTTCCTTGCTTTTGTACCTTGCTTGTGTACCTTTTGGTGGCCGATCCTTCTCTAGGGTTTAGGGTTCCTTTGTGCACCTTGTTTTCTAGGGTTTAGGGTTTCCTTGTGTTGGAGGTTGAAGATGACCCATGTTGGGTGACATCCTCCCTTGCCTTGAGGATGGGCGATATCCTCCCTTGGTTTTGGGTGTGTTGGGCGACACCCTTGTTCTTGTGATGAGCGACATAAGTGGTGTTCTTAGTGTTGGTCGATATGGTGACATAGGGTTGAGTTGAGGTTGATGGTGACATAGGGTTGGGCGATACCCCTTTTGTTGTGGATGTGTTGGACGATATCCTTGAGGTTGGACGACATGGTTCCCTTTTTCCTTGTGTTGGACGATAGGGTGCTCCCTTTGATGGACGATAGGGTACCTTGGTGGACGATATGGTGAGTTCTTGAGGTTGGCCGATACCCTGCCCATGTGTTGGGCGATAGGGTGAGCTAAGCTTTGGTTGGCCGATATGTTCGTATACCTTGTTGAGCTATGTTGGACGATAGGCCTTGTTCTTATGTTGGGCGACATAGTTGTGGTTGAGTTGGCCGATATGGTTGAGGTGGTTGATGGATGATGATGGGCGAGATAGACCTTCTTGTGTTGAGAGATATCCTCTTCCTCATGGAGGACGATAGACCTAAGCCTCTTGATGGTTGTTTGTGTTGACCGACAGGGCTAAGCATGGTAATGGCCGATAACCATGTTGGGCGACACCCTTGGGTGGTGATAGCCGATAGCCATGTTGGGCGACACCCTTGGGTGGTGATGGCTGATAGCCATGTTGGGCGACACCCTTGGGTGGTGATGGCCGATAGGGTTGGTGTATGTGTCGGCCGATAGTTCTAGGTGAGTTTTAGTGAGGGTCGTGAAGGGTTATAGTGAGGGTTAGGTGACCTTATGGTGATGATCTCATGTGTTATGTAAATGGATGTATATGCTCAAACGATAATGATGCCTTGCAAACTATGATAATGCTAATGATAGTAACAATGATGATGATGGTAATTGCATAATGAAAATAATGATGATGATCATAATAATGATGGCAATAATGATAGTAATGACATGCATGAATTAACCCTTGTGCTTAATTTCTAGTGAGAATGATGATAGTTACACTAGTAGCTTGCATAATGATAATAATGGTAATAATGATGATAGTGGATGGTAATAGTAATGATATTGGTAACAATAGGAGTTGCCTTGTATACTCAACATAATTGTTATATAAAGTGAATGCCTGGACTGTTTGTATAATCCTGAGATAAGGGTAAGCATGATTATGGTATGATGTGCTTAACAAGCTTGATCATCAAATAGTGTAATGTTGATAAATAGATTATCATGGTTTTAGGACAAGGCATGTCATCTTTGTGGACAAGTCGGGCATTTCAGGCTTAATTGCCTGAATAGAGATGTTGAACTGACGCAGCAGCCGAGACAGAGTTTCCAGAAGTCTGAGAGACTGCAGCCCAGTGGTAGCAGAGGTCGAGGACGCGGTCAAGCGTCTCAAGCTGGATCGTCTGCTCAAGGAAGCAGAGGTCATGGACAACAAGCAATGACTCGATTCTATGCCATGAATCAGCCAGAGGCGATAGTCAACCCCCGAGTAGTGACAGGTCAGATGGAGTTATTTCATTCTGATATGTCTTCTTCTTGCTTTATGACGTGTATTTTACTACGCGCTTAAACGCAAGTATACGCGTCGAGTAATATAGGCCTTGTGAGGCCCGAGTCGAACTCAGGGATACGTGAATTATTGGAGACTTCTACTAACTAATCGCAATCAGCTAGACCGATTAACAAAGTAGGGTTTTGTTGTTCAAATCAAAAGAAAATAAAAATCAAACAAAGAAAACAATCGATTAAAGGTTAATTTAATCAATTAAAAGGGATATCTTTAGGATGGCGGTTTCACCGCAGGTCAACATTGTATTAGATTTCATATAATTCCTCACACTTCTCTCTCTATCCGGGTAGTGGCCTGAATTGAGAATTACCCACTGTCGTGGTGTAATCCACTACTTAGATTTAGGTTGATTCCATCGTCATAGTAATCATTCCCCTAAACTAAGCGCATTAAGATCGGTCCCTCAGTTCCCACCATTAATTTTACAACTCCTTTGTCAAGGGTTTTATTAATTAATGTAGAATTCGTTTCTTTTCAACCGTTAATCCTTCTGTCGAAGTGATTAAGGGCATTAATTTATTATTATGGTGATCAAGCATAACAATAGCAATAGAGAAAACGAATTTATACCACGGATTTGAGAGAAAAATATGAATTATCAATATAAAATCATCATACAATGTATCCCCGGGCTACTCCCGGTCCTAAAGATTGAGGGTTTTAGCCTCTCATGTTCATCTTACACAAATACATGGTAGAAATTGGGGAATTCATAAGAAAAACATGAAATAGATGGGAAAACCCCTGAACGGAGAAGAACCGGTGGATCCTTGGCGTAGAACACAAGCTTTCCCCGCCTGTCGGTGGTGGAAATTGTCTTCGGCAGCGTCCGAATCACCCGGGATGAGCTTCTCGGCCTCCGTTCTCCTTTCTCTCCTCATCGGCACTCGTGCAATCTAAAAAATGAGATCCCCCTCCCGTCTGGGCGGCCGTCATTAGGTATAAGTCCCTAATTAGGTCGTCAAATAACAACAGCCGTCCGATCGGAATCAAAACACATCCAACGCATATCTGCCGGCGTCGATACCATCGACGCGGGTCGATGGTATCGACCCGGCGGATTAGCGGCAGCTTTCCTTTCTTTTATTCTGAGCGTCTGTGGTGATCTCGATACCATCGACTTGGGTGTCGATGGTATCGACTCCTTTAGCGTCGGTTGTTGTCGTTTAGCGACGTTGTAGCTCTCCTTGTGTCGATGGCATCGACTTGCGTCGATGGTATCGACTTCATCCTTGCCAGCAGCCTGGAGACATCTCGATGCCATCGACTTGGGTGTCGATGGTATCGACTCTGTATTGCTCTTCTCGGCTGACAACCTGTGGCTTGGTCGATGGTATCGACATCCGTCGATGGTATCGACGGATGTAGATACTTGTTTTTCCTGAAATTGTACAACAAGACCAAATAAATCCACACGATTTATGATAAGATGATCAATAATGCTTAAAATAATGAAATAAAGGGGATTTGATATAAAATGATGGCAAAGACCAAATAAAGTGAATTATGCAATAATATCCATGAAAATGAGTAATTAAGGCACAAAACACATATGAAAAAGGTCTATAAATGCGACTCAAAATCATCGCATCAAACTCCCCTAAGCTTAAACATTGCTCGCCCTCGAGCAACTAATCCTTAGAATAGAATTGCGAATGTCAACTAACAATCAAAACACCAACCCACCTCACAAATGACTCCCACTGGACGTTCTCAAACCGGCCTACCCTAATCACAGAACAGTAATTACCCTATAGGCGACAATAACCATCAATAAAAGAAATTATCCTTCAAACTGATGAACACTATCACATAAGGCAGTTAACATAATAAAGTTCGCCGATTCAGCCATGGTGCATCTTGTGATCACCTAAACTACGTTGCTCGCCCTAACTACCATCTACATGGAAGCCGTCCTCCTTATACACATGAGTGAGGAGAATATCACGGTGGACTACCACTCCGAGCAACGGGTGGATGGAATGGGTGGTTCATGGGAGAATTTGGAAGTATTACACAGTTTCAAAATGCATATAACAAAATGCCCTACATGATGCAAATGCACATTAAGAATGCCCTACTGCCTAAAAGTGAGTGGAATGATGCATGCCCTAACCTTCTACCTCACAATGAGATAGAAATCTACTCAAGCCACATCATGTACTCAATTCCCCTTTATTATACAAGTGATATCATTCCTTTCTCCCTCTTATTCCTTTTCTTTCCAAATCTCCTTTTTCTTTTTTTCTTTTTTTTTTCCAGAATTTTTTTTCTTCTGTTTTTTTTTCTTTGCCCATATATCCATAATTGCTTAAAGATACATGTATAAGGCCATTTTCTTTCCAATTGGAGATCTTTTCTTTATTTCGAGGGTATGGAACAAATTAGATCACCTATTTAGGAAAACTGAGATACATGGTGTGCTTATGCATGAAAATCATGAAATTGTGAGTGCAACTACATGACATGCACCTAAGGGTAATGTGCATGTTTCACTATATATTTTTTTTCATTAATCTATGCAAAACATGAAAATAATAATGCAAACCTATCTACATGCCATGCACGCAAAAGACATTGAAACTGCACTTTACTTCCAATTCTTGGGTGGATTATAGGAAATGGGGTGGAATGATCACAAGATTAAGTGACTGAACCTTAAAAGAAAATTATGTGTCCCTCCTTATTGACATGTGTAGTAGTTTAAAGGGTTCTTTCTCTTACATCTGATTAAGGTCTCATTACCATTTGATTAGGTTAGGCTCAAACAACCGTTACTATCCACTTTTCATGAGTCAATGCGGGTGTGGGTATGACATATTGCTTCAAAGTTGACATAATCAATCATTTTCATAGAATAAGTTCCCCAAGGACAACCAAGTAAAGCTATCCAAATGACACAGAAAAATTTTTCAATTCCCTTAATTTCCCCATGAAAACAGCAAGATGACAATTTTTACGACATCCACAATTACACTAGATAGATGTGGATCCTAAATAAAAACTTAAAATTGCAAAAACAAATAACAAAGCAGAAACTAAAACAACTAAAGAAAAGATAAAAGATAAAGCTGTTCCAGCCACCCCCCTAAGCTTGAATCCGACTATGGCCTCATAGTCAAAAACCAACTTAAGGGTGGAACAGTGATACCCTGATCAATCTTGCGGAGGCGGTGGTGGGTAATGTGGTGCCGTAGGATCCCAAGACGGGTACTCCCCCTGGAAGCTTGGATCATAGTGGGTCCTCGGCGGAGGCTGTGGATAACCTCCAAAGTAGTCTCGACTCCAGTAGTGGTCGAAGAAGGGCTCCTGCTGCGTCTCTATCCGCTGCAACCGGTTGTGCATTTGTTCTTGGTTGGCGAGGATGAGCCGCTCGTTCTCGAACATAGCCCTTTGATTATCAAGCAACCGGCCCATTGTCTCATGGATGCAGGTATACAAAGTCATATGCTGGTGATGCGTCTGCTGGATGTCCTGCAGCATGGTATACATCCCTTGCATGGAGTAGGGATCCGCAGCTGGCTGTTCTTGCTGTGGTGATGGCGGCGGGGGCTGAGATGATGAAGATGCACCCGGATGCATCCTAGGACGCTTCTGTGGTGCCACTCGTGCTCGAAGAGGTGTGAAAGCCTCCTCGTCTTCCTCCGCCTCGCCTTCTTGGTCGTCACCTCCGCCTTCTTCTTCCGAGGACTCGATGGCTATGATGGGCCATCGGAAATGCTGCTTGCCCTCGATGTGGAAGACGTCGTCCGGCAGGGATGCCTCCTGGTAAGCTTGGTTGACGTGGCAATGAGCGTACGCCAACCCGTCCCGGATAAGAATGAGGTTTGAACGGTGCAAGTGTTGCACGTTCACCTTACTCCGCGTAGAAATCGGAGTCATGGACTGAAAGTTCAGCCCCAAGTAAAGCGCCAACTTGGTGACAAGACCACCAAAGTGTATTGGAGCCTTCCTTGTGCTCCGCCTCACCGCCATGACGCGTTGTAACCAGAATGCTCCCCAGTTGCACTCTTGACGTTTCAGGAGGGCATACAGAAAGAACAAGTCGCTCTCCTGAAACTTGCTCAAAGCAAGATCGCTCCGCCCGAAGAAAGTCAAGCTAAGCATCCTATGCAATACCCGGACGAACGGGTGCTCAAAATCAGCTACCGCGGCATTGTGGTAGCTCACGGTCTTCCCTGCCGGCACTGTAACTAGCTCGGCGAAGATTTTGTCGTAGTCGGTGCGGGCGTCGGGGCGTCGGTGATCGTGGCGGCTGTGGTTCCAGTTGAAGATGGCGTTGAACTGCTTCAACGTGATGTTGTAATTGTTGTTGAAGAGTCGGAAGGACACCCTTCCCTGGATCCACGTCTGGTCCGATGGCACCACGTCATTTGGTACGACGCAGATATCAAGAGACGCCATGAACTCGGCCACCAGTTCCTTGTATGTGGGCCATTCGCCAAAGAACGGCTGCCCATCCGCATGACAGTCCATCTCATATATGCGACCGGTGTGCCGCGCTTGCCCGGCCAACACATAGGCCAAGTTGGCCTCAAATCCCAAGTCCCTGATCATTCCCCGGTCCACATACCGGGTGGCCTCGAACTTCCGCTTCATTATTTCCTCGTATACCTTCCTTACATCCATGTTGGCATGAATGAGGCGTGGACGAGAGATGGAAGCGGTTGGAGGAGGAACAAACTCCTCGATCTCCCTGGGGTGTGCGCTCGATGAAGATGCTCCGCCCGTATGCACCATGCTTGCGAGAAGAATGAGATTGGGAGAAAAGAGCTCGGTGAAGATGGAGAGAAATTCTCCGCTCGGTGAAGATCTTCGCTCGATGACGCTTCTCCGCAGGTGTAGAGGGCTCGGGGGAGTGCTCGGCGCAATAGGAGATACTTGCTCTGAGGGTGTGATGTCATATGACGTTGCAAGTCCCCTTAAATAGACTTGATCGGCGCCCCTGTTGACCCGTCGATACCATCGACGCGGGTCGATTGTATCGACATGGCTCGCGGGTAGCCGCATCTGTCGCTGGTATCGACGGCTGACGTTGACTGGATCGAGAAACCCGGATTGCTGACGTGTCGATACCATCGACTTGAGTCGATGGTATCGACGCACCACCCGGATCGCTGACGTGGCTGTTGCGATCGTCGTCGATGTCTTCATGTGGATCGGTGACATGTCCGTCGATGCCATCGACGGGTGTCGATGGTATCGACTTGCTTTTATTGCGACACCTCCGTTTATTGCATTCAACCTGTGATGATGTCGATACCATCGACAAGGCCGTCGATGGTATCGAGTTGACTGAGCAAAATTCGTCTGAAAATCTCCAGAGATCTCGATGGTATCGACTAGGTTGTCGATACCATCGACACTTTTATTGCGACCTGCCTGTGACCACGTCGATGCCATCGACTCGGCCGTCGATGGTATCGACGCAGTGCGATTTCTGCTGGTGTCAACCTGAACCCATGTCGATACCATCGACTGATGTGTCGATGGTATCGACCCTGCCTGTTCCTGCACATTTAACAAACGGATCAAGGTATCATTTTTAAACTAAAAAGTAAACAAAATAAAAGCAAACTACACCTAACATTAAACTATCCTAATGTACCAATGGTTGGGTTGCCTCCCAACAAGCGCCCCTCTTTAGCGTCTTAGGCTAGACGTCGGTCCTTCTTTTCATTCTTGTACAAGTGAAATGAGTTTAACCTCATTCACTTTCCTCTTATAGTTCTCACCAAAGTACAGCTTCAAGCGTTGCCCGTTCACCAAGAACGTGGCCTCTCCATCTCGCACGAGAATCGCTCCATGCGGTCTCACTTCTTCCACCTCGAAGGGTCCACTCCATCGGGATTTCAGTTTCCCGGGATGCAATTTGAGACGAGAGTTGAACAATAGGACACTGTCTCCTTTCTTGAACGTGCGCATCTCAATGTGGTGATCGTGGATCAGCTTTGTGCGCTCCTTATAAATGCGGCCATTCTCATATGCCGTCATACGTAGCTCATCCAACTCATTCAATTCAAACATTCTTTTCCTCCCGGCCTCGTCATAGCGCAAGTTCAGCCTTCTTAGCGCCCAATGGGCCTTGTGCTCCAATTCTACCGGAAGATGGCACGCCCGGCCATACGCCAACCTAAAAGGTGTAGTGCCTATAGGTGTTTTGTACGCCGTCCGATAAGCCCAAAGTGCATCCGGTAGCAATGCACTCCAATTCTTCCGTGTAGATGCTACGGTCCTTTCTAAAATCTTCTTGATTTCCCTATTTGATACCTCCACCTGTCCTTGCATTTGTGGATGATATGGGGTGCCAATGTTGTGCTTGACCCCATATTTCTTCAAAAGTGAAGCGAATTTCTGATTTCGGAAGTGTGTGCCTCCGTCACTAATGATCATTCGAGGAATCCCAAACCTGTAGAAAATATTCTCTTTGACGAACCTGCACACTACATTCGAATCATTAGTCCTTGTGGGGATTGCCTCCACCCACTTCGACACATAATCCACCGCAAGAAAAATATAAAGATTTGAATTTGAGGACACAAAGGGTCCCATGAAGTCAATGCCCCATAAATCAAATACCTCGACTTCCTGAAACACATTCAGGGGCATTTCTTGTCTCCTTGAGATATTACCTGCGCGCTGGCACGGGTCACACTGCCTAACAAAATCATAGGCATCCCGGAACAAAGTGGGCCAATAAAGGCCGCTCTCCAACACCTTAGCTGTTGTCCGTGAGCTAGCATGATGTCCTCCCGTAGGTGACGCATGACAATGATGTAGAACACTTTCGTACTCTAACTCCGGCACGCACCTGCGAAGAATACCATCCCTGCATTGCTTCAACAATATTGGGTCATCCCAAAAATAGTATCTCAATGAATGGAAGAATTTCTTCTTCTCTTGATGAGACCAATCTTCCGGGATGATCCCACAAGCCAGATAATTCACAATATCCGCAAACCATGGTTCTTTAGAATCAATTTTTAAAAGTTGTTCGTCGGGAAAAGTCTCGGTAATGGGTATATACAAACCTTGTTCATCCACCCTCTCTAACCTAGACAAGTGGTCAGCCACCACATTTTCAATTCCTGACTTGTCCTTGATTTCAATATCGAATTCTTGCAGGAGCAAAATCCACCTAATTAGTCTAGGCTTCGCATCCTTCTTCTCCATCAAATATTTTATTGCGGCGTGATCCGTCCACACAACCACCTTAGAACCCACTAAGTATTGCCGAAATTTCTCAAAAGCAAAAACAACAGCAAGTAACTCTTTTTCCGTGGTTGTGTAATTTAATTGAGCATCATTAAGTGTTTTTGAGGCGTAGAAAATCACAGCAGGCTTGTTATCTACCCTTTGCCCCAAAACAGCCCCCACAGCATAGTCAGACGCATCACACATCAACTTGAAAGGCTTTGTCCAATCCGGCGTTTGAACAACCGGAGCCGAAATCAGCTTTTCCTTCAAAACCTCGAATGCGTGAAGACATTTCTCATTGAAATCAAAAACTGCGTCTTTTTCCAACAATTCCGATAATGGCTTTGCGATTTTTGAAAAATCCTTGATAAAACGCCGATAAAACCCAGCGTGTCCTAAAAAGCTTCTCACCCCTTTTACAGAATTTGGTGGGGGTAGCTTAGAAATCACCTCAATTTTTACTGGGTCTACCTCTAGACCCTTGCTAGACACCTTGTGTCCTAGCACAATTCCTTCTGTCACCATCATGTGACATTTCTCCCAATTGAGGACCAAGTGTGTGTCCTCGCACCGCTGCAACACCTTATCTAAATTATAAAGGCATTCGTCAAAAGACGCTCCATAAACCGAGAAGTCGTCCATGAAGACTTCGAGACACCGCTCCACCATGTCAGAGAAAATGGCGAGCATGCAGCGTTGAAAAGTCGCCGGCGCATTGCATAAACCAAACGGCATACGGCGGTAGGCGAAAGTCCCATAGGGACATGTAAACGTAGACTTCTCTTGATCCAAAGGATCAATAGAAATCTGGTTATACCCCGAGTAACCATCAAGGAAACAAAAATGTGACCGACCGGCTAAGCGTTCCAAAATCTGATCAATGAATGGCAAAGGAAAATGATCTTTCAGAGTTGCGGCGTTCAGTCGGCGGTAATCAATGCATACACGCCACCCGGTTACCAATCGGGTGGTGACAGGTTCATTAAGAAGATTTGTAGTGACAGTGATTCCCCCCTTTTTAGGGACTACCTGTGTGGGACTCACCCACGTCGAATCAGATATGGCATAAATAATCCCTGCAGCAAGCAACTTAATGACTTCCTTTTTGACAACCTCCATCATGCTTGGATTTAGACGTCTTTGAGGCTGTATGACTGACTTAGCTCCTTCCTCAAGCCGAATCTTATGTTGACAAAGTGTAGGGGAGATCCCCTTGATGTCCGCCACTGACCACCCAAAGGCTCCACGGTGGTTCTTGAGCACTATCAGTAGCTGCTCTTCCTCATCCGCACTCAAGTATGCAGAAACAATCACTGGCAACTTGTCCTCAGCTAGAAAGACGTACTTCAAGTGCGGGGGCAATGGCTTTAACTCCAGATCAGGTGGGCAGATAAGGGATGATTGTAGCGGTGGGGGCAGTGTACCCAAATCTTCATAGTGCCTCGTGTAGAAGCATGGAAGCATTTGAAGCATTTTGGCGCACTCCTTGAGTGAAGTACTCCGCATCCAATCATAAGTGACATTAAACAAACACGCCTCTAGAGGAAATTCCGGATATGCATCACAGACAGAAGTAATTATCACATCATCCTCCCACGAAGGTGGAATGTCCTCATTCTCATCATTTGGAAACCCGACAGCCTTGCATAAAGAGACAGCTTTCGTTTGCTCCATAAGGTCTACCGCCAAGGTCCCATTGTCTATCCTGCTCATCACATGGGCCATATCTAAAAATGGCTTCCCGAGACAAAGTGAGATATTTCCTTCCACATGCTTCACCATGTTGCATTGTGCCTTTGCTTTAGTAGATGTATTGCTGTGGGGCATGACCATCTCAAAGCGATCATCCGCAATGCCTAAGGTCAAGCGACCTCTCCCCATCTCCAAGATCATGTCAGCTGTAGCTTGAAATGGGCGACCAAGAAGTAACTCATTACCGTGTTCGTCCTGCATCTCCATCACAACAAAATCAGCGGGAAAAACAAAGCGGTCTACCTTTACCAAAACATCCTCACAGATTCCATATGGTTTCACCACAGAATTATCGGCCAATTGGATAGTCATATTGCTTGGCCTTGACTCCTTCAATCCAAGTTTCTTGAATGTAGAAAGGGGCATCAGATTGATGCTTGCCCCGGAATCACAAAGCGCTTCGCCAAATTTGAACTTCCCGATAAAGCATGAAATATTGAAACAGCCAGGATCCTGTCGCTTTGGCGGCAAAGTGCCCATAATAAAAGCACTCACTTGCTCCTTTAATACCACAACCTCAGTGTCGGGTATCTTCCTCTTCTTGGTGATTACATCTTTGAGAAACTTTCCATAAGACGGAATTTGTTCAATTGCCTCTAACAAGGGAATATTCACAGATAACTTTCTAAAGCTGTCCAGAAATTTTTTAAACTGTGCATCCACCTTTCTTGCTTTTGCACTATTGGGGTAGGGAACCAGAACGGTATGTGCTCTTTGATGAGGTGGCACATAGGAGGTTAATTTCTGTGGTTCCACCTCATTGACTTTTCCTTCCTTACCATTTTCGGTTGTGTCATCAATTTGCTCTATGACTGGTGCAGGCTGCTCCTTAGCGGTTGCTTCTTCTACTGTGTCCTGCGGTGTGCTTGTGTCATCCGCCCTTGGATTAAGCACCTTCTTACCGCTCCTCAACAATATGGCCTTGGCCTGTTGGTTTCCCCCGGGAACATTGGTGTTCCCCGGAAAACCCGGATGTGCCGGCTTTTTCAAGCTTGCAATCTCCGCTGCCATCTGTGCCATTGAAGTCTCTATAGTCCGCATCTGAGCCCCGTGGCTCTGCAACGTCTGCCCGAACTGGTTCATGAATTCACCCTGCTGCTTTATTTGCTGCCCAAAAGTGTTCATCAACTCTTGATTTTGCTTTATGACTTGATTGAGCAACTCCGTGCTCTTGTCCTCCGTGACCGGTGCAGGTTTGGCGTCCGGATCTTGCAGGAAGTTGTTTGGATCTTTCCATGAAAATTTCTTGTCCTTCTGCCATGAGTAATCGTTGTTCCTGTACCCTTGCTGTTGCCTCATATACTTGACCTGAGCCTCATCCTCGGACTCATTGTCTTCCTTCTGCAGCAACTTCTTTGCGAGAAGATCCATCTTCTCATTCAGCTCTCTCATTGCCTTTGACTCACTGGCAACTCTTGCTTGCTCAATTGGGCCTCTTTCTCTTTCTCCCCAAGACTGCTTTCGTGCCATATTCTTCAGTATTTCCCAGCATCTTGTATCAGTGTTATTTAGAAAGAATCCAGAACCGGCCGAGTCCAAGTTACTTCTATCATGCTCGGAGAGAGCAAAGTAAAAGATCTTCACTTGGGTTTCCTTGTCCAATCCATGATGTGGACATCTCCTCAACATGACTTGAAATCGCTCCCAAGTCTCAGAATAGGTTTCACCCGCCTTTTGGGTGAAATTGTGAATCTTCCTGATCATATCATTGGTCTTCTCAGGAGGGAAAAACCTCTCGAAGAAAACCTCCACCATGTGATCCCATGATTCAACAAACTCCTCGTCGAGGTTATGAAGCCACTCTCTTGCTACTCCAGCCAAGGAACTTGGGAACAACTTGAGATACAACGCATCTTGCGGGAACCTGTCGATCTTCACCATATCGCAATTTTCAACAAACTGACTAATGTGTGCCACTGGATCTTCATTTTTCAGCCCGTGAAATGCATTAGATTTGACCAAGTTAATCAGTGCTGGATCGATCTTATATGTCGGTATGTTGATCGCCTGCTTCTTTATAGGCCCTTTTGATGCAGAGGAAGAAGACGCCTTGATCTTCTCCCATATTGTCTGTGCTTCAGCCATTACTTCTTCTTGTTCTTGCTCAGATTCAGAATTTGTATCACTATGGTGTTCCTCCTCGTAGTAGCCCTCGTCCTCTGGTCCCGCAGATGGAACCTCAGGTGTGCGATTCACGTAGTCTCGACTACGTGTGTGCACCATGCAAAGTACCTGAAATATGGAAATAGGGGTTCAGTACAATGCTTTGGACGAGTCAACACAATTATAGAGAAATAAAAGAATTTTTTTAAAATTGTTTTAAAAATAATAATAAAAAAATGTGGCCTAGAATGGCCACTCTTAGCACTCGAAGTGCCAACAATTCACCGTATCCCCGGCAACGGCGCCAAAAACTTGACGTGTATTTTACTACGCGCTTAAACGCAAGTATACGCGTCGAGTAATATAGGCCTTGTGAGGCCCGAGTCGAACTCAGGGATACGTGAATTATTGGAGACTTCTACTAACTAATCGCAATCAGCTAGAGCGATTAACAAAGTAGGGTTTTGTTGTTCAAATCAAAAGAAAATAAAAATCAAACAAAGAAAACAATCGATTAAAGGTTAATTTAATCAATTAAAAGGGATATCTTTAGGATGGCGGTTTCACCGCAGGTCAACATTGTATTAGATTTCATATAATTCCTCACACTTCTCTCTCTATCTGGGTAGTGGCCTGAATTGAGAATTACCCAATGTCGTGGTGTAATCCACTACTTAGATTTAGGTTGATTCCATCGTCATAGTAATCATTCCCCTAAACTAAGCGCATTAAGATCGGTCCCTCAGTTCCCACCATTAATTTTACAACTCCTTTGTCAAGGGTTTTATTAATTAATGTAGAATTCGTTTCTTTTCAACCGTTAATCCTTCTGTCGAAGTGATTAAGGGCATTAATTTATTATTATGGTGATCAAGCATAACAATAGCAATAGAGAAAACGAATTTATACCACGGATTTGAGAGAAAAATATGAATTATCAATATAAAATCATCATACAATGTATCCCCGGGCTACTCCCGGTCCTAAAGATTGAGGGTTTTAGCCTCTCATGTTCATCTTACACAAATACATGGTAGAAATTGGGGAATTCATAAGAAAAACGTGAAATAGATGGGAAAACCCCTGAACGGAGAAGAACCGGTGGATCCTTGGCGTAGAACACAAGCTTTCCCCGCCTGTCGGTGGTGGAAATTGTCTTCGGCAACGTCCGAATCACCCGGGATGAGCTTCTCGGCCTCCGTTCTCCTTTCTCTCCTCCTCGGCACTCGTGCAATCTAAAAAATGAGATCCCCCTCCCGTCTGGGCGGCCGTCATTAGGTATAAGTCCCTAATTAGGTCGTCAAATAACAACAGCCGTCCGATCGGAATCAAAACACATCCAACGCATATCTGCCGGCGTCGATACCATCGACGCGGGTCGATGGTATCGACCCGGCGGATTAGCGGCAGCTTTCCTTTCTTTTATTCTGAGCGCCTGTGGTGATCTCGATACCATCGACTTGGGTGTCGATGGTATCGACTCCTTTAGCGTCGGTTGTTGTCGTTTAGCGACGCTGTAGCTCTCCTTGTGTCGATGGCATCGACTTGCGTCGATGGTATCGACTTCATCCTTGCCAGCAGCCTGGAGACATCTCGATGCCATCGACTTGGGTGTCGATGGTATCGACTCTGTATTGCTCTTCTCGGCTGACAACCTGTGGCTTGGTCGATGGTATCGACATCCGTCGATGGTATCGACGGATGTAGATACTTGTTTTTCCTGAAATTGTACAACAAGACCAAATAAATCCACACGATTTGTGATAAGATGATCAATAATGCTTAAAATAATGAAATAAAGGGGATTTGATATAAAATGATGGCAAAGACCAAATAAAGTGAATTATGCAATAATATCCATGAAAATGAGTAATTAAGGCACAAAACACATATGAAAAAGGTCTATAAATGCGACTCAAAATCATCGCATCACTTTATATCTGTTCTGGTTGACCCGGGTGCTACACACTCTTTTATAGCCTATAGTATGCTTGAAAACTATCGTTTACCTGTTAGCTGTAAGAAGGATAGTTTGTTGTTAGAAACCCCTCTTGATGGTTCCTCTTTGCTTCGAGAAGAGTGTCCATCTTATGTCTTGTCTTTCTCGGGACATCGTATCCAAGTGGATCTTATACCACTTGATAAGCATGGGTTCGATGTTATCCTTGGGATGGATACCTTAGAGATGTATAAGGTCGTTTTGGACTGTGGTTCCAAGCAGGCAGTGTTTGATGTTGCTGGAGAGAAGTGGATCTTCCAGGGAGATAGGAAGATTCTTCCTACGTGTTTAGTATCAGCTATGGTGGCAGATAAGTTGTTACGACAAGGATGTGAGGCGTTCCTAGCCCACGTGGTGGATACCGTTGTGGTTACCAAAGCGAAAGGTCCTAGTCTTGAGGAGGTGTCAGTGGTTTGAGAGTTTGCAGATGTGTTTCCTGAGGAGTTTCCTGGTATTCCTCCACCCCGAGAGATTGATTTTAAGATCAATCTGGTTCCAGGGACACAACCAATTGCACAGTCAGCATACAGGATGGCTCCAGCAGAGATGGCAGAGTTGAAGAAGCAGTTGCAAGAGTTGTTGGAGAAAGGTTTTATCTGACCAAGTACGTCGCCGTGGGGTGCTCCCGTGTTGTTCGTTAAGAAGAAGGATGGTTTGATGCGGCTGTGTATAGATTACCGACAGTTGAACAAGGTCACGATCAAGAACAAGTACCCGTTACCGAGGATAGATGATATGTTCGATCAGTTGCGTGGTGCTACAGTGTTTTCAAAGATCGATCTACGGTCTAGATATCATCAGTTGAGGATTAAGGCGGATGATATACCAAAGTCAACTTTCAGGATGAGGTATGGTCATTTTGAGTTCGTGGTTATGCCATTTGGGTTAACCAATGCACCTGTAGCTTTCATGGACCTGATGAATAGAGTGTTTCGTCCGTTCTTAGATCAGTTTGTTGTAGTCTTTATAGATGACATCTTGATCTATAGTCGGGACAGGCTAGAGCATGAGCAACATCTTTGTCGAGCGTTGACTCTTCTTCGTCAACATCAGTTGTATGCCAAGTTTAGTAAGTGTGAGTTCTGGTTGGAAGAAGTGACTTTCTTGGGTCATGTGATATCTGCTGAAGGCGTCAAAGTAGATCCGAAGAAGGTGGAATCCGTTGCGGATTGGGAACAACCGAAGACGCCGACAGAAGTTCGTAGTTTCCTTGGTTTGGCTGGATACTACATGAGGTTTATCAAGGACTTCAGTGCGATCGCGTTGCCGATGATGAAGTTGACCATGAAGGATGTACCTTTTGTTTGGGATGATCGATGTCAGCAAGCTTTCCAGAGTTTGAAGGAAAAGCTGACCAATGCTCCAGTATTGATCTTTCCAGAGCTTGGAAAAGGCTATGTTGTTTTCTGTGATGCTTCCAAGAAAGGTTTAGGTTGCGTGTTGATGCAGGAAGATCATGTGGTTTCTTTTGCCTCGCGACAGCTCAAGAAACATGAGGAGAACTATCTGACTCATGACTTCGAGTTGGCGGCAGTGGTTCATGCGTTAAAGATTTGGAGACACTATCTGTATGGGGAAGCGTGAACCTAAAGCTCTGATACCAAAACTTGTGGCAACACATCCCATTATCACACAGATAACGAGGTGTTACGCGAAAACGTGCAGAAATCACCATAACCACAGATTATGAAAACACGGGTTAATTGAAACCGATTGCGGAAACCTGATAAATTGTGAAACTATTACTTTTCAGTCCTTATCCTGCATAGAAACATGTCATATATATACATCCATGAGATCTGATACGTGTCCACAGCTCAGAAACAGTTGTTCATCCACCACATGAGTTCACCACCTGTCATATATAGAAAAGGCACACATCCGGCCAACAGCAGGATATACAAACATCATCGATCGATCATTGTGAAACAACGTCAAAACACTGCCAAGGACCTGAGAGTACAGGGATGACTCTAGACTCTACTACAAAACATCCAAAACAACAACATGTCCAACGCTTGCCTTCTAGTGCTCCTCAAGCTTCTCGGCCGCAACACCACGACCACGTCTACCTCGACCACCTAAAAAGGGGTTAAACCAGCGGGGTGAGACAATTGAACAATTGTCCCAGCGGGAAACATAACTCCCCACCGCAACTACAGAACCTCAGCAAGATAGACTATAACAGCAGATATCTAATAGCAGGTATAACAAGAGAAATCGATATATATAAGGTATAGCTATTCTTACCGACAAGCTAATCAGCTGTACAAGCATATATCCAAATATTTCTTAATGGAACATGAATGTCAAGATAGCATATATCACTATGTAACATGATTATCAGAACAAGATATATTGTCGCATAAGCTGTTTATCAAGATCAGACATATTATCACATAACCTGCAAGATACAACAGAGATAATACCCAAACAAGGCCTCAACCAATATTTCGTGTTTATCTTAAATAGTAAATACTAAACGGCTGTGTTACATATTATTATGCCCTGAGGATTTGAACCGTGCCGTTCAAATCCAACCTTTGGCTGTGAAGCCTAAATCCAGTGCCATACAAGGTCAATGGAAGAGCCAGACTCCATGACCTCCCACCTCGTGGTCAGTACACGAGTACAACACAAGCAGGACCGTAGTCACATGCTGAAGTGGTCTAAGCCACATGGTCAGCTCCATAGGCTACCCTCACTCTAGCCCGCCTTGGTACAGGTCTCGATGCTAGTAAAACTGAGCCACGGGCCTGTTCACCGTGCTCTGAGCCATGAACGCATTCATGCTCCATACATCACATATCCTGAGCCATGGGCCTGTTCACCATGCTCTTCATACGTATCTGAGTCTGTAACTGAAGTTACACTCTTACCTCCTCATTTTTAGGCTAGGAGCAACCTACACATATTCAACAATATGTGCTTCCAGGTTAACCCGTAGGAGAACCTGTTTCACCATCACCAAGTCCTGACGATGATGGATCTATGGCCAGGGAAAACTACATGATATGATTCCACTATAATTAATTAGTATCTTTTAGATGGATTGCAGGATTCAACCAAGTTTTATAACATGTAAGATATAACAGAAAATAAAGAACGTTATATTATTATTGAAACCTCATCAACCTGATCCATCACAAGGATCCCGCATCACATGTTACCACTTGGCCTCTTGCCAACCATCTAGATCCATATCAAGGATCATCACATACCATAGAATATTAATCCTTCATCATGTACTGTCACTGCCTCTCAAGGCTCACATCATCATCATGGGACCAGCACATCACATCTATAATCTCATAGAATAGATATCAAGGTAATGTTACTCATCACATATGTCACATAGCCCTTTCATGTCTACACATCACCTGCATGGTTAAAATACACAATAACCATAGATTCAACATAAGGAATATGCTCACTATCATGAGTTATCATTCAAGATAATCTATTTATCAACATTACACTATTTGATGATCAAGCTTGTTAAGCACATCATACCATAATCATGCTTACCCTTATCTCAGGATTATACAAAATAGTCCAGGCATTCACTTTATATAACAATTATGTTGAGTATATAAGGCAACTCCTATTGTTACCAATATCATTACTATTACCATCCACTATCATCATTATTACCATTATTATCATTATGCAAGCTACTAGTGTAACTATCATCATTCTCACTAGCAATTAAGCACAAGGGTTAATTCATGCATGTCATTACTATCATTATTGCCATCATTATTATGATCATCATCATTATTGTCATTATGCAATTACCATCATCATCATTGTTACTATCATTAGCATTATCATAGTTTGCAAGGCATCATTATCATTTGAGCATATACATCCATTTACATAACACATGAGATCATCACCATAAGGTCACCTAACCCTCACTATAACCCTTCACGACCATCACTAAAACTCACCTAGACCTATCGGCCGACACATACACCAACCCTATCGGCCATCACCACCCAAGGGTGTCGCCCAACATGGCTATCGGCCATCACCACCCAAGGGTGTCGCCCAACATGGCTATCGGCCATCACCACCCAAGGGTGTCGCCCAACATGGTTATCGGCCATTACCATGCTTAGCCCTGTCGGTCAACACAAACAACCATCAAGAGGCTTAGGTCTATCGTCCTCCATGAGGAAGAGGATATCTCTCAACACAAGAAGGTCTATCTCGCCCATCATCATCCATCAACCACCTCAACCATATCGGCCAACTCAACCACAACTATGTCTCCCAACACAAGAACAAGGCCTATCGTCCAACATAGCTCAACAAGGTATACGAACATATCGGCCAACCAAAGCTTAGCTCACCCTATCGCCCAACACATGGGCAGGGTATCAGCCAACCTCAAGAACTCACCATATCGTCCACCAAGGTACCCTATCGTCCATCAAAGGGAGCACCCTATCGTCCAACATAAGGACAAAGGGAACCATGTCGTCCAACCTCAAGGATATCATCCAACACATCCACAACAAAAGGGGTATCGCCCAACCCTAAGTCACCATCAACCTTAACTCAACCCTAGGTCACCATATCGACCAACACTAAGAACACCACTTATGTCGCCCATCACAAGAACAAGGGTGTCGCCCAACACACCCAAAACCAAGGGAGGATATCGCCCATCCTCAAGGCAAGGGAGGATGTCGCCCAACATGGGTCATCTTCAACCTCCAACACAAGGAAACCCTAAACCCTAGAAAACAAGGTGCACAAAGGAACCCTAAACCCTAGAGAAGGATCGGCCACCAAAAGGTACACAAGTAAGGTACAAAAGCAAGGAACTAAGCTAAGCTATTAAAAAGCAACAAGAACATAGCTCAAGGTAAAGGAGTTAGGGTTAGAAGCTATGCAACCCGCCTTAAGCTCCAAGCTCTAAGGAAGAAGATGCACTCCAAGGTCCAAATCTATCGTCCACCAAGCTACTCCAGGAAGGTGTATCGGCCACCACTTCAAATCCAAGGGAGTGTGTCGGCCAACACAAGCAAGATGGAGAGGGATATCGTGCACTCAAGATGGAGGGGAGACCAAAAGAGCAAAGGAGACTAAGGCAAGGAGAAGAGCTACATATATAGGAAGAAGGGGAGGAGAAACTAAGGTGCAACCATGCTATGTGTCGTCCACCCAAGGGACACTTGTCCTAGGGTTCAAGACAACACACTAGCACACCAAGAGACACTTGTCCAAGCTAGGAACCAAGTGTCACCAACCAAGGTCAAGCCACATGGGCGACACAAGCAAGAACTCCTGCTGGGCGACACAAACAAGCTACTGGGCGACACACCACACCCTTGGTCGACACAAACTTACCTTGGACGACACAAGGCAAGCCATGGCTGACACAAAGCTCAAACAAGCCCAAGCAACACATCTCAAGGCCCAAACAAGCTCAAGTCGGGCCCAAAGAACTCAAACAACAAGCCAAATCCTTCCTCCCAACCCTAGAGGAAGCAAAGAGGGGAAAACATCTCACAAGATGACCAACTTGCATACAAAACCCTAAACTTGGGTTATTTGAAAGTATCCCCTCGAACTCTCAACAAAGCACAACCAAACACTAATCACCACTTAGAGGTGATTAGCAAGCATCAAACCATCAAGGTTAAGCAAAACAAACAGGGTAAACCCTAAATGCAGGTCAGGGTCCTTACACCAATGATGAGCGATATGTGCCTAAGTATGTTCAAGTTGACCATCGCTTGAGTTTTCCCAGGACAAACTTGACCGATTCATGGACGAGAGTTTTTTTTAAAAGCTAACAGGTCGAGTTTCTGAGTTCACAGAACTTGACCGATGGCCGGGTTGGAGCACATTTATGTTGGGTTCGACCGACTATTATCCTTCTCAACCAGAGAAAAGTCAAACAATTCCATCTCTCAAGCCCTAAGCTCTCCACCCTCGACCTTCCCTTTCCCTTACCTAGCCCTAATCCGACCTAGGTATCTCATCCTTAACCTTCCCCCTAGCCAAACCTAGGTGCGTGAATGGTTTTGGTGGTGTGTTTTGTGCTTTTGATTGCTCTTTCCTCTCTATTCCGTCTCCATGGCTTTAAATAGAAGGAAGAGAGCCGCCACTAGCAATGCACCATCCTCCTCCTTGTCTTCCCACTTAATCCCCTTTGGTGAGACTCTCTTTGTCTCAGATGAGGCTGTTAATCGGTATAAGCACCTACTTCCATGGAGTCCTTTCCCTTTTCGTGCCCTCTTTGAGCCTAGCCTTAGATGCCAAGAGGTCATTGATCAAGTGGCAAGAGTGTTACAAGTTCACCACCTATCTGCCCTGGGTATCGAACGTGTGTGCTTCAATAATTCCATGACTAGCATGAAAGTCGTTCATGAATTCTATGCGAACTTGTGTTGGAATTACGACACCCTTATACCCCTTCCTAATACTCAAGTCATCCTTACATCTATGATATCCGGGAAGAAATTCCAAGTCTCAGGGGATATCCTGAATGTCTTCTTTTCAGGTGTCGATGAGAATGACACCTGGCATAAGGATTACGATGAGTATTTTGACCTTCTTGACCCTGAAGGTTTCTATAAGCAATATGATATCACTCTCCCTGACATCCATCGTTACTTGAAGAAACCTCAGTTCCCCTATAAGAAGAAGAGAACCCTACCCTCCTCTGTCTGGATCTCAAGAGGTGCATCCTTTCCTTAGTGGTCAACTACACCATCCATCGGAAGAAAAATCAAACGGATATTGCAGAGAACACTGTGGCGATCATGTATTTCCTCTTAGAGAATGTCAGAGTCAAGTGGTCTAGATACATCCTCCACCATATGACTTGCTTCGACTCAGGAAAGAATACTCATGGCACCCATCACCCATCCTCTCTACCATGTCTTGATATGTGGTCTTTTTTAGTTCGCCACTGAGAAATCTATCTTCCATGACTTTCATTACATATCTGCTAGGAAGGGAGTATGCATCAGTGAGACCACTACCAAGAAGTATGTTCTTATCCTTTCCTCCACCACACCCGGTGCCTCAGCCTCTTCTTCTGCCTCTGTTGAACCTGCCTCGCCCTCTACCCGAGAACATCCACCTCCTCAGCCTACCCGACCTAGTCGTGCCTCGTTTCGTGTGTCCAATGAAGCCCTCATGGGTTACATGATACATCAATAGGTATACAACCTCCAGGTCTAGGAGCACCTGCATCAGGATAAATGTTCAATCATGTCAAACATGAACATATCATGTGCACACCCATACCCAGCCTACCAGCCCTACCTAGGAAGTGAGTATGCCTCTTATGCATACAATCACTTTTACCCTACCCCTCCACCTGTACCTACACCTTCTGCTGCTGCTCCCACACCCTCTACTACTAGTGGACCTGCTCCCATCATCCTGCCTCTACCTGCTGGCCCCTTGGCCACTCTGCTTGCCAGTCTTGACACTTCTGCTCCTTCCTTCCCTCAGGCCAATGAGCTCTATGCTCTTGGTATAACTTGGGATGAGAAAAATGCTCGTTGGCCCGGTCGTCATTTTGGACCTTCTGTTGATGAAGAGATGTCGTACCAGGAGACTGTTGATGTTGATGAGGATGTTGGCAATGGTGAGGATGATGGTGTTGCACTGACGATGGTGATGGCTCTAGTGGTTCTGCTGGTGACTCCGGTGAAGGCGATGATACTGCACCTTCAGACGGAGATGATGACTATGAGCCTAATGTTGAGGATGATGTTGCTGATATAGATACTTTAGATGTCTATATGTTCTTAGTTTTTAGTCTACCTTGTTGAACATAAATATCTTTCCAGGGTATTTTTTATTAGAAACATATGGGCACATGATCTGAGTTGTACTATTTTATCTTTAGTTTTCATCGTTTTTGTTTGTAGTTGCTTCATGAGAACTTGCATCTTGGGTTGTAATCTATTAACTTTGCACTCGTACTCTTTGATGTTGGTGCCATGATTTACCATATTTTGATTATGACTTAGCTTGTGTGTTTCTCTCATCTCTATTTGATGTATGATTATGAGATTGCATGTTTGGATATCTGCTTGGTTGTGTTTGGAGAAGACTTGTTTTTATACTCTTATACCCCCCTTCCTTTTGATAATGTCAAAAAGGAGAGAGAAATTCAATGTCCTGAAACTCAACCATATTGCTTTTACTGCCTATATGATCCTTTTCTTGTTCTTTCTATGCTTTATTATGTGACTTGCTAAAGGACCATATAGTACATGTAGGTTATATTGCTTTGTGTAGATAGACTAACTATTCAGGTTAAAGTAAGCATAGATTGATGGGGAGCAATTCACATTGTTCAAATCTTGAATCCCCTTACAATTCACAAGACAAAGGTATAATTTCAATATCCTGTTCAATATGTTTGAGGAATGGTTTGTCATTGTTAAAATGGGGGAGAATGTTGACCTAAAAGTTATACATTGTCCATATTTTTATAATGACTCATCCATTCCATTCATATGTATCTAATATGTTTGTTCAAGATTGATTTCAGACTTTAGGTACATGAAAAGGATCAAATTACACAAGCCCTAGCTTGTCAAAGTTCAAGTCAAATGCAATGCAAGTGTGCTAATAAGTAAATCACTTCAAACGACCTTAGAAGAATCTTGTAATCACTTGTATTGATGATATGACTTGTAACTAAGATAAGAAAAATATGTGGGACACTTAATACCAAGCTTTAATCACTTTATAGCCAATTTAGAAAATTGATCACAGGCTGTTGATCGATCGAGTTACAATCTCGACCGATCCTATGGTTGATTTTCTGAAGATGGCTGATCAGTCGAGTTGTGCATTCACAGAACTTGACCGACCGACTCACTTAGCAAATTCGATTTTGGCTTATCGGTCAAGTTCCCCAGAACAAACTTGACCGATAGTTTGAAAATTGGCTTTGTCTTTAAGTTGATCGGTCGAGTTACCTTTATTGAAACTCGACCTAATGCACAGTATAGAAAACGCAGAAAAAGAGAGTATAACCGTTGGTGACTTGTTTGGATGATCTGTTGCCTTATACAAAAAGGCTATATTTTGACCCTAAGTGTTCCCCAACTCAAGGGAGCACCCCCAGCCATAAATAGGACCCCTTGGAGTTCATTTCATGTTTGCTCATTCCATACATTCAAGGTCCTTGTTATAGTTGAGTGTGCTACTACTCCTTGAGTCCCTTTCTCTCTCTAGTTTATACTTCATTTCATGATTTGTGAGTGATTTAGGCTTATTGTAAGAGAGTTCCACCCTTGTGCATGTAAAGCTCTCAATCTTCCACTACTTCCCTATCCCCTTCCTACATGAAGAAAAGGTGAAGCAAAGCTCCATCGAGTGAAGGAGTTGTCGTTGGTCCTCTTCAAGGTTGATGAAGAGGGGAGATCTTCTCCAAGTGAAGGAGAAGGCAAAGGTTGAAGATCCAAGAGGAGAAGCAAAGTCCTTCAAGGTGGAAGACTTGAGCTTGAGTGGGTAAGACCTTGGTGAAGGCTGAAGACTCAAGCTAAGTGGATAAGCCCTTTGGTAAGGTGGATACCTCCTTGTAGTTGGATTCATAAGTCCTTTGGTGGTCTTGTGTTGTAACTCTTATTGGTGATAATATAGAAAAAAGCACTTGCAAAGTCCTAAAGGTTGAACTCTCTAGGTAGTGGACTAACTCACTTCTAGTTTAAAGTGTGGAACCACTCTACATCCCTTTATCAAGTGCTTGCTATCAATCTCTCTCATCCTTTCTATGCTTGCTAGATAGGACTTCAAATTACAATTAAGCTATTGCCTTAAAACTTGATATAATTTCAAGGTCTAATCTGTTTTGTGAGAAATTTTTTAGCTCTATTCACCCTCCTCTAGAGCCCTTAGATCCAACACTTACACTCCTCATCAAGCTTGAAAGTACACGTCATGTAGTCCCATCTTGTTATGCATGTACATGTCAAGCGAGAAAGTACACATCATATAGTCCCAACTTGTTATGCATGTACATGTCAAGCGAGAGACTACATGTCATGTAGTAGTCCCAGCTTGTTACGCATGAACTGGAGTAGAGAAGGAATAAGAACTTTAGTAAGGATATCAACCACTTGATCTCCTAACTTTGAATGCAAGTTTACTATCTTCTAGCCTTTGATTAGGTCACGTTAAAAGTAACAATCCACCTCAATGTGCTTATGTGTTCATAGATTCAGGATTGTTGGTGCTCTATATGGCAGCTTTTTGTCACAATGTAGTGCAGTTGTGGGCTAGACTAAAATCCAAACTCAGAAACATGGACTAACCCACTATACTCAGTCTCTCTTGAGCAACTATGGCTTGCATCTTTATCCTCCAGGCAACAAGATGCTTTTCTAGTAGGATGCAGAAGCTCGATGCATATCGTCACCTTCCCAGTTTGCATTTGCATAGCTAGTACCAGAGAGGAGTTTCTCCTAATGTAGCTCATAAAATAGGCATTTCCCTTAGCGCCTTTAGAACCTCGAGATTCAGTGTATACTACTCCATTGAGCCTGTATAGGAGAGCTTATGTGCTGACAATAACATGAACCGTATAGAAAACGTTGAGGCCTACTATCGTCCCAGAGATCAATTTTTCAACAACTTATTGGTACTTTCAAGATCCAGAGAAATCCCCCTCATTTTATCTGATGGTCCATAGGGGTAGAAACAAGATTAGCAT
Source organism: Alisma plantago-aquatica (assembly GCA_963693085.1). NCBI lineage: Eukaryota > Viridiplantae > Streptophyta > Magnoliopsida > Alismatales > Alismataceae > Alisma > Alisma plantago-aquatica. Next base: position 985,927,097 of record OY856409.1, read on the forward strand.
CCATCATCATGTTTCTTTTAATAGATCCAGGATATATCGTCTATGGAGATGGCCCTTTAGGAAGGGTGATGGAGATGACCCTCTGGGCAGCCACAGCCTGAATCAAACAGTCGCCCATGAATGGAAGATGTTGCTCTCTTTCTCTCTAGGTCAGGATCAATGCTCGAATACCATGTAGCAGAGAAATGATATTGATGATATATTGATAGTTTGTTGACGATATGTTAGATACAAGACAACTCCCCTCTGTTATATAAGCAAAGGTGGACAAGTGGACATGACTCTAGAGACTTACAAAGCTGACTAGACTCTATGGGCCTACAAACTCCGACCTATGTATCTTATCATATGATATGATATGACTTATACTTCTAAAACATATATCTCTACACCCCCTCAAGTTTAAGAAATGTTTATCACGTCCAGCTAATTACAAGTTCCTAAATTCTTTACTAATGACCTAGGAAGCATGGACACTTCTAGACAGCCCTCGTGTCCGTGTCAGACACGTTTTGGACACAGACACTTCCCGGACATGGCCCAAAACATTTTGAACACGGATGGGACGTGTTTAGATCATTTTGGTCTTTTTCTACACCCTGGACACACCTGGACACTGCCCAGACACTTCCTGGACACATCATTGCAGCAGTTGCTTCTGCAATTGTCTATTCTAGAGTGTAAATGTCGAATACACAACTATTGTTTATGTATTATTACTGTGAAAATGTAACACAGAAGCTGAGATCTGATCACAATTACAAACAAATATGTTGGAAAAAGTAATATGTAAAGTCTAATTTGAATCAAATATTAATAAATTCTAGTCTAATAAATTGGTTATGAGTAATACAAACTCATATATGTATTATGTAATATACTAATATACGACAAACACATGTATCGTTTTCTACTTCATGTTGTTTCTACTTCACACACAAAGACACATCTATATGCATATAAGATTGTACATTTATAGATACATTAATCTGGACAAATTTGTAAGATAAATTACAGTTCATGCATAATACACCTATGTATATCTATAAATATTTCCACTCATCCAATGTCGTGTCTGTGTCCTACATTTTAGAAATTTGACGTGTCACATGTTCATGTTTGTGTCAGTGTCCGTGTCTAGAAACATATTTGTGCTTCCTTGCTAATGACAGACTTGATGAAAAGATCAGCAGACTGGTCTTGAGTCTTGAGAGGCATGCCAATTTTTCCCGATTACTAGCATCACAAAGAAAGCAATGGTTGATTTCTCTAGAAGTTGGCAACAAGATTGCTTATTATTGGATAATCTAAAAAGAATACAATGGTCTCTCTTTTATAAGACAAGAGAGTGTACAATATTTAGAGATGAGCAATATGGGATAAAGAGAAGAAGAGAATAAAGAGAAATAAGCAAATACACTAAATAAAAGTAGTAAGTGTATATACTAATACTCCCCCTCAAGCTGGAGCATAGATATCAATCATGCCCATCTTAGATGTCATAGCAGTGAATCTCGTCTTCGGAAGAATCTTGGTGAAGATGTCAGCCACCTGATCAGAAGAATGTATGTAGGGAGTAGATATCTGGCCAGATAAGATAGCTTCATGAACAAAATGACAGTCAACCTCAACATGTTTTCTTCACTCATGAAAAGTAGGATTACTGGCAATAAAAGTGGCAGCTTTGTTGTCACAGTACATCGGAATAGGAGAAGAGTCAGAAATGCCAAAATCCTTCAGTAGGCTCTGAATCCAAAATAGCTCACAAGTAGTATGCGCCATGGCGCGATATTCTGCTTCAGCACATGAGCAACCACAGTCTATTTCTTACTTCGCCAAGTAATAAGATTTCCTCCTACAAAGGTACAGTAGCCAGAGGTGGAGTGTCGATCGATTTTACTCCCAACATAGTCAGAGTCAGAATATCCAACAAGCTTACAATGACCATGTTTTTTTATATAGCAAACCTTTCCCAGGAGCACTCTTTAGATATTTAAGAATGTGGCAAACGACATCCCAGTGACATTGACGGGGTTTATCCAGATATCTACTAACAAGCCCAACAGCAGAAGTAATATCAGCATGAGTAATAGCAAGATAAATGAGCTTGCCAACCATGCGGCGATACTGATGATGATCGGGATAGGCAAGAGAGTTCTCATCATCCCAGTTAGTATTTGGATCTAGAGCAGTACTAGCAGGTTTAGCACCAAGAAGTCATGTGTCAGAAAGAAGATCCAGAACATATTTATGTTGAGACAAGCATAAACCAGAAGCAGATCTAGAGACTTCAATCCCAAGAAAGTAACGCAAAGTCCCAAGGTCTTTGGTGAAAGTGTTTCTCCAGATAACACTTAGTAGCCTGAATACCATCAAGAACACTCCCTGAGAGAATAATGTCATCAACATATACAATCAGAATAGTGTTTTTAATGAAGACAGATTGATCGGGCTGGGAGCGTCGAAAAAGAAACTTATGAAGAATGGTACTTAGTTTATCAAACCAAGCACGGGGACTATGTTTTAAACCATAGATAGCTTTTCACAACCTGCAAACTTTGGAGGACTCCCCCTGAAGCACAAATCCTGGAGGTTGTTGCATATAGACCTCCTCATGTAAATCCCCATACAGAAACACATTTTTCACATCCAGCTGATACAAGGGCCAATCAGAATTAATAACAACAGAAATAAGAATGTGTACGGAATTCAACCGAGCCACCGGTGAAAAAGTCACAAAGTAGTCGACCCCATAAGTCTGCGTGTAGCCCTTAGCAACAAGTCTAGCCTTGAGGGGCTCAACCATGCCATTTGGTTGATATTTAACAGTAAACACCCAATGACAGCTAACTGGAGAACAATCAATAGGAGGATCGACTAACTGCCAAGTATTGCGATCAGTAAGAGCTTGCATTTCTGCTTCCATGGCCTGACGCCAAGCTGGATGCTTAATTGCTTGAGAAGCATTTTTAGGAACAGAGACAGTAGAAAGAGCAACAGTAAAATTTGCAAAATTAGTTCCCAAATTATCAGAAGTATAGAAATTTCCAATAGGATGTTTAGTACAAGCTCTAGAAAATCTTATGTCTTTGTTGATAACTTTCAGAGGAGGACTTTCAGCAGGAGGAGCAGTATCATCAATCATAGGTAGAGGTGTCTCCATTAATAAATCCGATGTAAGGGCAGACCCGACAGAGGAGTAGAAAGGTGTGTGCTCAAAGAAAATAACATCAGTAGATACAAACCAAGTCTTTGACACGGGATCATAACAGTGGTACCCTTTCTGAGTGCGAGAGTACCCTAAAAAGACACTTTATTGCTCTAGGATCAAGTTTGGTGAGACCAGGATGAAGATTTTTGACAAAATAGGCTCTCCCAAAGATACGAGGAGGAATAGAAAAGAGGGGCGCATCCAAGTACATGATTTGATAAGGGACTTGATTCCCAAGCACAGAGGACGGCATGCGGTTAATAAGGTAACATGCAGTGGAAACATGCCAAAAACATTGTGGGACATGGTAATGAAATAGTAAAGTACGAGCAACTTCAAGGAGGTGTCGATTTTTGCATTCGGAGACTCCATTTTGCTGTGGAGTGTAGGCACAAGAAGTGTGGTGTATGGTACCCTGTTTGCGACAAAAGTTGCTAACCGAGGCTTGCACGAATTCAAGGGCATTATCAGTGTGAAATTTTTTGATAGGTTTGGCAAACTGGGTACGGATCTCAGCAAAATAAGTAGTAATGGTATCAAGAATAGTAGATTTGTCCTTGAGCAAGAAAATCTAGGTAGTTCTAGAAAAATAATCAATAAAACTCAAAAAGTAGCGAAATCCAGAAATACTGGACACAGAACAAGGACCCCAAACATCAGCATGAATAATATCAAATGGTTGCTTTGAACTAATACATGATTTCTTAGAAAAGGATGCTCGTGTCTTTTTGCCCAATTGGCAAGTCTCATAATGAAAAATAGAATCTAAAACATCAAGAAGTAAATGTTTCAATTTTGCTGTAGAAGGATGTCCCAGACGGTAGTGCCACTGGATGCCTGTCATAGAGGATGTCAGATATGTTGTGGTCTTTGAAACATCCAAGTAATATATCCCATTTGGTCCCTCATGGCCCAAACCAATCGTCGTCCTCGTATGTAGATCCTGAAACACAACACCATCTGGGTCAAAGGTAATAGAGCAACGAAGACTTTTTACAGTTCTGTTGACAGATAACAGATTTATAGGAAATTTCGGAACATAAAGAGTAGACCGCAGAGGCAGGAAACTAGGAGTGCAGATATCACCAATGCCAGTAATAGGTGTCTTAGACCCATCATCCAGTGTAACAGGAGATATAACAGAAGTATTATGTAAGTTAGAAAATAACGCAGGATTTCCAAAGATATGGGATGTCACACCCGAATCAATCACCCATGAATTTTTACCATACTGGGTCAGAAGTGCAGGGCTCCCGTCAGTAGAGGCTTCAGCAGAAGAAGCAAGACGAGCCTGAAGAAGTTTCTCGAACTCTGACCGAATCCAATCAGTAGAAGGAGCAACAGTGGTAGTGGCAGTTTCAGGTTGATCTGTAGTGACTTGGTTTGCCCAGGTTGGCTTGCCATGCTTGATCCAATAGTGATATTCATTGTGGTTTGTGCCTTGCAGAAAGTACAGAAGTGTAGTTCAGTAGTGTTGGAATGTATGCCCTGAGAGCCAATCATGGGATGATTGGTGGGATCCATCAAGATTGAGTTGATAAACATCAAAGGAAAGCTTCCAATTCTTTCTGGTTCAGTCATATGAGATAATGATAGAATAGATTGAATGTCTAGAGAATGGTAGTACTCAATGACGTATGCTTTCAGGTTAAGGACCTGAACGATGAGATCATACAGATGCTAAGAGTTTGTACATTCTTATTATGTCCCTAGTCGGATGTCATTGTGGAAGGTAGATAGACAACAATGGCACACAAGACTAGATTGTGGTGTTGGTTGATGACAGAATCTCATTAGTCATGATATGGAGATATCAAACCAAACACATAGGTACTTGTTAGAGAACAAGTGTACCAGACAGACCCACCGTGAGTTTGACACATGGAACCATGACATGGTAGTCACAGTCAGTTCTCAAAGTGATGGTGGTGAGTGTGATTCTTTGACCTGAAATCACTACACTCAACACATGTCATTGGTTACACTTTGACATCATCAAACACAGTCTTGAAACATGGGTTGTTATAAAGGTGATGATTGGGTGGCTTTGACACATGGGGCTTTTGAGGGGTGATTGATAGATATGGGATTTTTCCCTCTTGAGGGAGTTTGATATCCATGGCCACTTGATGATTATGATTGAGATAGGCTTGTGCACGCATGTGTGAATCAGTATGTGATATTGATTTCATACATATCTCCTCCAATCTACTCTGAGATCAAGAAAGTGAATGAACGTTGACAGGATGATTGTTCCATGCCTTGAGTTCGTTTGGGATATCAATGACAAAGGAATTATACATTTGCTGCAATACCATTCATAGATTGTAGGTTTGAATGTTGTTCTCCAACTTTCTATTTCACTTGGGTTGCATTGATGTGTGACTAGGCACCACTCTTTTCTTGTGAAGTCATAAGTGTTATGAACTTTCACTGCCAATGTGAAATGGACGTGCATGGTCACACACATAGGATTTAACCTGGAAGAGGAGTTTATTCGCAAACAATGTTTAGATTGATTACTAAAGGAGTTTAGTAGTTCAATTAAACACTCAATCAATTGATAGCTTAGTATCATAGTGTTCAAGGTGTTGGACCGATTTATTAGAGTATCAGATTGATTGAAACTGCAATTGACTGATTTTGCACAGTCTGCACTCCCAACCGATCGGCTCATGTGATGAACTGATCGGCTCAGGTTGGTGAACCGATCGGCTCATGTGATGAACCGATCGACTCAGGTTGGTGAACCAATCGACTCATGTGATGAACCGATTGGCTCAGGATAAGTTGAGACGACCAGTTTAAGGGTTGAACCAATCGACTCAACTGGTCCAAACGAGCAAGTTGGGAAAGTCAGGTTGGCAAGAAATTTCTCTTCGTTTCACTTGTCCAATTTTATTGGAACAAGGATTGGTATTTGGATCAATTCGAAACAAAAGATAAAAAGTCAATCGGGAACTGACCAGGGCAGTGAACCGATGGGTTCAGAAATGAACCGATCAGCTCAGGTGTCCCAACTGACGGGTTTAGGTGTGAATCAATCGGCTCAGGTCCCCAACCGACTGGTTCATGCTTGAAAAGATTGGTTCAGCTGGCGTAGTTTGTTGTTTTGTGGAAAATCTCGAACCCTTCTACTCCTGCTTTAATCTCGCATTGCCTGGGGTTGAGAACCATGTCCCATAACCCTCCTATATATAGGGGTATTGGGGGCTTCTTAGAAACAACAACTCAGAACACTAGTTGCTCTGCAAAGTTGTCATTCTCTCTGGTTGTGGTAACCGAGAGAGCCCGAGCAAGTGCTACGCGATAAGGGAGGCACAACAAGGGAAAGACAACTGCAGAAAAGTGATTGGTGGTAGGAGAGTGTGTCGGTGACTAGTACACAGACAGGAGGGTATGAATCCTTTCGGTGCCTTGTGTGACAAGGCGATCAGAGTTCCAGGTGGTCTGTGTAGACTACTTCAGAGGTGGGAGACTTCTGCCACTCGGAGGACATGTGTCAATCCCGACAGTCCCAGTGAGACCAGGAGCTGCACAGACATCGTCCAAGACCAGAGGTGAAGACCGCGCAAGCCGTGAGGTAACATCGCCGAGCAAGCCTCGGGACAAGGTACGCCTCTACAAACCATCCTTCCTACTGTATAGTCATTGATGCGATTCCTTTATTCTGGGTTTGGGAGGAGAAAATTATTGTTTCTGCTACCTTCTCTACCTCTCCTTAAACCCAACAGTGGTATCAAAGCAAGGTTAACTGCTCTATACTTTAGGATTATCAATGTGATCGATTTTTATTTGTCACCTTTATTTATTGCATACGATGTGAATAAAATTGGCTTTATGCATGTCCAATCCTAAATCCACAAATCCCAATATACATATATGATATGTAATATGAATGCACTTGATACACGTCGCCCTTAAACGAGTTTTGTGGTGGATGTATAGCATGGTTATGGCCAATAAACCCTTTGTATGTGTGTTTGGTTGAATGTGGTTTCTTGCATCTCAGTCTGCGCACCGATTCCCAATCTCTTATTCCTGATGTACTCGAGATAACTCGAGATTTCTTCCCTACCTTTGTTCCCCCTGAATGTAACTCAGGGTTTCCCTATACAAATGTAAATAGAACTTCTATTTCCTATTATGTCAAAGAACGGTGGACAACCTGACGACAATTGAGACGATCGGTTCAAGGCGTGAACCGATCGGTTGGCATTCTAGATGACCAGTTCGCGGAGCGAGATGAGCGGGTGGCGGCCATGAGGAGATGCAAGATGACCAGACGAACCGATCGGTTGGAGGAGCCAATCGATCGGCTGGTGTCACCCAACCAACCGGCCTGATGGCGAGCCGATCAATCATGGAGATGAGTTGATCAAACCCAGTAAAGGCAAAGCACAGAGTTCATCTTGTACAGGTTGAATGTGATGTAGACCTAGATGACTGTGATTTCTCTTGGCTCGAGGAATCACATTAGGATTCCCATAATCATCGCTTTTATCGTTTCACATGTTTCCTGTGGTATATAACATGTATATGTTACGTACTATATATTGTGATGATTGGATATGTATATATACCTATGAAACTAAATCCCTCATTAAATATTAAAGTTTTAGATGCCTTCCAAATGTGACACATGTGAAAAGCTTGATCGGCCAAGTGTGGGCATGCCCTAGCATGGTGCACCGTCTATCTCATGGAAGTGTGAAGGATGGATATGTGGGTCTGCCCTAGCAGGGTGCATATTTATCGTGTTGGCTTTGGGTTAGAATTAACAAGGTGACCTAGATAGGATCTAGCACCTTGAGGCATGGAGGTGATCATGGTAAGGAGTTGCATATTCCATATTTCAAGAGTTGCATATGATGCAATTGGCAATAGTTGCCAACTTGAAAGATCTAAGTTATGGGTGACTGCCTTAGCTGGTCCATGACTCAGAGGATTTCAGGATCTTGACCCACTAGAAGATTGAACACTGCAATCTTCCGAATTGATGGTGAGGGCTATCAATTTGAACAAAAATAGTGGGAGCGATAATTAATTAAAGTCCTAATTATATCGTCAACCTTTCAAATCAATCAAATAAGTCAAAATTAAGTTTTGGACTAAATTGCATATATTTCCTTTTGTAGTACAAATGACAACAAACAACAATCATTTTTCATTGCGATCGGTCCTTGAAAAGGACAAGCTGGATGGGACTAACTTCCACGACTGGTTTAGGACATTGAGAATTGTTCTCACTCAAGAGCGAAAGCTATATGTCATGGATACTCCAGTTCCAGAGGAACATGCCCCTACCGCACCAAAGGCGGAAAGGGATGCTTATAAGAAGCATTCTGAAGATGGCATTGATGCAAAGTGCTTGATGTTGTGCTCAATGAACCATGAGTTGCAGAGTTAAAATGAGAACATGGGTGTCATTGAGATGATTCAGCATCTCAAGAACATGTATGAAGATCAAGCACGACAAGAGAGATATGATGTCTCCAGGGTGCTATTCAAGTGTGTCATGATAGAAGATCCAGTTGGTCCTCAAACGCTCAAAATGATTGGGTATGTGGAGAACCTAACAAGACTGGGATTTCCCCTGAGCTAAGAGTTGGCTACTGACATGGTATTGCAATCATTGCCAGAATCCTACAATCAGTTTGTGATGAACTACAACATGAACAACTTTGACAAGTCATTGACAGAGTTGTTGGGCATGTTGAGGACAACCGAGGATAAAATAAAGAAGGACAAGCCTAAATCTGTGATGATGATCAACAACAAGAAAGGTAAGTCCAAGCGCAAGGGCAAGGGAAAGGCTAAGAAAGGTTCTGATGCTAGCCAGTGGCCCAAGTCATCTTCAACTCTCAAAGCCAAGGGAGGTGTGACCAAGAGAGGCAATTGTCACCATTAGAAAAACCAGGACATTGGAAAAGGAATTGTCCTCTCTATCTGGAAGAACTAAAGAAGAAGGAGGCGACGAACGTCTCCACCTAAAGGTGTCATGAAATAAACTTGTAACATTTTTGAGGTATATGATACCAAGATATAAAATGTAAAGCACCCAATAAATGGGGCAAGTGTTGCCACCATAGATAGGATTACTTTAGTTTATTTTCATCCTTGAAGGCATGTAATAGAGTTATGAACTGCTATTTCATATTTTCCAATGGATAGAAACACCTTATTTTTGCATATTGTATGACAATAATGGCAATTAATAAAGTTGATGTTTCGTTGTGGCAATGCCTTGTTTATCTTGTGGTACTTGGTATGTATAAGATAAAATGATACCTAAAAGTTATTGATAACTCAAACAATCAAATTAACATAAATCATGAGAAATTCATTTCTAGTTTCCATATGATGGATAAAATCTAGACTCTTTTGGTTAGAGAACCAATAAGAGACATGAATCTCTTAGACATGATTAATCAATCTTCACTAGTAATTGTGGGAGAATGATTATTCTATTAGGTATAATACATGTGATGTATTTACATACCTATTAGAATTAATGCTAGTACTTCAAGCGGTGTTTAGAGAAATGCCAATATGAACATCTTGAAGAGTTCAAGAATATCATAAATGAAGTACAAATTTGGTAAAGTGTTAATTCTTGATGAGATCAATGAATGAAATACTTGGACCAAATGTTTGAGAACCTTATGAGTGATTATGATAGTGTATCATACTAAACTCATGATTAAGGCATGGTGGTGTCTAAATCAAGAAGGAGTCATACTCTAAAGAGTTAGAGGATGATTATCAAATAACTAAATTCTTCTAAAATAAAAGAATACCCCACACTAATAAAGGACATTAAGAATCACAAAGGGTTGCGAGTTCTTATATCCTTGACAGATACACCTCAATCATCTATGTGATGAGTTGGTCATGTGATGAGTTGGTCATGTGATGAGTCAACTATCTAGATGAATATGAGGAACCGGATTTTGAGTTATGGTTTATGACCATTACATCCTAAATGACTTCCATGTGAACCATAAGGTATGACCTTGATGGTAGCACCCATTGGGATGAAATCCATAAGTGCGAATGAGTCTTAAGCATTAAAAAACATGGATAACATTTTGAGAAGGATGATGCTTATTGATTGAAACTTAATGACTAAGAGATTTGCATACAGAAACTAAAATTGCATTCCAATGAGGAATAAAACAAGGATGTGTACATGACACAACCTATAATGTTTATGAATCCATTAATGCAAATGAAGTCTATAAGTTACAATGGACTAATCAATGTGATTGATTGAGTATAAGCAACTCAGAGCTGGATCTTTATTTTGATAATATAGTCAAAGGGTTTGACTGATATGTCAAAGATAAAGAAGGGATCTGTGTTTTAGTGGGAGCATATTCACATTCCACATGTTGATGTGGAATGGAAATGTAATGGAAATCCAAAGTGGAAATTATCTTTAGGGAAGATAGAGACATTTCCTATGTAATAGGAACAGAGATCTATAGAGATAGTTCTCGAAAACCTCTTGACCTGAAAAGAGAAAGCATACATTGGCAATCTATACTGAAGGGTTCAGTGTGCACAGATTCAGTGGGAGAAAACTTATCCATGTTACATGGAGTTAGTATCCCAAGGCCAAGTGTCTAATTCTTATGAAGAATGGGAACACTAAGAATAGATATGGATCTATCATGCATGTAATTATCCCATTAGCTTGCATGTATGGACATAGAAAGAATAAAATGCATTCATCATCTTGTATGTAGGACATGACAATATGATGTGCTCATCCTGATAATTCGTATGTGGGTCATGATGAGTGGATGTCTGTCTAGTTCCAGTAAAGGTTACTGTTATACCATGAGAACTTGATAAGTACTTGAGAAGTACTAGTTCTATGGAAATAAGGAAGGGTTCACTGTAAAGAGTTACACTGATGTGAACTTCTGAAAAAGACAGAAAATTAATCACAAAATATATATGGGCTATATAAAAGTGAATATTTATTGATAAATGGAAACGGTCCAATAAAGGCGTTTAAAAGGAAAAGTCATGCATTCGTGTGTTAGAGAAAATTATTGGATGCTATATGGATCTGGAAGTTCATGAGATGAACTTATAGATATTCTAATCTTTGATGACAAGTAAAGAGTACTTGGTCATGCAATGTGACTAAAGGTTACCAAAGGAATACTAGATCGCATATTACGACAACTCCATCTCATACGTGTGACGTACAACGAAGAGATGAGAGACATGCAGTTAATACCGACTCTATCAAGGTGTTGCCATAACTCACTGCATAAAACTAGAGCATAGTAACATGTGGGACATGTTTGAAGATCACTAAGAATATGATTCAAGGGTGATTGGCTCACAGTGCAAGTGGGAGTCTGTTGGTATGTATGCCCTGAGAGACAATCATGGGATGATTGATAGGATGCATCAATATTGATTTGATAAACATCAAAGGCAAGCTTCCAATTCTTTCTGGTTCAGTCATATGAGATAATGATAGAACATATTGAATGTCTAGAGAATGATAGTACTCAATGACATATGCTTTCAGGTTAAGGACCTGAATGATGAGATCATACAGATGCTAAGAGTTTGTACATTCTTATTATGTCCCTAATCGTATATCATTATGGAAGGTAGATAGACAACAATGACATACAAGACTAGATTGTGGTGTTGGTTGATGATAGAATCTCATTAGTCATGATATGGAGATATCAAACCAAACACATAAGTACTTGTTAGAGAACAAGTGTACCAGACAGACCCACCATGAGTTTGACACATGGAACCATGACATGGTAGTCACAGTCAGTTCTCACAGTGATGGTGGTGAGTGTGATTCTTTGACCTGAAATCACTACACTCAACACATGTCGTTGGGTACACTTTGACATCATCAAACGCAGTCCTGAAACATGGGTTGTTATAAAGGTGATGATTGGGTGGCTTTGACATATGGGGCTTTTGAGGGGTGAGTGATAGATATAGGATTTGTCCCTCTTGAGGAGTTTGATATCCATGGCCACTTGATGAGTAGGATTGAGATAGGTGTGCGCACGCATGTGTGAATCAGTATGTGATATTGATGTCATACATATCTCCTCCAATCTACTCTGAGATCAAGAAAGTGAATGAATGTTGACAGGATGACTGTTCCATGCCTTGAGTTCATTCGGGATATCAGTAACAAAGGAATTATACATTCACTGTAACACCATTCACGGATTGTAGGATTGAAAGTTGTTCTCCAACTTTTTATTTCACTTGGGTAGCATTGATGTGTAACTAGGCATCACTCTTTGCTTATGAAGTCATAAGTGTTATGAACTTTCACTGCCAACGTGAAATGGACATGCATGGTCACACACATAGGATTTAACCTGGAAGAGGAGTTTATCCATAAATGATGTTTAGATTGATTACTAAAGGAGTTTAGTAGTTCAATTGAACACTCAATCAATTCATAGCTCAGATCAAAGTGTTCAAGGTGTTGGACCGATTGATTAGAGTATCAGATTGATTGAAACTGCAATTGACTGATTTTGCATAGTCTACACTTCCAACCGATCTGCTCATGTGATAAATCGATCGGCTCAGGTTGGTGAACCCATCGGCTCATGTGATGAATCGATCGGCTCAGGTTGGTGAACTGATCGGCTCATGTGATGAACCGATCAGCTCAAGATAGGTTGAGACGACCGGTTCAAGGGTTGAATCGATCGGCTCAACTGGTCCAAACGAGCAAGTTGGGAAAGTTAGGTTGGCAAGAAATTTCTCTTCGTTTCACTTGTCCAATTTGATTGGAACAAGGATTGGTATTTGGATCAATTTGAAACAAAAGAAGAGAAGTCAATTGGGAACTGACCAGGGCAGTGAACCGACCAATTTAGAAATGAACCGATCGGCTCAGGTGTCCCAACCGACCGGTTCAGGTGTGAACCGATCAGCGCAGGTCCCCAACTGACCAGTTCATGCTTGAAATGATCGGTTCAGCTGGCGCAATTGGTTGTTTTGTGGAAAATCTCGAACCCTTCTACTCTTGCTTTAATCTCGCATTGCACGGGGTACAGAACCATGTCCCATGGCCCTCTTATATATATAGGGGTATTGGGGACTTCTCAGAAATAACAACTCAGAACACCAGTTGCTCTGTAAAGTTGTCGTTCTCTCTTGTTGTGGTAATCGAGAGAGCTCGAGCAAGTGCTACCCGACAAGGGAGGCACAACAAGGGAAAGACAACTATAGAAAAGCGACTGGTGGCAGGAGAGTGTGTCGGTGACTAGTACGCCGATAGGAGGGTATGACTCCTTCTGGTGCCTTGTGCAACAAGGCGATCGGAGTTCTAGGTGGTCTGTGTGGACTACTTTAGAGGCGAGAGACTTCTGTCGCTAGGAGGACAGTTGTCAATCCTGACAGTCCCGGTGAGACCAGGAGCTGTACAGATACCATCCAAGACCGGAGGTGAAGACCGCCCAAGCCGCGAGGTAACATCATTGAACAAGCCTCGGGACAAGGTACGCCTCTACAAACCATCCTTCCTACTATATAGTCAATTACATGATTCCTTTATTCTGGGTTTGGGAGGAGAAAATTATTGTTTCCGCTGCCTTCTCTGCCTCCCTAAAACCCAACAAGTAGTCTCAGTACCAGAGCCACATCCAGGTGTAGAGGAGTGCCCGTGACCACGGCCCCGTCCTCGACTGCGGCCATGAGAGGAGTCGCCTGTGCGAACAGTAAGGGCCGCTCCATCAGAAGTGTCAGGCAAAGACTGAGATACATAAGGTAGACATTGAACACGTTTCAAAACATCTCGCAGTGTAGGCAGAGGATCACTCGAGAGAATCTGATCAACAACTCCAGCGAAGGAGGAGGGTAGACCAACGAGGAACTGGACAAGCTGAAGTTCGTTCCGTTGACGCTGGATTTCAGTGATGTCGGCAGAAAGTGGATGGTACACTTGAAATTCATCCCAGAGAGCACATCAGTTGTTGTAGTAGTCCTCGATAGAATCAATAGTAGAAAACTCTTGCTTGGCCAGCTACTTGAAGATCTCAAACACCTTCTTTGGATTTTGCTGGTGAGAGTATACATGGGAGAGTTGGTCCCACATATCCTTTACAGTCTTCAGACGAAGGAGAGACTGGATGATCTTCGGTTCGGCGTTGTTGACCATCCAGGTCATAACACCATAGTCCTCCTTGAACCAGAGATCATAGGCCTGCTTGGTCTTGTCATCAGCATCAACAGTGGGAGCGTCCGGTCCCTTGGAGATAGATGAGAATAGCACCCTTGTGCTTTAACGTAGATTTCAAATGAAGCTACCTAGAGGTGATAGTTGGAGCCATTAAACTTCACAGTAGTAACACACAGAGTACGCGGAAGATCCGGATTCGTCATCGGAAGGTGCAATCAGGGGCAGAAGCACAGGCACATAGAACAGTAGTAGTCAGCAGTCAGAGGCAGAAGTCCAACACATGGACTAGTAGTAGAAGGTAGAAGATCCACACATGGATCTTAGAAAAACCCACGTAGGGTCAGCAGATGAAAAGAAAAACCTACGCCAACATGGAGGATCAGTCACTCCACCATGAGGCGCAGGCAAACAGAGAGGATGAAGCCTGTTACTCCGTCAACGTGCCAGAACTGGAAAGTTACCGAGGCTGTCCGAAGATTTCAAAAAGAGAAACAGAGCTAGACGGAGGGGCCTGTGGTGGATTCGGCCACAAAGATGGGAGAAGGGAAGGAGGTTGGTGGAGAGATTGGATGGGAGGGTGGTGGTAATGTAGCGAGCGGTGGAAAAAAAGGTGGGGTGGCGACGACTAGGGTTGGTGGAGAAGATGGCGGCTAGGGTTGGGGTGAGAGAGGGATTAGGTTTAAGGTGGATCGGCCCGCTCCGATACCATCTAGAAGTTGGCAACGAGATTGCTTATTATTGGATAATCTAAAAAGAATACAATGGTCTCTCTTTTATAAGACAAGAGAGTGTACAATTTTAGAGATGGGCAATATGGGATAAAGAGAAGAAGAGAATAAAGAGAAATAGGCAAATACACTAAGTAAAGAAAAGCAGTAAAGTATATATACTAATAATTTCAATATGCTTGATGCGCTTATAGAAGATGAGGTTTTTTTTTCAATGATGTGGGAACCACCCCTGAGGAAGCGCCACAATTGTGACCCCCTGGCGGCGTAAACCCCCGGCTTTCCCCAACTACCCACACATCGGGGTCAATAAGATAAACTCACGCAGAGGTCGAGGTGCGTGACGGAACCAAGGATTGCTGAAGCTTCACAACCGGGGATTCAAACTCGAGTCCCTACTTCGGAGAGCTCGGGCCTTCTCCACCGAGCTACAACCCCCTCGATAAAAGACGAGATTGTTAGCAAGGAAGGTTTTTTTTAAATTAGTCATTCATTCATCCTGTGGTCGGGGGGTTTCGAACCTGAAACCTCTCAGTCTTATATCAATACTTTTACCATATGGGTGACATCTCTTTGGCAAGGAAGGTTGTTTATATGATTGTCCTAGTACGTAGGTATGTGTGTCATAATATTAATATTGTGTCTAAAATTGGACAAAGAGACTATGCCTACAAAAGTTCACATGAGGGTGTGAGCTATTGCTCTATGTTCAGCTTCTACTATCGGATCTTGCCACCAAATTCTATTTTTTGCTCCTCTGCATAACAAGATTGCCTCGAACAAAATTATAATAACCAAAGGTAGGGTTGAGCATCGGTCCAGAACCGAATCGGACCGAACTGGATTTCAACAAATATATGGACCGCAGACCGGACCGTTTTGAGGACCATACCGTTTTGTGATAGGACCGAACCGGACTGTTTGGACCGTAATCAGCCTTTTTTACATGTTTTACAACTTATTTAATTGTGCAAAGTTGATAATCTTAGTCATTTCTAACAATTATATAACTTTAGTATCAAACATTTATACTAGTAGTGACTATATATGTACTTTATTTGTAGTTATTATAGAATACACCTTCATATATATATATATATATATATATATATATATATATATATATATATATATATATATATATATATATATATAGGCCATTCATTCATTGCCCGCGCGGGTAGCCTGGATTTTGGCTACCCGGCAGCCCAAAAAGTAACTCTCCTGGCTAAGAAAGTAACTCTTCTGTAAAAAAAAGTAACTATGGTGTCAAAAAAGTAACTCTGCTGCCAAAAAAAGTAACTATGTACAAAATATACAGTAGATATATATAAGGATGGGTTTTTTTATTTTGGAGGGGCAAATGATATTATTTTTGGCTAAAATTTTTTGGAGAGCTTGACAAAATAGTCCTCTACAATTGCGAAAAAAAAATTTGAAAAAAAATAATTGGAAGGGTGGGCGGGTAGCTACCCACGCGGGCAATGAAGATGGGCCCATATATATATATATATAGGGTAGCGATCCAGTGAGAAACATCCTACGGTGAGAGCATGAGAGGCATTTGAATAACTATAAATTTGTAACTATTTTTTAAAATCCAACCATATAGATGGAAAAAGCATCATTTCATTTACCTTGTCGCAAAAAATCATTACAATCAGACATTGTTTACATGTCCATATGCACAATATACACTTTTTACATCCAACGGTCAGCCTGAAATTCAATATAGAGCGTCGAAAAATATTTGGTTGTTGTGAATGATCTACGAATTGGATGGTGATAAAATTTTATAGGAAGGTAGATATTAAGGTATACTTGTAATCTGTACGGTTGGATTATGAAAAATTGATCTATGTGGAGAGTTATTCAAATGCCTCTCATGCTCTCACCAGATATGTTTCTCACTGGATTGTTGCTCTCTCTCTCTCTCTCTCTCTATATATATATATATATATATATATATATATATATATATATATAATAGAAAAGTCAGTCAGCGGCCGGACCAACTTTGGACCAGACCGGACCGAAGACCGAACTCATCGAAATTCCCAGACCGCGGACCGGACCGAACTCAAAATGGACCTGACCAGACCGAATTGAGCAGTCCGGTCCGATTTTGCGATCTGGACCATTATTTACTCACCCCTAACCAAAGGTAGAGGTTCTATTAAAGAGAGAGCCTAACATCAGAATAGCCAATAACATTGAAGTGTCCATTTCTAATGTAATCGTGTTATTTGTGAGGAGCTTGTTTAAATACCATAAAGCATGAAAACATGTCGAGGACATTGTTTGTAAGCATTCATGGACAGAATACAGGACAATATATGGTCGGGTGATTGTAAGAGATCGTAGTTTCCTAAGAAGCCCTTTAAACTTAGATTTATCCTTAAGAGCAATTTAGGTAGTGTTTCAACGATCATGTGTCTAATTCAAAGGAGAAACAACGGGTCAAAAACCAAGCACATACGTCTAATATGTGTAGGGTATAGTTACTATGAGATAGAGATATCCAGATTTTTCTATGGGCTACCTCAAATACAAGGAAATATTAGAGTTTGCCTAGATCTTCCCTGATGAGTGTCGTAGCATATAGCATTTTGTATAATTAATTCCTGCGTTATCGCTATCAGTAGGATAATATCATCGACATAAAATAATCAAGATGACTATCCTTATTGTAGTTTTCCTAATGAATATGGAACGATCACAATGCGATGTAGAAAAGCCAAAAGCACATAGGATCAAGGTTTGAAGTGTGTGAGGCACATAGAGGTGTTTTCATCTCATCTAGGGGAGGCATCCACCCACACACCCACACCCACACACACACACACACACACACACACACACACACACACACACATATATATATATATATATATATATATATATATAGAGAGAGAGAGAGAGAGAGAGAGAGGCTAGAATACACTCGAGTGTATTCGGAGCAGAATACACTCAAAATAGTTTTTCATGATGCAATATTTTTTTCAAAAATCTAATCCGTTGATTTTCTTAAACATCTTGTGAATAGCTCATATGCAAACTTTGAGCACATTTGGACAATTATCGGTCATGTTATAAAGACCACAAAAATTATGCATTTCAAATTAGTTTCACGCGTCGATTTTGTTGCCCTCGGATGAGTGACTTACACTCATCCAAATGGGCTCAAAATTTGTATGTAGCCTAATTATAGTATGACGGTGAAGATCAATGGTTTACATCTTGTAAAAAATAGTCTTGATATGCAAACACACTTGAGTGTATCCGTGCGATCTGTACACTCGAGTGTATTCTAGCCTGACTATATATATATATATATATATATATATATATATATATATATTATATATATATATATATATATATATTTATATATATATATGTGTGTGTATGTGTGTGTACTTATATATTTATATATATGTATATGTATATATATGGAAAAAAACCCAAAATAGCATACTTTGTTAAAAATAATACCCTCTATAGCACCTCATTGAAAACAATTCCAAATATTAGCCCACTTCGTAGTGAAAACGCCATTTCAATTGACATTTTTGTAGTGCAAGTTCAGAAGGCGTCGTTCCATTTGACATTTTTTTACAAAAAAATAAAAAATGAAAGAAAAGAATTGAGAAAACGTCAACTTAATTGACGTTTTCACTTTGAATCGAAGAGTGAAAATGTCAATTCAGTTGGCGTTTTCTCACTTTTCTTCTATTTTTGAATTATTTTTTTAATTGACAAACATTAAATCGTCTCACGGCTTTGAACTTGGACTAGAAAAATGTCAAATAAAATGGTGTTTTCACTACAAAGTGGGCTATATCCGGAATTATTTTCATTGAGGTGCTATAATGGGTATTATTTTCCACAAAGTGTGCTATATCTAGAATTATTTTCATTGAGGTGCTATAATGGGTATTATTTTCCACAAAGTGTGCTATTTTGATTTTTTTCCCTATATATATGAATTTGAATACATATATGTACTTTTATATAGTTACACACACATATAAACACACTTATACTATATAGACATAGTTATAGTCATATATACATGTACAAAATAAGAAATATATTATATCATTTACATATATACAATTACAAATGCACACATATATACAGATATATAATTGTAGATACAAACATAGTTATGAGTATACACATATGCATATATACATACAACTATGTGGGTACATACATGAAAAATATAATAATATACATATAAAACATAACTATAGTTGTAAACAAACAAACATAAACACACACGTAAAGAAATATGCATATATATGCAATTTTGGGTTAGTTTGGCCCCTACTAAGCCCAAAATAGGGTAAATAGTCTTTTTTCATGTGCCTCGCAAATGCCCCAACGCCTCAAGCTCCTCGAGACGCTCTCATAGACTGAGGTGCAAGCCTCTCACAGGTAGACCGGGGCTTAAGCCATAGGGCGTACTGGAGATTAGGGCTGTAAATGGACATGGGTATACCTACATACCCTCAAATCCATACCCTCTAAACCCGTCATAGGTATAAGTTTTTATAACCATATAACCGCTTACTCTTATACCCACATATCCGCCTCTTATTGGGTATGGTTATGGTTATGTATGTACCCATACCCTGTATACCCATAAATATATTTTTATATATATAATTTATACTAGAATGTAATGGTGCATATTTTAGCACTCAAAATTTGTAAGTATATATATCTTAAAATAGTAAAAGTTTTTATTAGAATGTAATGATCCATATTCTATTAATACTATAGTCAAACTCTGTAATATTCCCCAGTAGAGCCGATAGTAATCATTTCTTTTAATATTTTGATTTAGTTGTATCAACATGTTACTCTGGGTTGTCCATTATACAATGACATATTATATACTTATCAACTGTTATATGCACGCAATATATAATGTATTTGATGTCATACTAGTATCAATATCATGTAATTTGTCCGGTGTTTGTTATACCCAAAGTTTATATTGTGTTATTGTAGCAAGTCTATTCATAACCATATACCCAGTTACCCATCCAATACCCATTGGTTATGTGGGTATGTATATGGTGTGGGTATATCATTTGAAAAAGTGAGTATATATCCATACCCATACCCGCTTAGCTAAATGGTTAAGGTTATGGATATGACCATAACTGCACCATATCCTACCCATTTACACCCCTACCGGAGACTATCTCAATCTGAGGTGCATTTTTATAGCCATGCATAGGATATAAGAGAGCTTACTAAACGAGTCATGTGGACTTTATTTTATTCCAAATACAGCATTATGAAGTTTGCATATTTCCTATAAACACTCCCCCTAGACAGCACAAGTAGGGGTTTGTTGCATGTATACAGTCACCTAAACATCGTCGAATAAGAAAGCATCTTTTACGTCCAATTGACGAATCGTCCTTTGTTGAAAACAACAATAAGAAGTGTACGGAATTGAATCCGGACATAGGAGAAAAAGATCTCAAAGTAGTCTACACTTGATTCATGCATGTAACCTTCGATAACCAGGTAGAATTTAAGTGCTATAGTTCCATCAAAACGGTACTTAACTGATTAGACCTAGCAGCACTTGTATGCCTTAAGGGTACGGGGTAGATTCACCAATAACCAAGTACTACGGGAATGTGAAGCAACCATCTTAGCATCCACAACTTTATTTCAATGAGAGTGAAATAAGGCTTATGTGGCCATCTGAGGAATTGGAAATAGTAGTTGTGGGAGGAGATGTACGAGGAAGAAGTTAGGGGAGGGAAACATGCAAATAGGAGTGGTGGTAGTAGACTTGGGAGGAGAATTTAGGACACAGAATTATGATATAAGAAACATGCACATAGCAGTAGGTGGGAGCATAGGAGGAAACTTCACAAATAGTAAGATGCATTCCTAGCAGTAATAGACAACGTATGAGACACAATCAGAAAACAAAAGCAAGAATAGGGACAAACATAGGAGGAAGTTGAATAAAATAAAAACTAAAAGCAGTATGAGGTTGACATGTTTACAGCAATTGCATAGGAGCGTCTAGATAGTCGTCCAGCCCACCTCATCTAACTCGACTATGATCCCTAGGCACCTAGGTGAGAGGGACCTATAGAGCACCTAGGACGTATAGGCATCCCTACATGCTCTCCCTAGCATGGTTCTAAAAAATGCGCTTCGAGGCTTAAGAGGTGTACGCCTCGAGGCGAGGCAGTCTCCGGTACGCCTTGAGGCTTAAGCCTCAGTTTATGTGAGGCGTATCGAGGCGTTAGAGGCGCTAAAGCATAAGCCTCGGACTCTGTGTCTAAAAAAAGTCTATACTATCCTATTTTGGTCTTAATAGAGGCCAAATTAACCCAAAATTGTATGTATATAGAGATATATAGGTGTATATTGATCAATATGTATCTTTGTTTGTTGACAACTATGGAAATGGTGCTACTTTTATCATTTTATGTTGTTGTATGTACACATAATCATGTGTATGTGTATATATGCATCTGTGTATACTTATAACTATGTATATATGTATAGATATGTATCTATATATACATGTGTATTTGTAATAGTATATGTATATCTCTCTATATATATTTCTATTTTTTGAGTTAGGAGAGACATTAGTCTCCCCCCTCCCTCAGAGAGCATGCCAGAGCCCGAATGACTGCAAGGGTGATAAATATTGTGCACAATGGGAGGTTCGAACCCGGGTCCCCCGGGGAGGACTTTCCGTGCTCAACCATCCGCGCTACACATGATGGGTATATATTTCTGTTATATATGTAAATATGTATAGTACGTAATAGAAATATGTCTACATAGTAATAGTACATCTATATATATTTCAAATTCATAGTAATAGTACATCTATATATATTTCAAATTTATATATATGTAAATATGTACAGTTATTATATATATACATATATATATATAGAGAGAGAGAGTCAGGCTAGAATACACTCAAGTGTACAGATCGCACGAATACACTCAAGTGTGTTTTTGTATCAAGACTATTTTTTACAAAATGTAAACCATTGATCTTCGTTGTCATACTATAACTAGGCTACATACAAATTTTGAGCCCATTTGGATGAGTACAATTCCCTCATCCAAGGGCAACAAAATCGACGCTCAAAACTAATTTGAAATGCATAATTTTTGCGGTCTTTATAACATGACCTACAAATGTCCAAATGTGCTCAAATTTTGCATATGAGCTATTCACAAGATGTTTAAGAAGATCAATGGATAAGATTTTTGAAAAAAAAATATTACATCATGAAAAACTACTTGAGTGTATTCTGCTCTGAATACACTCGAGTGTATTCTAGCCTGACTCTCTCTCTCTCTCTCTCTCTCTCTATATATATATATATATATATATGTGTGTATTGTATAAAATTGAAATTATTCTGTATACTATATACATGTATGTATATGTATTCATATACACATTATATTGGATTATATACGTATATGTATATATATGTTTATATGTATATGTATATTGTTTATATATATAATATATATATGTATATATATACATATTTATATGTACACCTCAGTACAATCTGAGGCTTACGCCTTGCCTCGCTGAGATGAAAACGCCTTGATGCGCCTCACACACTTTAAAACCTTGCTCCCTAGTAACTATGTTTTGGTCAAACAAAGGTTATCGATGAGAATATTCACCTCCAAACTTGTAGTAGAGAAAATCAAAGTATCCTCAAAGGCAACATCCTCACTTAGACCAAAAGCATTTAGAAAGTGGGTAAAATCAATAATACCCCTGTTATGCGTGAGATAATCTAGAAGGCAACAATTGATAACGTGGGGTGATTATTTGTCAAGTAAGGATTAATTATTGTGTACAATATATAGACAACCAAAAATCTTTTGTGGTGGGCCAAAGATAGCCTCATGTGGGTATAATGGGGAATATGAAATGGAATTATCTAATCCAGGAGGGAATGTGGTTGATAAGTTAACTATCCAATGAATGACGTTTGGCCAAAAATATTCAGGAGCATTCGTTTCAAACATAATAGTACAGGATACATCAAGAAGATGGTGATTCTTCCTTTTCACTGCAACATGTCGAAGTAGTGAGTAGAGGCACAATAGCTTAAACATCAGCGGTAGATAGTTGGTTGCCCATTCAGGGTTACTATGTATTTTCCAACATTTGTATATATAGTGATTATGGCAGACGTCGGTACAAGCAATGTTGTTGGGGGGGTAGATGCAAAAGAATGCCCTCAGTCTATTGAGAAGTACAATGATGTCTACATGTAAGACCATAACTGTAATAAACCACAATGGCAGTGGCCTCCAAAGGAGACATAAAGGAATTAATGTCATATGCACTTATAGCTGGCAAGAAACAAGAGAAATTGAATGGGTTCCATCTCTTAGCTTAGTTGCTAAAGAATTTTTATTTCTATCTTCAGATGATGGATAAAATTTGTGTCATGACATAGGCCAAAAAAATTATTCATAATGGAAGTCAAAGCTAGAAGTGTCAAACGAGTGAAAGAGTGTTGATTATCTAGTGAGTTCAAAAATACGGGTGACATTCTCTTTTGAAGAATTATTCAAAGAAATATGATCCCAAGATTCTTTGTCTATAGCAAAGAAAACTATATTACAATCATTTGATTGTTCTATACTATTAAGGATCCATGAGATAATTTAGGTTAGGATCCTTTCCAGACCAAGATTTCCACTTGATCAGATCAATGTCATTTTTCTTTTTTGGTGTGTGGTGATGTGCTTGAGAGGCCTGCTAGAGTGAGCATGGATCTAGAAGAATCAGGCACACATGGTGTAGTTGTCACGATTGAGTGTGACAGAGGTAATACACCAACCTGCAATATCAAAGCTATCACGAATTGTCGATGAAACCATCTATATTAGGTAGAGATAGAAATTGGGATATAGATCATATCAGATCCATCAGTAAGCAAGCAGTGATAGTTAGTAAATAGAGTGTCAAATTGAGATGTCTTAGATACATACATTGTAATTTAGGAGGGTATGTGGCAAAAGTTAGGAAAAAAGGCCATGTGATAGAGAAGGATTTTGGCTCATGAAGATCTAATGTGCGGGGGGGGGGGGTACTTTTTTAGTGGTAGAATGATGAGGTGGGAGGAAAAGGGGAGAAGAGGGATGGAAATTACAAGGAAAAGATGGGGGTCAGGGGTTTATAATAGAAGCAGTAGAAGGAGAAGTGAAGTTGTTAATGGTGTTGTGTTGGCAGAAGGATCACGACAACTAAAGAAGGCTATATATATCCTGAATCAGGACCCTCAGGCTTGGTCTGATAAATTGAGTCAAGATTCGATTTTGTTTGGCTTCTAGAGGTCTCATTCTAATCATTTTGTTTTGTCAAAAATGTTGATTCTAGGATTATTAATTTGATAGAGTATGCGAATGATGTTAATTTATTTGGGAATAACTATTGCATACTTCATGCTACCAATGAAGATGTGGCAAGCACTTTTCAAAAGAGATCTCAGCAATCTTCATTATCTTTTAGGAAATGAAGTTTCTTGTTCTTGATGGTGTTTGTGTAAGTCATCATAAATACGTTCTAGATAATTTACAAGAAACCGATACACTGGGAGCTAAAAGTTGGTATACCTCTTGATCCTAGCACAAATTGGGAGGATCAATCTTCTCCTTATTCATATAACAAACAATATAGGAGATTCATATTGGTTGGTGAACTTATCTATTGTAATATGACTAGATCTAACATTGCATCATCACTTATGTTCTGGGACTTTAGTCGATATATGATCTATAAAGCGGTCACTTAAGTGTGTGTAAGTGGAAGCCTAAGCAGCAAGTCGTTGGTTTGCCTTACTTTGGGAGAACCACTTAATTTCAGTAAGTACATGGCACACGTCTTGGTTGCCTTAGAAACTGAGCGGCCACCTTATCGCCTTAACGCCTTGAGTGATGTTGCTGACCTAATCTAGCTTGATCGGGATCTGAACAAGATCAAGCTAGATTAGAAGGATTGTGCGACAATAGTGCAGCATACACTAGCTTGTAGGTAAGTTTATTATCCTTTTTTGTGATTTCTTCTCCCAATATTTTCCTCTTTCTTTTATGCGTTAATCAACCCCCAATTTCTTACTAGATTTCTCGTCCCTTTCTGTTGAACTTTCCCTCTCCCACATATTCCTTGTTGTACTTACCTACAACATGCTTCACCCCTTTCTTTATTTTCCATATTAACTGAATTCCCCCCCCCTGTTTTGCCTCCATGTTTCCTTGCCTCTCTTTCTTGTTCCTCCACCAAGCCTAGGCTCGTCTTCATCAACAGGGACTCTCAAGTTCCAAGTAGCTCTCTACTTGCTTGTTGTAGGTACTAACTAAATGTACCATTTTCTTCTTCTTATTTTTGTTTTCTTTCATAAAAGATAATAGTTGATGCACCAATATGTTTGATTTTGTATAGATTGCAAATACGATTGATTGTCACTTGCCTCCCTCTCAAAAATCTCTTCATTTTTTGTACATTTTCTCCTTCTATCAAAGCCACCATTTAGTGTACTTACTGCTACTTGTTGTGTTGTGCAACTTGACCCTCTCCCTCTGGCAAGAGTCTTCTCCCTGCTAAATATTTTTTGGTCTTTGTATTTTAAAAATATCTTAGATCTTTGATTATTTCTCCCTCGATGTTTTCCCAAATAGAGTATTGCTATATGTACAATGTGTGAATTATTTTTGTAGTTTCTATTTTATGTCCGGTAGCTGATATAAACTAGTTTGGTTATGCTTATTGATGGTTTATGATTGTTTAGTACATGTCTAACACAATTTAAACAATTAAACCTTAATATAAAATTACATAAGATCTCTAAAATTATTGAATCAATGACTCATTTAGGCAATGTCTAGTTGCAACTAGTCGTAAGGTGCTTAGTTGGAACATCACGTCGCCTTGCCGCCTTGAAAAGTATGGTATTGCACCTTTATTAGTGGAAATATTGTTACCTGGAGGAGCAAGAAGCACATTGTTGTAGATCAGTCTAGTGTAGAAGTTGAATACCACCTATGAGCTTATGTGGGCCTAGAGGTTTATGTAATTTTGATGACAAGCCTATACCCACAATCTGCAATAATGAGCCATCTATCTTTATTGGTAACAGTCCAACCTTTCATTAAGGTACCAAGCACATAAAGGTGGATTACCACTTTATCAGAGAAGCTATTACTTTTGGACATGTTTCTACTTCCTACATCAGACTTAAGGAGCAAACTTTTGGTATCTTCACAAAGTCTCTTTCGAAGAAAAGAATCATCGCTATGGTAGACAAGTTGTGCATGATTGACATTTATGCTCCAACTTGAGGGGATGTGTTAGAATATGTTTTTTTTACTTTTATTCCTCTTTTCTATTATACTACTCCTCTCATTTCCTTAAGTATCATATTGGCTAATTATATTTTATAATTCTTCTCTAATGTTATATAAAGAGAGGACGTGTATTTATTAATATGTAGGGGCCTCCTTGTAATTATCCAAATAAGCTAGGCACCTAAGTGTAAAGTTTGTAAAGTACCTTTTATATAACTATTATGGAAGAAGAGTTGGAAGTATTATCATGATGTCGACATAGTATCAGAGCCTCAAATTTATAAACCTAAGGCCTTAACATACGACAACAAGGCATTCTGGTGACAATCTTATTATATATGATTAGGAAATCATGTTCTCTCTCTTTTTCGATCATGTTGTAGCAAACATTTGTAGCAACCAAGGACACGTGGTCTTCCATTTGTGCTCTATGATCAAACATGTAGAATCATCAAGATTGGGTGTAGCACATTCAGCGACACCAATTCAACAAGTCCAACAACCAATACGACACTAAATTTGCAAGTCCATCGACCATCAACAAGACAACAAGTCATTCGCTATTGACCAAATATGTAAGTAAAGCCGTCTTCAACGAGTCTAGCAAGTCATTCACCAACAAGTATACCATGAATCTTGTTAGCTAGTCTTAAGTCATCAGGTGCTCCAATCAAAGTTGTATAACCCGTCAAGAAGTGCAGTTATTGTCGTCAACTGTTGCAAATCCACGATTTCATCTAGATCACTATTGTTAATTTTTTCATCATCTATTGATTGTCTAGCCCTCTCTTAATGGGTTTTCATCACCCTACTCCATCGTCGTCAACCCAAACTACCACGGGACTCACGTCATCCATCTGGTTTGGACGAGTAGTGGACACCAATATGAGTCTATGAGATATGTTGACTAGTAGTGTAGAATTTTTCATCCACCAATTGTCATCCACTAGATCGCTCTTATTTTAAGACTAACATAGATCTAGCAAAAGCCATTGCAACAATATCCTTCAGAGCAGACCATCGTCGAATCTCCCGTTGGTCAACACCCATATGCCACCCATGGGTTGCAATCCGACAACCACCATCGAATGCAAACAAAGTTATATGCTATAGTCTTCTAGTCGTATGTTCAAGTCAACATCATTGCTCAGTAGTCCACTCAATCATCAAGTATACAGTTGTGTCCAATCATCCAGTATGTTCGCCTTGTCCATATATTTTTGTCTCCCTTCATTACCTATATGGTGGCTACATATGATACTCAGGGGAGATTACTTATAAGGGGTCACTTTTTAAAGAGAACTTCCAACTGATGTGTCTTCGAGCTTCTTAGCAAGCTACATGGCCAGTTGCTTCTTTTGCATAGAGATCGAATCCTCCATCAAGCATCCCTTAGGCACTAAAGACATTGTTGTCCAAGTCAGACTGTCTTGATTTTGGTGCAACTAATCACGACATCGAGGTACTTGAGATGTTCGCCATCTATACCCATAAGCTCAACCTACCTGTATCACCCTTGTAGACAACTTTGTCACCTCTACTAAGGGAATTGTGATGGTATCACAGAGTCCATATATATCATTTCATCTACCTTGCTCATCCTTGAGTTTCCTTTAATTTTTATCAATTGGAAAATTCACTCATGCTCTTCAAGCTTACCTTCTTATCATATTTGTATGTTGTGCAATATTTGAAGACAAGGATGACGGTTGGTAAAGGATATGAAGTGGTTGTGCCTAGAGGTCGTTACAGCAGAGGAGAGCCAGCTTCAAGCCTTGCTTTCAATGGTTGTGCCTTAGAAAGGGAGCAATAGCTCTTTTCCATTTTTGATTGCTAGAGTGTTGCAGAATAGCAATCTTGTAAAAGTAAAAACTTATAGCTTTTCTCCTTGGACCTAACTAGGGTTTCAAACCCTAGGATCTAATACCACAATTATAGCATAGTAGGAGAAACCCTCCCAATTTTGCACAGTCAGTATGGGTATTCACAGTAGACATTACAGAT
Source organism: Alisma plantago-aquatica (assembly GCA_963693085.1). Lineage (NCBI taxonomy): Eukaryota > Viridiplantae > Streptophyta > Magnoliopsida > Alismatales > Alismataceae > Alisma > Alisma plantago-aquatica. The sequence continues at coordinate 985,955,634 of OY856409.1, forward strand.
TTTATAAGTAGGCCCCAACCTTTTCCTCACATATACATGTAGGTCCTTATACATATTAACAAGGATCTATTAGGGTCTGACGGGTTTTGTGTAATTTGTCTTGAATATATTCGAAGTCAAGTTCCCTTTTAAATTCTACATGATTGGTTTGGTAAAAGTCGGGTTCCTCAGTTTGCCTTGGACTTCGAATAATATATATACCTTGAAATTTGATACTTCTGACCCAACGGAGAACGGATTTCGCTGCAGTCGCATCTTGCCCGCTTCTTTTGTTTCGTCAAGCGGAGACTCAACAAGGTGCAAGTGTCTACCTTCAAAAAAAAGGTGCAAGTGTCCGGAGAGGATGAACAGTCTCGGTGGTTGGAGAAGAGGAACAGTCTTGAGTGGCATCGTCGTTGGGTCTGGATTTCTTTGATGTCCTCAAGAAGGCATTGGTGTTGTTCACCTCCTCGCAGTCATGCCGCGGACATTCTGTGTTACACCCCGATCTCACAATTTCCTCAAATCATGAGATTAGGGCATAAGATAAGATTTATATGTGACACAAAGAACATCCTTAACTTTTACTTTTTTTTTCTTTCTTTTAAACTCTTGGTTCCCCGCATTGAACCACATAACATCTTAACAAAGGAATCTGAACATTTCTTTTACTAATCAGACTTTAATAGAAAAGATACATGTATAAACATTCATGATGTCTCTCACATCTTATGCACATAAAACTTGCTAATTAGCATACATATCAAAAGGGGAACAATATTACACATCGTAAATACAACTCTCTCTCTCTTAACTCTTACTGAGGACTTAGAGTGACAAGGACCGACTGACTCAACTAATCTTGTACTTAACTCTTGTAGCAGATCTACACTGATGCTCTGACCATCTTCAAGTCCACGCGGTTAACCCTAAAAATGTTTGAGTAGAGGGGTGAGCCTACTCGCTCAGTGAATGAGTACTTTAAGGAAACAGACTAATGCACTAATGAGATTACAGATATAATTTTAAGTAAACGATATGACATTTAACAACAATAAATACTACACTGAGCAGTTCTAAAACAATATAACTGAAATAACAAAGAATGTAAATATTGCATCCAAAGCATAACTACTAGAAGACTATACTCTAGTCTTCCTTAACTCTTTCATTTATAAGGAACTCTGTGAACCTATATGATCATATTTTAGATTATGCCCTGATCTATGCAGTGTACTCTGCATAGAGACTCGCAGTGCACTACGACCACACCGTACAAGACTTAGCGACACACCCGGGAAATGCTAAGTCTGACGCCAGCCCTGCTCTGCCACAGGACCCCAGGCTAATCGGCCTTCAGGCTCATCGGCCTCACTACACTACATTGAGTGCTCTAGACTCCTCCTCTAACCTGAGTACACAGGCGGAGAGTCTCACGGGGTTACCTCCATGACTCCGCACTAATCTTGTTGCAATAACCCCCAATTTTCTCCAGTGCCACCGTGACATCGCACGCGTTGTTGTTGGACACTGGCTCTCTGTCCTCGTGTCTCCATGACTCCGCACGGATAATGTTGCAACACGAGTTTCACCCCTAAGAAGCAGATCTGTCAAAGGGGTTCTATGGTGTTCAGGGCACCTAAGTCTAACATTAATATTATAGATACATGTAAAACAGAAATCATAACTCATTTTACATTTCTCACAAGGCTCACACGGCCTGCCATATCATATCATATAAAACATCATAGCTCATGTATTCAACATATATCATGTCTCAGTAACATCCCTTTCTAGGGCATGTCATATCTCATCACCTGTAATTTACGAGATATGTATTGAAATATAAGAAGCCCTGCAGGTGGTAGATATCAACTCAGAGAGAACAAGCATATAAAGTTAAATGCACTAGAAACATACAATTCAACAGTTAAGTATCACCACATCTCATATCGAGACCTTTCATGTCACCATAACATGATTCATTGAACACCCTATCCTTAGGGTTTCATTTGCCTTATTCATTCATCACATGCCAACACCCTACTCTTAGGGTTTTATTCGCCTCATTCACCTTTTCATTTATCTCATTCACTTGTCACATGGCTCTCATAAGGATTTCATAGGATATAAGCATTCACTAAATAAAGATTGTTTTCAACAAATCATATACAATCAATATAAATATGAAACCATGGAAATTTAACTAAATTTAGGTTTTCCATACCATTCACTGAGATATCATGTAACAAGAATAAAATTCAATTAAGATATCCCATGAGTTACATCCTAACCACTTATAGGATTACTAGTCCTCTTCATTTAACTTTGACCTTTAAGTATTCATTTAGGGTTTGCTTCATCACGGTCGTGGTGTCACCCCATGGTCGTGGCACATTCACCTCACCACGGTCGTGGCTCTTCCCCACGGCCGTGGTGTATAGAGATCAGAGTTTCAAAAGCATTCAGTATGGTCGTGCTACCTAGCACGCCCGTGGCACAGACCCTTCACCACGGTCGTGGTCACCCACCACGGCCGTGCCACAGCTCGATTGAGCTTCAACTTAGAAAAATCAAAAGTCATAGACTTAATGATGAATCCAAATGGGCTTGGATATTGAAATATGTTAGACATGCGCTTTATTAGGAGCATTAAGATCTAGACTTAGTTCAAGACTAAATGTCTCTTCACTAAGTTTGAAACTCTAGTGATATCTCAATTAGGTTAAACCCTAATTACATCATATGGTATAAATCTGAAGAACATTCTTACTAGGATGTGTTGTATACGTTTCTGATGTGAATATGCCATCAAAGAGTCATTCAAACAGAGAAGGAATCCATATCATATCAATTTGCAACAACTTAAATCAAACTGACATTTCAGGGTTTAGAATCACATACTAAGCAATTAGGGATTTGGATGCTATAATCAAATTTCTTGCATTACACTGTTTGAAGGAAGAACCCACTCACCCTAAGGTGTGAAAACACCTCAAAACTGCAGCTCAACTCAGGGGATCTCGAACTCATATCAATTCCCTAGCAAATCTCCCAATTCTTCTTCCATTCAACTCGGAAACCTTGAAAATGAGGGATTATGAAGAAAGAGTGAGAAAAGGGGAAATTTTGATACCATTTCGGATCAAATCAGGGGAGGGACGGAATCTTGACAGGTGAGAGAATATTCACCATGAAAGGCTATACAAAGAAGCTAAACTTACTTGATTTCACCATTCCTCGGACCGCAAAACCCTAATTCAGCAATTCCACCACTTTCTCCTCTCAAACCCTAACTCTCCCTCTCTCTCTAGGAGCTCGTTTCTCTGGAATGAATTGCGAATTATGAGAGCTGCTAGTGTGTGTGTTCGAACATATAGAGCAATTGAGCTGCTTGGGTCAATTGCATATTGACCCTACACTCAACTTTTATTATATTGGCTGATTATTCAGTTATACAAAAGTTACTGTAATTCGTTTATTTCAGAGATCAAACCTTCTCCAAAAATTATGGGAATTTAGCAAGTTGTTTATAATTGATCTATAAAGCTTCAGTTAAAATTTGAGATCATTTGGAGTTACCAATAAATAATTAAAAATAGAACATTGCACTGCTATCCAGAAATCTGCAGAAATGTCATTTGAAGCAAAAATGCCTCAGAACGGCCGTGCTAGATGCCACGGCCGTGCAAGATGGACCCAGCACGGCCGTGCTACCTACCACGGCCGTGGTGCATTGTTTTCAGCAGATTTGAGTATAAAAGTTGGTTAATAGTTCAATTCTTTCAAAACGACCGTGTGGCCTTGCATGCCCGTGCCACCAATGACCTAGCACGACCGTGCTACCCACCATGGTCGTGCTACCCAAACATCCAACTATCATTTCTATTTTTCTATGCCTAACTCTATCATTCCTTCCCAAATGAGCTTATTTGTTGAAAACTCTAATTCAACCGACTAGAGTTTATATATCTCAAACCCTAATTATACAAAGAGATAGCATGCTTGGGGTTCTTATTAGGTTTAACATATTATAATTGAGATATCATCATTAATTAGATTTAAGCAATGATCAATCTAATTAAATATGTAATCATCCAGGTAAACCCTAGTTTACCAATTAAGCTCAGATGGGGTCGTAACATTCTGCTAGCCGCCCAACAAATTGTTTTGCCTCTCCGCAGGGATGAGGAACTCTATGTCTACTTGTCGAATGCTTGACGTCGTGGAGGGTTGGTCATACACGTGAAAACGATTTTGTTCTTCTCGATAAATCACAATCCGTGGAGAACTGACTCCTTTTGCGCCAAGCCAAAAGCTAAGAGGATGATTAATATATTGTCTATTTTTTTATTCAGATTTTGACGAGATTTGGAACTCGATGTGATGTAGAACGCATTGGGCTTTGTTCTATTTATTTTTACTATTTAGGGACATATGTGCAAATTATCTAGTTAATGTACTTAGACATAAATATTTTATACTTTTCTTTATTTCAGGTTTTGTAATAATTCAAATTTTATTAAATAGAAGTTTATTTCCAATACTTGTAGGTCAAGTCATGTAGTGTTATATGTTATAAAAGCCGATCACGGGGCCTTTGTCTAGGCAGTTGGATATGATTTGAGAATAAATTATTTCGATTTATCTTTTTTGTTTTCTTCTTCACGATGTGTTCCACATTGTTTACATGTCCTTTGACTCCTTGTGCTTTTGTATACTTGGACGTTAACAAAATTACCTTTTAAGTATAGTTACAATGATGATAACTAACCATTAGAACCTTTAGTTTAGATTTTGCATCTATGATTACACAAGCCAATCAAACGGAGGTAACTTTTAGGAAAACTCAAATTTTAAACCAATCAGTTAGAGCTCGTTTTCTTTGGAACTTCATTTCAGTTCTGGGAATATAAATTCTAGAAAAGTTGTACTTACACCAAACCATTCAAATGACTCAAACCCTTTGGGACCAATTGTGTAATTGAATATCTTGAAAAGATCTATAAGCAGCACTCAAATTTTGTTAGAACAGTAATATGCAGCGTAGGAAGAGTCTATATGCATTTGTGTATGTGTGACGGGAACTGTGTAAAATACTTATATCTTTTCCTATATATACCAGTAAATCACATCAAAATAATTAGGTTGACTTCCCCTATGGGGGAGGGGGGAGATTAAGTGTAGATTGTATAAATATGCACAAGTGCATATACTGGTGGACCAGTCTTCAGGGGCCAATTGGTTTTTGGATGGAACCCAGCAAGGCCATATACAGCCCATAAACATCCTCTCGAATTGAAATGATAAAAGTAATTTTTTAATATGTCTGTTGAAGGCAGCAGGAGCAAAGGTCTGTGAAAAAAAATTGTCAGTGTGAAACCTGTAAACTGGGATCAAAAGACGACGCTCTACCACAGAGGGTAATTCAGGGCCATGTTAAATACTTCAAGCCGTGGCTAGACCCATGGTGCCCCAATGGTATTATCCTAGAAGAGAAGTTTGGAAATAACGTGGTTATGGCCTCCAAAAGAAGCTAAGTGTGGTCTGTTGGGATGTACCAAAATGCAGAGGATTACAACAGCTTCCATAGTACAGGAGATTTAGATAAATGGTAGGGCAGCGAGGACCTGCACAAAGCACAAGGAAATCTCTCAGCAAGACGTTTCAGGACCTGCACAGGGACAGAATAAACCCCTCGGGGTGAACAACGTGTTCCAGTTACCATAAGGAAGTAATAACAAGGGTTATTACTTATTGCTATAGGGTAGCTAGTAGTCCAGAACATGCATACAAAAGTTTTAGAGTCGAATGGCCTCTTTGCCCTTAAGAACAGGACTACACCATCAAGTAACTGAATAAATAGAACTGGATCAATGCAGCACGATACTGGAAAAGTCACAGCCATGCAAAGCAATAGAAACAGACAGTCAAAATTTTGGCTATTGCAAATTATTTTTCATTATATTAGTATGAACATATAAAGAAAGAAAAAGATATCGGTTAATATGAAGAAGAGGATTATTGATGAAGGTTACTGCAATTTTCTTCACAAAATGTTTGACCTGTAGATCAAAGAAACCAGAAAAGTGAAATGGAGAAACAGCTTTAGGTTCTTCTTTAGTTTAATATCTGGTAGAGGTATAAACATCTGGTGAACATTTTCCTACGTTGTCAAACTGGGCGGTCAGCAAAGTCAAATATGGGTAATATTCGAAATTTAAACTTTAACAGACATCAACTATGTCAGCCCAGCCCACTAGAAAAAGTAGGAAAATCGACGACTTACCTAGGTATTCGACGACATTGTTGCTGTTATGGTGGAATGGCTCTATTGCTACTCCTATCTTGGGGGGGAAACATATTGAGGTGCATGAAGATGCAACACAATAGATTTATCAGACGAATAGGTCTGAACTAAAATACAAAATCATATCTCCTAAAACATAGTGATTATGGAATAATCAATATCCTCAATCATATTATGATAAAGCGAATATTGTTTCAATTGCCAACACTATCTCTACTGGTGACACAAAATTACCTAGCCCTTGCAGTTTGATTGCATAAAACACTGGGGAGTACCAAAGAGACAACTAAGTAAGAGTGCAAATGTTTCAAACATAATGGAATTAAGAACAGTTTCATATTCTCCACGCATGATGCCTCAAAGACAACCAACTACATAGAAAGTCGTTTGAATGACCCTGATAGTGACAACAAGGAGTCTGATTATTTATGCAAGTATGCGACAAACACAGGAAGTCCTATAAAGAACCTCAAACAACTTTGAGATGTATTCTAGGCAAGCATGCAACATACACAAGAAAAGAAGTCAGTACGATTGATTATTGCGAGAAAAACCACTAATACATACCAAGCATTTTATATAACTCATCAAGCCAAATTTGCATTTAGTTTGCTAGCTATTCCTGCTGATGATGTGTCCTCAATCGATCTGGTTGGAGGGCATATGGCCAGGAGGGTATGTGGAATGGGACATCGAAAGAGCTTACATCAAATTGAATTGGCTCAAATTCGCCGCTTTCTAGATTGTACGCCTTGTCATTAATGAAAGACATGACCAGATAATTTGGGCCATCAAATCCCACTCTATTAACGCATAACTTCTCCCACACTTCTTCATTAGAAATTGACTCTGAAGATCCCATCCACCTAGTCAATTGTGCAAATTCCAATCCATGGGTCCTCGTCCATAGTTGATGTGCAGAGGTTTGTATATCGTGGGTAGCACTGGCTGTGGTATTGCATAACTTGAACACATCCATTCTATCATGGTAAAAGATACAGCAGAGAAGTGCTTCAGTAGCATCCTGCCCAAGCACGGGATACTTGCGTTTTCGTGACTTGAAGACGGGTGGCAGTGGAAGAGCTTCGACCTGCCCAGTTGCTGGGTCATATACTGCAACATCTTGGTGCCGAGTGGACCAATACACCTTCCCCCTCACAACTGCTAACCCATCTTCTAAAATAGTCAACCTCCTTAGAAGCCGCCCTGGAACAGGGGCCCTCGACCACTGGCTCGTGTTTGAAGAGTATGTTGAAATCATCATCGAATTGTCTTGGTCTAATCCTGCATGATCCGGCGCAGGTATCATTACCACCTCGAAGTCGTAATTGGAGCCACAACCGTGTGGTTCTCTACAGATGAAGACAAATTTGAAGTTGGTCACAGCGGGTGGTGATGGGGATAACTCGATCATGGCTCCAGATAGTGGGCTGTAGACAAGAAACTGGCTGTGGCCGAAATCGAAGAGGAGTACCACACCGCATGAACTCTGCACCAGCCAGATGTTGTCGGGGAAGCAAACATTGGGGCTGCGACGGCAGATTGAGCTCAACAAGTCGTCCTTCTCGGGCTCTTCCTGTTGTTCCCCAACTATTCCAAAGCGTAGGATGGACATTCTTGCTCCCTCTGGTGACTTTTACAGCGATGAAGACGACTCTGCAAGTAGACCTCTAGCTCGGGGGCATTGAGGGATTTGCTTCTAGGACAAGTGGAAAGATATTGGCGGTGAAATGTTGGATCTGAGATGACAGAATTCCAGACTTTGCACACAGACTTGCACTGAAACAAGTTCAGCAAAGGGAGGTGTTGTAGGATTAGCCACAACATATGATCTTCAGCCAATACGCTTGCCATGGCGCCTTCGTTTTCCCAGCCTTGACCATTGCCTTGGCAGCAACCCGTGAGTGGTTCTGATCTCCACCGCTTCCCCATTGTACGGGGTGCACACACCTTTGCCAGCGGAAGTGGAAGCAAGCAGTTCTAGCAAGGGGACCTAATCCCGAATCTCACTTATATGCAGTGACACCTTATCAGAGACAAAGGAGGCAGCGGATGCGGGGTCTCGCGGTCGCTGAAAGGCAACCTAGGGCTTCTCCGCTACGGCCCTTCGGCTCGGGGGAGAAATAAAAAATATTATTTGTTTATCGTGGTCACATGGAATCGTGGTGAATCTATTTATTTATATAGGAAAATATGTTGAGGCTGTAATTTTTTTTATTATTTTTTGAAACTAGTGAACACACACACACGTCCATATAATTTTATATTTGTATTAAAAAAAATCTAAAATAAAACTGTACAAGTTTGTGGTTTTTATTTTCAAAAGACGTGACATTATATATTACAAATATTGGAAATTTTTGAAAATAGAATTAAATAGGTAAGAAAATGAATGTATCCTCAGACATACAGTCTTCTATGCTTTATAATTAATAAGAGAAAATGATGAGCATAAAACACTCAAAGGAAAAAAATATAATTAATTCACACAAATCGGAATGGTAACATACCATACCAAGTAGCGTATTTAATATTTCGTAATACCAAACAAAAGATTAATAATCAAACCTCAAACATCATAAGACAAAATCAAATGATAAAGATAAGAACACCTATCAGCTACTATGGTAAGCACCATTATTAGAATGTGACTTCGTGGGAAAAATTCTCTAAGCAACCACTATCGTTCTACATAATCTATAACCCTCTAAATAAGAGGCAGTGTGGTGGCTGCTTTCGAGCTACTTGCAGTTGTCTTTTTTTTTCTTTTTTAGTTGTTACTATTTCAGTTCGAATCTTAAGCTGCTTACAATTGATTTTTTAATATTTGTCTAGATAGTTCATTTTGATGTCAATCTGTGCGTAGATGTTGCTAACTTGCACTTCTTATCCTTTTATAACCGAAAGAAATATTCAACTGCTCTTCCAGCTGTTTCGTATCAGATGTTGCTTTCTGCTTTTTAAATATTTTATAGCTATTTTTTTTTCAATGTGATGATAGGATTTTGCATCCTTATCCATATATGCTACTTTCTCAGTTGGGTGATTTTTTATTTCTATGTCAAAGGAAGAGGACGACGGATATGATATAGAACTGACTTTGTTTGTTCATCAAGACCCTATATGTATGTTATGGTAGTTTGATTGTGTGCTTATACATCCAGTCCGTTTGTGTGTTCTAGTAATTTATTTGTGTACTAATCATTTCATTCTACACATGGTCTGTTGTGTGTTTTGAAGCATCAGTATTTAAGTATCAAAACCGTCAATTGGATAAATTTTACAAAAATAGTTTGTTGTGTGTATGTGTATCAGTGTACAATTGGATAAGCATGGGAATAACTCAATAGTGTGGTCGCTGCTTTCACTCTTGCGTGCTCGGCTGCTTTGTTTTGAAGTGTCGGTATTTAAATATCCAAACCGTCAATTGGATAAACTTTACAAAAATGGTCTGTTGTGTGTATGTGTATCCGTGTACAATTGGATTAATATGGGAATAACTCATATGGGTAAGCATGCAAATAATAAAACAACTCCTTTTATTTGGAGTGGACGGTCACCTGCACATCGTAGAACTCTTTAAGTGTGTGTTATCTTTCGTTTATTACTTTTTTGGTTACTTTTTGTTTTGTCATGTCAAACAGGAGCCTCCAGGTTTTGGGTCTGTTTAAGCATCAATCCAATTTGTATTTGCCAATCTATTAGTTTTTGTGTTCTAGAAGTATGTTTGTATGATTATTAGTCCAAACTATATGTATCTTAGACTATATGTATCCCTACATACTGAAGGGAGTCCGCTCCTGTCAATCGAGTTACTCTCTCTTGGTGATATGTATATAAATTATTGTGTATGGTAGTGTGATATTCATCTTGCGCCCATCGAAAAAATCGTAATCTATGACACGTGTTTATCTCTCTCAATAAACAAGAGATGGTAGGTTGATTTCTGGCTGATAACATCTCGACATGACAGAAAAACTGGGTTTCAAAATTAGTTATGCAACGAACAAAGAGGGTGGAGTTATAATATAAGTGACATACTTTTTATCTGTGTGGTCATCGTTCCAGTTTATATATGTGTTCTAGCAGTCAGGTTGTGTGTTCATGGGTCTAATCATTTTGTACATTCTAACAATTTGTTTTTGCGCTTATCAATATAAAGTGCATGTGTCACATCGTAGGTAGTTAACTTGATGTTAATTAATTTGTTCTCTCTTAATGTGATATGTATAATTACCGTGTTCCTATAACGAAGCAAGATCTTCCGGCCAGTGTGCTAGAGACCAGGCCGATTGACTAATTTTTTTAAATTCATCATTAATCAAGTTCTAGGAGTAGTCCATGTATCTGCATTATTACATACTTCATTAGTATGTGTGTGAGTTCTATTTGCATATCTTAGCGGCACATATACATGTTTTATATAGCATTGTTGGTTGTAGGGAGGGAAACAACAATTGGTTATATATTAGTTGTCAATAGACATGCTAAAAATGAGAGTATGTGTAACTTTAGTAATGAAAAACTACATGCTAGAGTGAGTCAGTTGGTAAATAATCAAATTGTCATATTTTGCTGAGTTGTAAGTATTAGTTACATAATTTCTTAGAGCAGAGTAAATTTTGATTATCACACATACATGATAGATGTAGTCGGTCGGACAGTCAATCGAGTTCTTCTCTTTTAGTATATTATATTTATGTTATATTGAGTTATGTATATAATTTTCTAGAGCATTAATAATATTGATAATCAAATATATCAAGTTATTTTATTTCAGTGAGTTGTAATTATTAGTTACATAATTTTTTATAGTAGAGACAATTTTGATAATCACAGATACATGTTGGAGGGAGTCAGTCAGGTAGCTAATCGAGTTCTTCTCTTTTAGTGTATAATATTTTAAGTTGTTATTAGTGTTATATACATTATTTTCTAGAGTATAAATGATTCCAATAATCAAATGAATTGAGTTATTCTTTTTTGGTGAGCTGTGAGTATTAGTTATATATTTTGTAGAGCATATGCAATTTTGGTAATTACAGATACACATTGGAGGGAGTCAACCAGATAGTTAATTGTGTTATTTTCTTTTAGTGTGTTATATTTAAATTATTTTGAGTAAAATATCTATAAATTTTAGAGCATAAGAAATGTTAGTAACCCCATCAATCAAGTTATTCTCTTTCAGTGAGTCATGAGTATTAGCTACATAGCATAGACAATTTTAATAACGACACATACAATCAGAAAAAAATCTTCCGAACAATTTATCAAGTTCTTCTCTATTAGTCTAAGTACTATATATTAATTTTCTAGAACATAAGTAACTCCAGTAATCGCAAGAATCAGATTATTCTCTTTAAGTGAGTTGTGAGTATATTAATTACACAAATTTTGGAACAAAGACAATTTTGATAACCACATATACATGTTGAAGGGAGTCACTCAGACAATTAATTGAGTTCTTCTTTTATGTTGTGTTAAATTTAAATTATATAATTTTATAGAGCACAAGTAATTCTATTATGTCTCACAAAATCAATTGAAATATTCTCTTTAAATAGATTTATTCAATATGTTATTTTACTGATTAATTCAATTATGTTACACGTGCTTAGCACGTGTCTTCCTACTAGTAGTAATGAGAAAGCACGGCATGCGGGAAAATAAACTAACATCTTTTTTCATCAAAGGCCCACTCCAAACTCTTTATTCACCATTGAGAGTTCGAACATGACCGTATTTGTGGAAGGAAGTTAGCAGGAGTTAATTTAAGAAAAAGTAAGCAACAGAATCCCATCCCCATATACTCCCTTCCATCATGTTTAACCGATAATCAAGATTAATTTAATTGAAGGAACACGTAAGTATACAGAAATAAATAATTTTAAAGAAATACATGGGTCCGCTGGACATAGGAAAATAAAAAAATTAGACGTTGTAGTTTTCAGTGGTGAGTAAAATCTCCCTTACAAACTTCATAGCACCAGACGTCTTTCTTTGTACTAATTTTTCATACCAATGATGTGTTGTACACTGTTGGGCCAGCCAGGTGTTGGCATCGGAAGCTTCAGTGGATGCTCCTTGATGTTTGTTCCATAGAAGTGTTGTTACTTGGAAAATTTAAGGTGCCGTAGGAAGAAGTTCTTCAGCTACTCTGCAATATCATACATGTACCTGTGCGGTGAACAAAAAACGGTAGGAAGTGGCTCATAAAATATAAAACCATTAAAAGTTTACCTACCTTGAGAGATACAGGTTAGTTAGTAAAATAGGACGACAACTTCATTGTTGCTTCCTCTCAGATCTACTTCTTTATCTTTAGAATACATGGCCTCTTTGTAAAGCCATGGATGCAGTGGACAGTCATGGTTGCACTATCGGATCTGTAACAAATGACCATTACCAAATTCAGTAGTGCTATGTAAAACGGTGAAAGTGTGTAACTGTAGCAAATTACCCGCAAGAACTATAAATATTTTTGTATGAGAATGGAAGTTATCCTACGGCACCTCTACAGATTAATAGTGAGCGAAGCTTGGATGTCGAACAAGAGTAGAGAACAAGGGACTGTGACCTACAACAATGGGAAGGAATAGTCGGGGATGAAGATGGAGCGGAAGAGAATGAGTATAGGAAGTGATTGTTGCATATGTGAAATGGGAGTAATAAAATCATGAGGTAGTGGATGCGAGTCAGTTACACTAAGGGCTAGTTTGGTTAGGTGTAGTAGGGTGTAATTATGTGAGTTCGCAATGTAAAAATGTACATCAAACACACACTTTGTCGTCGGGCTACACCCTACCAAACAGGCCGTAAAACGAAAATACAGAGAACTTATTGACTAAGGGAAAGAAAAATGTGGAGAAAGTGAGGAAAATAGAGAAATAATTAGAGTCGATTAGAATAAATAGAGAATTAAACGTGAAGAAAATAGAGAGCTATATATTTTTAACGTAGTTCTCTGATATAGTAATAATCACGGATTGGAGTCACATATGATGTAGTAACTACAGTCATTAAAACCCACCCGTTCGTCTTGTATACACAAGGATCGGGAGTTGTTGAATATGAGAAGTGGGGCAGAGAGAGACAGTCAGAGAGAGCCAATGACCTCGTCGGATAGAAAAAGTGGGGTGGGGCAGCGGAAGGGATGAAAGAACGTGTGTTTAAGGGTCTGTTTGGTAGGGTGTAGCCGGATGACAAAATCTGTATTTGATGTACATTTTTATATTGCAAACTCACACATCTGCACCCTACTACACCCAACCAAACTAGCCATAAGTTAGAAGCAAACAGTTAACAATAAAAGGAAGAACGGCAGTTTACATTGGCGTGCCGTAAACAACAAAAGCAAGAGAACCCTCAAAACAAGGAGAGAAAAGAGACAATTAAGGATAGTGAAGCATTTTGAAAATGGAGCAATTTTATTGGTGGGTGCCATATTTGTAATTAATTCAATAGATTCACTCTTTTTATAGTAGTATAGATTACATATTGATCTGTGTGTAATATTACACTTTTGTCTTAAATCATTAAGTTTCATATTATGTTAGAAGATAGATCTATACTATATAGAAAAGTTCGTGGAGGGGTTGGATGTAATTTTCTCTATTATTTTTTGAAATTGCCTAATGGTCCTTGTGTGTGCATACCACACTTTTATCTTTAATTTTTTAAATTATATATTATATTAGGAGACACATCTATTGTATATAGGAAAGCATGTGGAGGGGTCTGGATGCAACTTTCTCCATTATTTTTTGAAATTACATATTGGTCTTTGTGTGTATGAGAAGTTCTATTAATATATGTATTGTACATTTTTTATTTTTTAAGTTATATCTATAAATTATTGATTGCAGTCTACTAAGGCATCCATGCATAGCATGTGTTTATGCCTAGTCTATACTCTATAAGAAAGCTTGTGGAGGGGGCTGGATGCAATTTTTTCCATTATTTTTTAGAGTAAATATTGCTCCTCTTTATTTTCTAAAATTATATATTATATTAGGAGACACATCTATACTATATAGGAAAGCTCGTGGAAGGGGTGTAATTTTATCCATTATTTTTTTTAATTACATATTGGTCCCCATGTGTGTGAATCACACTTCTATTTTTAATCTTTTAAATTATATATTATATAAGGAGACACATCTATACTATATATAAAAGTCCGTGGAGGGGGTTGGATGTAATTTTCTCTATTATTTTTAAAAATTATATATTGATCCTCATGTGTGTACACCACACTTCTACCTTTAATTTTTTTAATTATATATTATATTAGGAGACACATCTATATTGTATAGGAAAGCTCGTGGAGGGGGTTGGATCTAACTTTTTCTATTATTTTTTGAAATTATATATTGGTTGGCATGTGTGTGCACCACACTTCTGTCTTTAATTTTTTAAATTATATATTATATTTGGAGACACATCTATACTATATAAGAAAGCCCGTGGTGGGGGCTGGATGCAATTTTCTCCATTATTTTTTGAAATTACATATTGGTCGTTGTGTGTGTACACCACACTTTTGTCTTTGATTTTTTAAATTATATAGTATATTAGGAGACACATCTATCCTATATAGTAAAGCTCATAGAGGGGATGGATGTAATTTTTTCCATTATTTTTTAAAATTATATATTGGTCCCTATGTGTATGAGAAGTCCTATTAATATATATGTTGTACATATTTAATATTTTTTAAGTTAAATCTATAAATTATGATTATAGTCTACTAAGGCAACGTGCATATCATGGTTTAGGCCTAGTTATTGTGAATTTTGGTTTCTTTTTGTCACCATGGATGGTGAATCATAGCGAAAAAAGTTTCTTTAAATACAACACTATTAATTTAGACGATATGCAAAAAAAGGTTCTAATAAATGTGATTCTTATTTTTGTAGGGTATTTTTTATGAAAAAATCCCTTCCTTGTCCATGTAACCATGTAACAAGCAACACTTTTTAAGGTTTTCCCTATCACTATCCCTATCATCATTCCTTATTACCATACAATACATTTTAACAATTTTCCCATTACCATCACAATCCTCTTCCTTGTCACCGTCACGATCACCATCGCCATTAATTTTTTCACCACGTACCAAACACAGTCGTAGTATGTTTGGTTAATATGAGGAGGGGAAGGGAAGCAAAACATATAAAAAAATAATAAATATAAAAAACTATATATCGACATAGATATTGATGGTCAAAAACATTTTAATAAATAATATATACATTTAGATGTGTATTCACATACATTGTTTTATAAAATGTCTCGCAGACAACAAATGAGATTGTCAATGTTTTTTGGATGACAAAATCTGCAATCGATAAATAAAATCATACGAATAAATAAAGGCAACATACAATTTTGGATGCCTCTTTTTATTTTTATGATTCTATAACAATCTCAACTTTTCAACTTCTTATCAAAAAAATCTTTTACATTTTCTTCTCAATTATGTATAAAATTTATTTTATTTTTATATTTCATCATTATTTTTCACAAATAATTTCATTCAAATTTTATCAAATATTTTCCAATCTTTCATATGTCCATCCAAGTAACATAACACATACATGACATACTACTTCTTTGTTCACGTTACTTGTGAGCTATACTATTTTAATCTGCCATATTATGTATATTTTCTTTCTTACAGTTTATATTTGTCTCTTATTTTTTATTATATTTCCCTCCAAGTCTTTCCCCTTCCCCTCCCCCTTGTCTCCACTCAGATTTGATGGGGAGAGAATGGGAGAAAAATGGCTGAAAATACACTTGAGTTGTTCCCCTCCGTTCCCCTCCATTCCCCTCCCTTCTCCATCACTTTGTCTAAACAAACAGATCAAACCTTCTCCCATCCCTTCCCTTCTCCTCCATTCACCATGTACCAAACTTGCCCTTAGAACTCCCTCTCTGCTAAAAAGGTACACAATATCAGAGGGAAAAAGTACATCCTGTTGAAAATTGCATGAACCTATACCCTCTCTATTTGGTTAGTGGGTTTCAAGGATAATATGTGACACACAACAATGACTCACTTAACTAAATTAATTATATAAAAATAAATATAGTGATCTACAATTAGTGAAAATAATTATGATGACCTACTACCTTCCTAATTAATTACAAAGAAGTTTATGTTCAAACTCAAACTATCCTAACAAGAGTTGGTACATGAGACAAATATATTGGGAAAACAAATCTAGCATACTACATTATCTAATTGTTTTATCAAAGTTAATGTGAAGTTGTACTAAAATTTGAGCATAATCATATATGAGACCATTTTAATTAAACATCAACAATTTTACTCCCAAAAAGTGCATCTGGTTGAATTATTGTAAAAACTTAACAAAACACTTTTTGGTTTGATGAAATGTGTAGCATCTTGTTGATTTATGCTATATTTCACATAAAAACACTAAAAATATTCTTCTTTTACTGATAGAGTAGAAACTTGTAAAATGTTTGCAATGATTACATTAGTTGGGCATTCGAGGGTGACCTATGATTCTCTGACTTGGGTTTAGTTTGTCTTTGTTCAACCCATTTAGAATTTCATCCCTTTTACCCGCACTCACAAGACCCAAACCACAATGACTCGACCTAAACCCAACCTACTCATCCATGATCCATATGACATGTCTAGAAAGAGATAAGGTTATATTTGTACATTATGAATCATGAGAAGAAGAATGGTTGAAAAAAAATGTTGTATGTTAGTGTGTTGAGAAAATGAAAAAAATGATGTGTTATTTTTATTTTTGTTTTCATAGAAAAACATAGTGACAGACCGGAGAAAAAATGTCTTTCAAAATGCAGTTGTTGTTTAAAAATAAAAAATTCTGCATATTTTCTACTTCTGGAAAAATATGTTTCCTTTTAAAAAATACATTAATAAATTTATTTTACTATCAAGATATTCTTTCATTCTAAAAAATATTTCTTTATCTTACCTATTTCCAAGTAAAGTTTTTCTCTCGCAGACGTTATTTTTGGTTTAGTAACTTTTCTTAACTAAAAACATTTCCTATCCATATAAATTTACTAACTAAAAATATATATCACTTCAATTAAAGTTTCTTCAAGAATTTATTTTCATTCATGGATATTGCTCCCTTTTAGGAAAAAAAATCCCTACAAAAATTTATCATGTAATGATTATATATCCTTACAATTATAAATTTCATGCCTTCTGGTCTCCACTGAATATTTGCTTCCATTTAGAATTGGTCCTCCTAAGTAAATACCAGACAAAAAAATTCCATCCAAAGATGCTTCCCACTAAATTAATGTATATCTTATTAACTAGTTGCATGCTTTTATATAACTTTTTACAGTTAACATAATGTATATATCGAAAGAAACTTTTTATAAATAATATCAATAAATATAATTTATATTTGTATAAGGTGTTTTTTATTAAAAAAAACCATCTCCCCGTCTAAATATCCATGTAACTAATTTACATATTTTAAGTATTTCTATATTCATATCCCTTTTATATTTTCATATTACCAAACAACTCCCTTTCTTCATCATGACTCCTTCTCCTTCCTCGCCCCCCTTCTCTCCTCTATCTATTTTCTCACCACGTACTAAACTATGTTTAAGGGGGAGATATTGAAATTAAAGACAAGGAAGAGAGGAGACTAACTGGGAGAATTAGGAAAATAAAGGACAGTAAGTAATATAAATATTTACACATCTCTCTTCATAAAGAAACAACATTATCTTTTTATTTTTGTATCTTTTTAATAAGTTTTCTTTTATCATGAATTTGCAGTAATTTTTGAAATATATCTTGGTATATTGTGAGTTAAACTCTTTCACTACAACCAATAAACGACCTTAGTAGCCAGGTAGTCATTAATTGCATGCCAGTCCTTGTCATATTAAAAAAAACCATCATATCATCTATTCAGATTTTCCATTTCATCCTTCACATATTTTAATTGTGCTTGTATAAACAAAGAGCAAAATTAAAAACATATAAAGTCCAACAAAAAAATTGTTAGATAAAAAGTATAACAGAAAATTGTTGGCTATATGTATAGATTTTTAAGAACTTTATGAATATTATTGTATAAATAATGGGCAATGTTATAATGGTTTAAAACTTGTGATTACCAGTTGAAATGTATAGTTTTGTGGTACATTTTAGTACAAAATGGTAAACAATGTATAAACTTTTTAATTTTGAAGATATATGATATGTTTGTAAAGTCAAGTACTACTAGAAACATTATATTTGTTATTGGGTTTAGAAAAAGGTCATATATAAGAGTTGAACTGATATATAAATGTATATATACACAATTTATATATAGGTAAACAACAAGGTTAAGTTAAAATGCATCTGTAAATAAATGGTTTGCACCCAAACGTGTCACTTTTACCCTCATTTTCTGTCTTTGTTTATTTATTTTCATAATTATTTGTCCATGATTACTATATCTGTCTCTCCTATTATCATGCCGAAGGAAGTTGATAAAGAGAGAGAGAGATGAAGATATTAGTTCCTTAAAGTGGAGAAATATATGAAAGGAGATAATATAGTATAATCATTATCATTACAATTGACAAAAGAGAGAGACATGTTGTGCTTGGAAAAGTGTTTGAAAAACAATGGAATGTAATGGGTAATTAAGGGCAGCATGTCAATTCCTACAGATCACTGTACCAAAAGCATGATTTTCAACCACTCTCATTTTATACTATCTTTTGGTCCACAACAATCAACAAACTCTATCATTTGATCATTTCTCATAGTGACAAATTGGTGTGATGTCTAATTGGCGATGGATAATCTCTAATGATCATAATCCTTTCCTATGCAATAGAGAGGAAAGAAAAATGTACATCATTTGTTGACTATGTTATTCAATTACATGTATTAGTCATGATTTCAACATTTATATGTAGTGTTTCTTATTTACATGTATAGATTTGGAACATTAATGTTCATTGTATATGTATGTGTAAGTTTGTGATATGAGAGTTTATGTCTTATATTTTATTTTTTGTGTGGTATGAGTGCATATACATGTGTGTAATTTTTTTCTCTTTCTCACCCACTACTCTTTCCACATATTTTCCTTTCTTATTCTCTCTTGTTGATGGAAGGTATGAGTGATTTATCCACCACCCATACCCTAAGGGAAAGGTATGGCAAACAAATTTTTTACCATTTCCAAACTTAGAGGATTATGGCATATTTGGTAGAGTGTAGCTAGAGTGTATAAAGTGATCTAGAAAGTAGTATATTTAAAGGTATGGAATTCAAAATACTTGTATGATTTTTGGTATAATGTACTCAAGATTCATGTTTTCTTATGTTTGGTATGATGCAATATATATGACTTGCTTTCATAGGAAAAAATAATAAATAATTTAATGCTATAGATATTATATAAATGCTCCATGTAATTTATTGAAATGATGCATATAAATGACAAATGTAGTTAGAGATTGACATGCTTTATGGCTTCCAGTTGCTATAGTTCTGTAGAAGAGAGAAGCATTCTTCTATTGAGAGATAGAGATAAAGACTAGGTAGTGGGGAGTCAGAACATGAGAAAGGTTTTATCAGAAAAAAAGGTTTGAATTCTTTTTAAAAATTATAACATGATGTTGCTACTCCTTTGACACGAGTTTGACGCACCCGTTCGAGTAGTATAGGATCTTTGTGGCACCAGTTGTGGTGGTTTCTCTTGCCAACTAGCAGGGTGCAACACTAGTGCAAAGCATGCCCAACTGCACACAAATTTAATGTGTAGTCTGAGGGGAAGATATTGCATGTTGTCTATTTTTTTCATAACTATCACATGTGGTCCAGTTCTATCAGACTTGGGTTTGTTACCAACTTTTGCTCCATTTTTTCTCCTCATGAACTAATTGGATTTATAACTAGTGTTGAATATTACCTACTTTATTAACTACTTGGATATCATATATTTCCTTACATTTTTTATTAACTATTTGGATAGGGGTGGCATCAAAGGGGAGGGAGGGGCAGGGGCCACAGCCCGCCCCCAAAAAAAATCAAAATATAGCATATATTGATGTATATATACATATGTTTGTATGTTATATTGATAATATATATTGAATATTTGTCACAAACACAGACTTGGTGCATTGGTTTTTAGTTGCAACAATATCCAGGAGGTATTGAGTTCAATTCCTTTTGTACACATTATTATTTTTCACAATAAATGCATAATGCAATTGCTATATATATTCTTTTTGTGATGCCTCACGCCACACATAACAAGATTACTCAAAACTAAACATGGAAACAACACTAAGCAAGTAGATTACCAGAAAACACATGAAATTAAAACTGATTCCATAAAAGTACCATAAGCTAAAAACCTTTCCATATAAGTCCACAACGGGAATCATGGGTCACATAACATATATAAAAGTGATTATATCATGGTTGTTCACAAACATTCTTGATATCAACATGTTACATCAGATATATGTTTCATATATGTACAAACATTCTTGTACAATAAAAGGCATACAAGTCAAAAGTCTCATATCGGTGTCATATCTACAAAACACACCAAAAACACACCTAAGGACCTGAGTGTATAGGGACGACTGTAGGACTCTAACACCAAAAGAAAAGCAACACACTCAACCTTATCAACTACCGCTCCTGCTGCTGCTCTTCCTTAGCTGCACGATCTCTGCCTCACCGTGCATGGCCACCTAAAAGATGTGGAAACCCACAGGGTGAGACCAAACGTCCCAGTGAGAGATATAACTCTCTACCGACATCTATTAAAATAAAAGCTAAGCAACATGTGGTGCATCTCGCTAGAGGTACACACATTAATCAATCGAGATTTGACTAGATGCACCCCATGAGATTGAGACACACAGTGGGATAACTTTCAAAATTTATAATGGACCTATGCTGACACACTCATGTAAACTAAAACACTACTCCTACAGGTGCACAGGGTCGTGTTGTAGTATAGGAGGGTGGTAAGTTACGGTCAATCTACAGGGAGAAAAGGGGGCACTAGACCTAGGTTAGTTCTTGGGCTAGGTTCCTACGTGAAGTCTAGGGTTGAACAGTTTAAAGGTTGTTTGATGATTAAAATAAGGGTTGAGCCAACAAGTAAGTAAAAGGAAGACAAGCAAGATCAAAACCTAAGTTAACCCTAGACAGTTAATTCTACTAAGCCATAGAAGACAAGGAAAGCAAGGAAAAGAGAAATTTATGCTAAGCAGGCAAGAAGAAGTCTATACTAAACTAAGCTAGCAAATAGGGTAAAAGAGCAATTGAAGATCTAAACTAGCAAGAGCAAAGCAAGAACAAGGCTAGAAGCTAACTAATAAAGTAAAGAGCTAACTAAACTAAAAACACTAGCTAAGCAAGAAGGCAACTAGGGGTTTAAAGTAATAAAGATGGTGTGTGGGATGTTTGGGGGATGTGCTTATCAATTAGGTTAGGGGTGACACGTGAACATTATGATTTCATTTAGATTACCAAACCAAACAACAAGTTAGAGTTTAATGAATTGTCCTAATCTACTAACTAGTCATGGATATGATGGGTTGTATATAGGGGAACTAGTCCCCAACACCTCCTACTACTCTTATGAGGCTCAATTGTGCAATTCAATTATAGTGTAATTAAGCCTAGGTTTCTAGGTAGATTATCTAAGGATAATTAGGGGCTAAGGTTAGTAGTGGAAGTGGAAGTGATGTTTTTGAGGCCTCCCATCACCCACACTGTAGCCTTGAGAAAGATCCATGCTAAGAACACCAAACTCATCTAACCTAGATACTTAGATCTCTCAACTAGGATAAGGAGAATTGGTTAGTTTGTAGGAAGATGGGTGGATAGCTAGGGATCCATGAATTAGACCTAGGAGCAAATCCCAAAATTCAGACATATAAGTAATTTCCCTAAATTCCTAGGTGATTTCAAGCACAAACCAACAAGCAATTCATGAAGAGTGAGATATAATTAGAACATTATCATTATAAAACGAAATTACAATGTTTACATCTCATTTTCCCCCAACATGGTATCAAAGTAACATTTTTAGCCCTAAACAACCCACCCACCCAAGGGGCCTAGCTACTCATGGAAATGCAAAATACAAAAAGAAGGGAGAAAAAGGTAGAAGAATCCATGGAGCTCGGTGTAGATGGAGTAATCCTCCTCTTCAACTAATGGAAGATGTCCTTCTCCTTCCTCCATGGTGTAAGGGGCATGGAATGATGGTGGAGTAGGGTCAAAACACTAGAAAACTAGGATTTTACTGGTGGAAATGGTGTAATTGAATGGAATGGAGGTGGAATGGGTGGAATGCAAAAATGGGGTAATATAAGGTAGCTAGGGGTGGCCAACCAAATGCTCCAGCCGCCACCCAGGTATATATAGGTGTAGAAGAAGCAATGGGTCAAGTAGGGGTAAAGTGGGAAATGTAATGGACAAGTAGCTAGGTTTTTGTAAGTAGCACGACCACCATGGTCATGGTAGGAAGGGGTGAGAATGGTTGTGGTGAAGTGGAATGATTGTGGTGAAAAATGGGGAAAATCACAGTAACTTGGGTGGTTTTGAACTAAAAGTGGCATGGTCGTGGTGGTCACAACAACCGTGGTGGGGCAAGGGTAGCATGTTCTTGGTGGCTTGGAATGCTCTGCTCGCTCTTGGCTCCACATTTGTTCTGCATCAGCTGCCACACGGCAAGATAGCATGACTGTTTTGGGTCTAGCTACCACATCCATTTTGAGTGTCACAACCATGGCGATTCTTTCATTTCTTAAAGTTGACTCTGTGGATTTTGAGTGACCTAAAATGACCATTTTGTGGCACCACGACTGTGTTGGTCTCTATATCAACACTTTGACTTGGATCTTTGTTCATTCTCAAACATCTTTGCTTAAATGGAGCTTCGGACACTAGGGGTAGGTTGAGGGAGCCTCAGACTTCACTTTAGGCCTCTCTAAGGGTAGAGAAACCTAGGATCACTCATTCTCTCTCTCTGTTCCATCCAAGTGTGGTCCAAATTCTTGAAAAACACGCAAATTATGTCCATAAGTACATTGTACACAAATATACATATTAGGGAAAATAACATGTAATCTAATAGGTATAGATGTGATTGAAATGCAATATGACACAAGATGAAGCCCTAAAATAGGGTTGCATCAGCAGGTAACATACTAAACATGTAGATATCATACTAAGAAAGTAGAGTAGACTAAGCAATACTAAGCAATTTATCACTGAGCAATAGAACAAATTATATTCTAAAAAGGAATCTGAAGAAGTTGTATATTTTCTATAAATGAAATCATACAAAAGCAAGGTAAGGCTTCAACTAAGGTTATTCACATTTGTTCCCTATGCAAAAGACTACACAACTATGTTACATGTTTTATTATTCCCTGAGGAGATGAGGTATACCACTCATGCTCCAACTTACTGCTCCTAAGTCAAAATCAATGCCATACAAGGTCTGGAAGAGTCGAAATCCACGACCTCTCCACACCTCTCGGTCAGCATGAGAAAACACTACAGATACACATCAAGTCTAACTACAAACAACTAGTCTGCCTTGTATATAGGCACAATGCTAGTGAAACTAAGCTACGACTTGTAGTCACACTCCTTCCTGGGTATGGCCCACAACCAATCCTGTGAAAGCATATTTAAGTCACATCACTGAGCTATGGCCCACTGCTGCACTCCTTCCAGGGTATGGCCCACAGCCACACTCCTGCCAGGGTATGGCCCACAGCCAATCCTATGAATTCATATACTCAATAGTATACAACTCTGAGCTTCAACCAAGGAGAACTCTTTTCACCCTCCAACACTAAGATTGACACTAGAATGGATATATAGCACATGGCACCTACATGATTAGGGTTTCACTTAATTAATTATGCTAATTAGAAATCTTTTATAACCAATCAAGTTACTACATATAAACCCATAACAAACTCTACAAGAAGATATAAAACGTATAAGGTGTGAACTTGTCACATCATCACATAGCACTGTAGCATTGCCATTCACAAGGCCATCATCACTATACACAACCACACAAGTCTAACACCAATGTCACAACATTGTAGGATATCAATCCCTCAATCACATCTCTAGAGGTTATCACCTCAAATCATGCACAAGGCACATGTCAGGTCATTTGACCCATTCACATCAGCCATCATCACAAGCATCTCATCATGCCTCATCCTGGCTCATTCAACGTGTGTCATAAAATATTTACCATAGCATACACTAGCTATGAACTTCAAACTCATATCACCTGTAAGGTTAGAGGTTCATAACCAAAAGAGAGATAACATCATAACTCATAGACATTCCAAGGGAAAGAAGTAAACACATCAATTGTCCCTAGGTTAGGGTTAGGGTTAGGGTTAGGGTTCCATGCTTATCTGATTAAGGTTTACAACATGATTATAATACTAAACCCTAATTGTGTCACCTCCCACATTCTTGGAGCACATTAAGGTTAAGGATCATGATTAGGGTTGATTAGAAATTCAACCAAACATCACCATACATGGTTCATTCATTACTTGTACAAATGCATTGATTATATGTTCCACTATAGGTCACAACCATCCATAACCCATGTGTCACAACCACCGCTACTACAGAAATGGCTTATAACGTCACTTTTAACGGTGTCGGTTGTAATAATACACCGACATCTAAACAATACAGCACCGGTTTACAAAATAAACCGACATCAATATGTGAAGGGCGACCAGACATGAGTATCACTTTTATTCAGTGTTGGTTCCTTAATAAAAAACCGATGCCGAAAAGTAACCGCCAAAACCAAAATTTCTAGCAAAAAAAATTACCTCCAAAATTAACATACATCGTCGGTTTTTAAAACAGAAACTGACGACTAAAGGTTTTCTGCGAGACAGAACTTGACCAATTTTTATCGTCGGTTTTGTGACAATAACTGACGCCATTGTGTTTTCACGTGCATATCCGTGAAAATTTTCACCTCCTTTTATTTCGGTGTGTTGTTGAAAACTGACACGTATAGTGTTTATTGTCGGTTGTTGTTAATAACCGACACCAATTGTTAACTTAATAGTGCGAGGCAGACTCTTCCCCTTCCGTTTCATTCATTTCCACTGAAGGTTTGCTGGTCTCTGGTGATTCCTCTACTCCACCGCCGCTCACTGTTGCTCTGCCTCCGCCTCCTCCTCCTTCGCCATTTGCTGGCCGTGCTTTGGTCGCCGACATCACCGCCACTCGCCGCCGTTGATATGCCGCAACACCTCTACTGCTAGCTCTGCTCTCCATCACTACACCACACCTCTACTGCTAGTCTACTGATGACCACGCCACGCACTGGAGACCAGGCGCCCAGCGACCTTCTACCCGACACCGGCGACCAGCTCTCCACCCGGAACCCTTCTGCTCGACGACCAGCCCTCCGCCCACTGCCTGATCAGCCGTCGCTCCCCTCCTCTGGCTGCCATTATCAGGTTTTCCCCTAACCTTCCCCCCTATTCTTGCTTTTCCTGTATCCCCTCCAATCCAAAATCAATCAGAGGACATGATTGATGATGCTCGGAAGAGTGGAACGGTTGAAGAATCCTATGGTTGTGCCTGTGTGCAATTTTTCTTCAGTTTTATTGTGGTGCAGAGTTGCTATGTGATTTATTTATTTGAACAACATTATTTGAGGTGCACTACCTTCTTGTTTATTAGACACCCAATCTTATTGTGGCTCTCTAGTTTGCAAACCTGTCTCTTTAACTTATTCATGGTTGTCTTGTTCAGATCACTCTAGTATATAATTATGTGATCCCAACATCTTAATTTGAATTAGAATGATTTCAATGAATTATAGGGTTTTTAAGTTGATAATCATGTACGTACATGTGGAAATAGGGTTATTAAACCAATAGTTAGTCTGTCTACTAGAGTGTGGGGATTAACCATGTTGCCTGTAGTTTATAACATTGCATTGTGAATTATTGTATGTTTGAAACTATTGATTTCTTGATTTATTATTTAATAATGCTTTATAGATTAGGATTAACCATGTTGCCTGTAGTTTATACACATTTATTATATATAAGAATGACAACACATGAATTTGTTGGCCTAGAAACTCGTCCAAGATTTACTCATTAGGAGTAAATCTTGGATAGTACCCAGTTTGGGACTGTTCTTGAACACCTAATCTCACTTAGGATGTAAGTGTATAATGTGTATTGGATTTTCAAGAAAATTTCGGTAGCATTTCCCCGTTTGTTCTCTAAGTACATATGTACTTAGAGAACAGCGGGGAAATGCTGCCGGAATTTTCTTGAAAACCCAATACACATTATACACTTACTAGTGAGATTAGGTGTTCAAGAATGGGATAGGTGGTACACATTTATTATATATAAGAATGACAACACGTGGTATGTCCATTCGCAATCGCTGCACCCCTGTGAATGTCTACTTTACAATGTGAACTTTACAATTAGTGTTACTTTATAATGTGAAATTTATAATTTGAATGTGAACTTTCAGATGGCTGATCAGGACCATGCTGATGATCACCGTGAGGGTGAGGACGTGCTTGCACCGCCTGACAATGTAAGTTTTAATAATATATCCCTGAGGTTTCTATCTATATGTTCATAGCATAATTATATTATGTAAGTATGTTTTTTATCAAATTTTAGGTTGGTGATGTACCTGCTGAAGAAATTACAGCACTTGATGAGCAACAAAAGAAAATTGAGAAAGTGAGGGGCATTACAATGATGACCAAGTTAATACAGCAAAGGGGCAATGGACCCAAATTGGCTGTGGATTTTGATCAGGCAGGAAATCCATATGGAGTGAACTGCAACTCATTTGTTTCATATCTTGGGGTTCTTACTCGTAGCCATTGCAGTCCTATCCTAGAATCATGGCATAGAGTTCCTAAGGGGAAGAAAGAGCACATATGGAAGGAACTATGCGTGAGTTATTATTATTTGTAATTCTATTTGTGTAGATTACTAATTTTTAGGATACTAGTTAATAGCAATTCTATTTAATTTGTAGAGCATATTTGATCTGGATGAAAAGTTGCATCGTAAATGTGTGATGCAACGTTGTGGGAGGGTCCTAAGGAACTATAGGACCAATCTCACCCGAGATTACATACGTGATGCTGAGAATAGGTTCTTGATTGATTCCAATTCTAGACATTGATCAATATTTCACTAACTCTACACTAATAATTTTTGTTTGTATTCTCTTTGAAAAATAAATATAGGAAGAAGGAAGCCACACAACAATGGAACTAATTGGACCCCAAAGAATGGGAGGAGTTTGTTACCCAAAGAAAAACAGATGAATTCAAGGTATTAAGCGCCACTCCCCATTTAATTAATATACATTTTTATGTATTCACCTATTCAAGATTAACCTTTAGTGTTACTAACCAAATCAATGTGCTAACTAACTAGGCTATCAGTGATGCTTAACGAGCAAGGCGTGCACTGAATGTGCACGACCACACAATGGGTCCAAGAGGATATGTAGGCGTTTGCCATAGACTACATGTTGAGTCTACTCAGCCTACTGCTACTCAGGAGACTGCAGATCCCTCTACTGCTGCTCCCGCACCTCTGCCTCATCATGTTATGTGGATAGCTGGGAGGCAAAACAAGAAGGGAGAGATACAGAAGCCCGTAACTGCTGAGGCAACTACAAAAATGGTAAAAATCAAACTCTTAGAGAAATTTATCGATATTGATTATTGTTATGTTTACTTACGAATTTTTGTTGATGGTGCTTAGTGGGAGTTGCACGAGCAGAGGAAGGAAGGCAAGTTCATCCCTCAGGGCACAAGGGATGAACTGACAGTTGCTCTGGGTAACCTAGAGCATCCTGGACGTGTAAGGGGTGCAGGCGTTGGTGTGGGCATTAAAGTGTTCTTTGGGCCATCCCAGCGTAAACCTGTCCCAAAAGCGGGACTTTCACAAGCTAAGGTAACTTATTCTTATTTTTGAACGTTATTGTGAAAGGGAATTCAATAATCAGAAACTAGCATTTCTTTTATCCATGTATAGGTAGATTCCTTATTTGATAGGAGAGTCAAGGAAGTAGTTGATAAAAGACTCCAGGAAGCATTTAAGAAGTGGCAGGCGTCTCAGACTGCCACTCAGACAGTACTTGTGGCGAACCTCTCTTCTCCTACTTCTCGTACTGCAGAGGTTGGGAGTAATCCTATAGACCCACCTAGCACGTCCTCTGTAAGTATTTTTATGGCATATATAATAGCTAGTCTGTTCAAGATGATATGTTTGTGTATATATGCATATAACATTCTTTACATAAATTTGTAGGGGTTGAAGCCATGCCAACTACAAAGTGAAGGATATATTGTTACAGATGCATCGGCTTACCCACCCCTTAAAGGGTGCATGTTTCATGGGAGTCCAGTACCAGATGGCATGGTACGTGTCAGCCCCATACATATACTCGCTGGCTGGATGAATCTTGCACTGCCTCATGCACACCCAGATGCTGAAACACTTGGTGAGGCAGTAGGCGGAGTGATACTGTGGCCCGAAGTAGATGTCCTCTATACTGATATTGTATGATAAATTTTCATTACTTTAATTTGTTAGTGTGTATATATATGAGTCAATTGATATGAAATTATATATATAGGTCAAAAAGACGAGACCCGCTACATCTCAGCCTCCACCTCCTCGACTACCAAGTTGGCTTCCAGGGAACCTACACGCCTCGATAGGTCCTAATTGTAGGAGTGTGGCAGTATGGATCGGCGAACATAATCCAAATTGCCCTATAAATGTTACTATTCTGGAGAATGTTGCAGGTAAATCATACGATAACAATCTATTTTTACAAGTTTAGCATATGTATTAATGCATACGTAATAGAAGTTCTGGATACATATTTATGCAGGTCAAACATTCAGAAACAACATATTTATACAAGATATTTTGGAGTTGTTTAGTTATGAATGGCTGAACACATCTATGATGGAGTTGTGGATATGGTGAGATTAATGCATACGGAAATCTGGTTTATACATCCATATACCTTGTTTTATATACGGCAATCTAGTTTCTTTATATTAATGCATACGTAATACATATTTTGCAACCACTTATACAAGACATGTACAGATTTTGGGTTTTCCCATGTGGGATTTTGGTTCCATATTTGATTAGTCTTGTAGTTACAGACCCTTCTTCAGTTACTTCATACTACTGTGATTCTTTTGAATATTTTAGTAAAAATAATAAGACGGTGATAATAGCTCCATTCAATGTCGAGTAAGTTTACTTTGCTTGTAATTTGGACTTAAGCAAATTACATTTTTATTGCAGATATTGAGTTATTAATTTTCTACTTTTTTACCTGTAGTTCTAAGCATTGGGAGTTATTAGTTATCGTATCCAAGACATTCACCGTCTATTATCTAGATCCTGCGGGGTGTGAGTTGGATGTATTATATGGACATGTAATTAAAAGGCCATTATTCTCGTGAGAAATATTTTATGTTTTTATATTTGTTAACATCTGTTACTACATTACTATTTAATTATGCAATTTAATGTGTTACATTAACATATATAGGGCTTTACAAGAGTACAAAAAAGCTGGAGGAAAGGTTCCCAGGAAAAAAATCTGACATTCATTTGGGAGAATGTGAAAGTAATTTCCTGACTCCAATGTATATATTATTTATGTGAACTGTGCTTATTTGTATATTTGAATATTTTGTATGTTTCAATTTATAGTGTGCTACATAAGACAACAGTTGGGCATGTGCCTACTATGTGATACGATTTATGGACCTAATCATCAAACATGTCGTATTGGAAATCGATAACATACAACAGGTATTATACATAGTCTCGTTAGATAATATGAAATATATGAATCTTATTATATATTATTATAATTATGTATGTACATCATTCTCTTTGTAGGTCTTTAAAACTGAGGACTTCAACATAGGTGCAAAGCGTTTCGATGTACATGCTCCCTATACGAGAGATGAATTAGATGTTGTAAGAGAAGATTGGGCAAAAGCCCTACAAAGAGTGGGAATTTTTCAATATGATTTTGCTGACAATAATGACAATGAATAAAGAATAACTTTGTTCTCATAATTAATTTTGTGTGAATGTGAATGAATTTTTATGAATTGTCATATGAGTGTGAAAATCATCAATAAATGAATGTTTCTACATGTGTCTGAATGTGAAAAGATATGAAATGAATGGAACTGCAGGTTGCTACTGGTTTCTACATGTGTGTGATGAAAAAATAATATGAATTAAATGTTCTTATACATGAGTGTGAATCACATATATATAATATTGTCCATCATGTTAATTTTGTAGGTTTGTGGCCTGTTGTTGGCTGATATCAATGGATGTCGTAAAACCTGCAGTTCATAACTGAACTACAGGTTTCTCATCCTGTGACCAGCCACAGCAGGTCTGTAGACTGACAGAAAAAAAACATAAAATAGGCGTTGGTTATTTGTATAAAACTGACGACATATGGTTACAGTGTCGGTTATCATACTAGTAACCGATGTCGATTTCCCTAATGAGGTCAGACACCACGGTTGTGCTGGCCAGCACGGCCGTGGCAGTAAACCAGACA
This sequence comes from Alisma plantago-aquatica, assembly GCA_963693085.1. Taxonomy (NCBI): domain Eukaryota; kingdom Viridiplantae; phylum Streptophyta; class Magnoliopsida; order Alismatales; family Alismataceae; genus Alisma; species Alisma plantago-aquatica. The sequence continues at coordinate 985,986,629 of OY856409.1, forward strand.
TAAAATAGGCGTCGGATATTTGTATACCACCGAAGACATATGGTAACAATGTCGGTTGCCCTACTAGTAACCGACATCGATTTCCCTAGAGGCCAGACACCACGACCGTGCTGGTCAGCACGACCGTGGCAGCGGGTGATATGGCGTTGGTAATCACTAATAAACCGACACAGATAGTGCCCCATATGGCGCCCTTTTTGTGGCGCGAAGGTATATGACGTCAGTTTCTAAGCTACTAACCGATGCCTATACCCCCTGCTGGTGCGTTTTTGGTGGCACGCGAAGGGTTGTGGCGTCAGTTTGAGAACCGACGCGTAACGGTTGGGCTTTTAGCGGCGCCCACATAGGTGTCGCTTAAAAACTGACACTAAAGGCCTTAAATAACCGACACTAAAGGTCGGTTATGTACTAGTGCACCCATCATACATGGGTCGTGACCACCACTTTTTAAGGTGTCTTAACCACCCACAAACAAAGTGTCTCGGCCATGACTAACCACAAGGCAACTTGCCTTGACCCCCTCCTCAAAACTAGGGTTTCAACTACCCAAAGCAACATGTCACGACCTAAATGTTCAAGGGAAGCATCTCGACCCAAAATCAAGTAGGTGTCTCAACCCACATATAGGTAAGGGTCACAACCATCATAGGGAAGAATGTCGCAACCATAACCAGGTCATATGTATCGATCAAAACCAAACCAAACACATGGGTGTCTTAACCCAAGAAAGATCAAGGTGTAATGACCACCAATGGTCAAATTACAACCAAGACAAAGGACCATCATTAAATCATGGCTAACTAAGGTCAAAATATAAGCAAACTATGACAATAGAAGAGAACATCAAGGAACACCACCACCCTCAAGATAGAAAACACTCCCCAAAACCAGTTATCAAAAACCCTAAAACTTGCATCATGAACCCACCATGATAGAGACCTCAAACAAAGAGATAAACCACGTTTGACAACACCAAAATAGAACCTAAACTTGATAAGACATCAAGACACTTGTCCATCATGCATGTGATTAAGACCATGATCAAGAGATAAGGGAAGCCACCATTGCACCATAATCACTAAAATCGGGTATCAAAACTAGGGTTTTGGATTACTTTCAAACCAATCATGGTTTTAACACCAAACAAGTCTTAGGAATTATAATCATACACTATCATATTAAGGTAATGTTTTACATAAAGAAAATTTTAACATGCATATAGGAAAGGTGCATTAACAAAAAATCTTAAGAGTTATATAACCCACCTTAAGGAGGATCACTCAAAGGATCACAAGCTCCAAGAACACGATCACCAAGGACAATGAAGCTCAACCAAAGGCTCCAATCTCAACCACAAAACACCTCAATAAGGGGAAGTCATCAGGGTCAAAGATTACTTAAGAAAAAAGAGCAAATATCCCTAGGCTGAGCCAAAAGAAGGAGGGTGAAAGAGAGAAGGAAACTTCCTCACACTCGAGTCCACCTTGTCAAAACATGGCCTATGACCCTTGTGATGAGGAGTTCCTCTCCAAAATGACCACCATGTAATATCCATGGTCTAATTATGAGAAGAGAGAAGGATAAGAAGGTAGGAGATCATAAGAAACACCATCAGGGAAAGGCATATACTTACCAAGGTTGAAATGAAGCAAGAGTCACCACATGCAAGACATATTGATCATCAAGGCTCCAAGGATCAACACCCCTTTCTCCACCAATCTCCAAGGATGAAAAAAAGAGAAGTAAGAAGAAGGAAGTTCAAAAGGGGTCACTTTAATGGAGAGAAGAGGGTTTATATAGCAAAGGAGGAGAGAAGTAGGGTGAAAGATGAGGTGTCAACACCCTAAAACACCAAAGGGTCACTTGTCCACCTAAGAAACCAACATGCAACCACTTAACACACACGTGTATGAGATGGTGAAACACTCTAGGTTGAGTCTCGACCACCTAGGTCATCTAAAATGGTTTCCACCCACCAAGGAACACCATCTATGGTCAATACAAGACACCAAAACAACACTATGCCGAGATAAAAAACCACAACACACACCCTAGGCCGAGACACTCTATACAAAGGAAACTGTCTCAACCCAAGACCATTTTTGTTAGGACTACCACACCTAGAGAAGGCGTCTCAACTATGAAACCCACAAAAAATTCCCTAGGTTGTGACCTTGGTCAAGACAACCCACAAGGTAAACATAGGTCGAGACACGCCAAACCTTAGAAAACCCTAATCACCACTAAAGGTGCCACCACACAACCAAGGCTCAAACAAGGTGCCCCCCTTATTTCTCTCTCCTATAGATGATGTTAAGAAATATAAAGAACACTCTAGAGATGACAAATTGCAAGAAAATCCTCACATTTGGGTAAATTGCAATTTGCACCAAAACTAGCACACAAAGGACAAACATCATCCAAACAAGCTCAAAATGGAGACTTAAGCTCCCCACAAGGTATAAGATCACCCCAAAGGATTAGAGAAAGGATCTAAGCACATCTTCAAGCCAAATCAAACATGGTTAACCCAAAACCTAGGTCAGGGGACTTACACTCTTTGACACAACAAATCACAAAACTAGACTTAGTGTATTGGTTAACATGTTTGTTGTTGTACTTGAAGTCATGAGTTCTAATCCTATATTGAGTATTAATTTTGTTGCCCCCTATAGTCAAAACATATGGTTCTGCCACTGTATTTGGACCATATATTGTTGGAGATTGTTTACTCGATTAAATGCACATGGAAATTAAAAATAATATGTTTCAAACTCAATAGTCGAGTACCACCTGTCCAACTCAAAAAATTTAGCAAATTTTTAGTCCATTTTGTCCACCATATTCCTCATATGTAGATTTCAATTTGGAAGTGACTATGAGTTAACATACCTTGAGTATGTAGAAGTTGATTGTGAAAGAAACTAATGAAAATACAGAATAAGTAGACGACCAAGGTAGTGAGTAACATGTTTATGCATTTGACCAAACTTTTTCAAATGACAAAGAGGAAGATGTCTAAGACTAACTGTATTGAGACCTATATTTTGATTTGCATAAATGACAACCATTAGAAAGAATCCATAAACCTAAATCTAGATTGTGAAACAAAACAACAAATCCTCAACAAAAGAAAATAAACGGTATATAAATGACAGATAAATTTTTCATTTTTCTTTCTTCACAATTTTCATAAACCAATATTACATCAAGGACAAAACATTAAGATATAACAAATCCTATTCAACTCTATAAAACTAGAATCAAATCTTAATGCTCACAAACAAATCATTTTACATCAAATAAAAGTACATTAATAATAAATTTGATACACTACCCATCCCAAGAAAGAAAAAGTACATGGACATTCTAATCTACCTAGATTTTTCTTGTTACATCTTTTTTATCACGACTTATTTGTTGTATAGAATTATATCTAAAAACATTTGAAACAACTTCATGAGACTCGTATAGAGCCCCACTGAGTGGATACCTCCCACTTAAGTTGAGTACATGCATTTACATCAAATTAGTATAATGAACTTAAAGGAAACATGCAGATATTGAAAAGTTTTGCAAATAGTTCTAACATCTAGTAAATTATTGTTATAATATGGTTTTCACATATATTTTCATAATTGAAATGCAATTATTTGAATAATAAGGATGTATTGGAAACTTGGTGTGCTTTATTCTAAAAGTATGGATTTATTTTGCATATTTCCCTTTGTTATGAATTTTTTGGGTTTTACTAATTTCATTAGTCTAATAATGTATATGGGAAAATGGAAGAAAAGAAAATTGGACATGAAGAGAAATATAATAGAAAATGGCTAACAAATAATGTACTTTTGGAATTATGAAGAATCCTCTAGAAAAGTGGTGTTAAAGGCCAGTAATGGTTTGGTTTCATTTTCATATGGTTCCTAAGGCTCAATTTGGTTTGTCAGAAGTGGTCTGAAAAAATTATGAACTGGAGTTCCTTAAGTAGTTTTTCATGATTGGTTTAAATTAAGTGTTGGAAACTTGAGTTCCGTGACTTTTAGTGAGTTACAAACTTACATACAAAACACAGTTCTTGAGTTCCCTCTTAAAAAGAGCAAAAAACAAGTTCTGGGACAACTAATAATATTTCTTATACAGTTATATTCTTCATTTGTCATAAGTGACAAATGTAAAATATTTATGACAAAATATTAGTGGTGTGGATATAGTTTATTGCTAAAACCATAACATAATATGATAAAATATCATACACAATAACTACACTATGTAAAACATTTTACACTATAATCACCATTATCAGTGTGATCTACAAAATAAAAAATACAAACATCATGAAAAAGAAACAGACCACATCATGAGAAAATAATGTGATTTACCTGATCTATTTTTATTATTCATGTTTAAACAATACAATGTGAAAAATGATAATTAAATATAACCATGCACAAAAAAATAGTAAAAATTCTCTAAAAAAATAATGTAAAATTTTTTATCCTACATTGTGTTAAATAATGATGTACTAAAACTTACATTTACAAGCACATGAAATTTGGGCATTATTACAATACTTTGTATACACAAAGTGAATAAAAATATTGTGATGTCATTTTAATAACAATATTTTTATTAAGATTATAATTGTACCAAAATAAAATAATTTTTAAAGGAACAACATCTGCACCATAACCATTTGTTGAGGTTATTATGATTTAAGAATATAATGATTTTTATTGGAGATGATTCTTTTTTATGTATTTGCCATCCTTACTTAATTATATGACACAATCAAAAATGATTTGTTAACGATATCCATATTTACACTTACAACAAACCAATCACTTGGAAGTGAATGGAACTTAACTTCCAAAAACTTAACTAGAGTTCCCAAAAAATGAGTTCCACGAAACTCATGACTTACACCAAACTAATAGGAGCCTAATAAGAAAAGAAATCAGAATAAAGGATATGGGAAAGATATAAAGAGAAAAGAGTTGTTTCGATGACTTAATACATGAAAGAAGAAGAATATTTAGATACTAAGAAAAAGTATCTTTTATTCTCAAGTTTTTGTCTCAAATCCTATCCACATTTAGATAAAGTCATTAAAAACTTTCCTTCAAAATGGGTTAAAAAGGATTAAAGGTGTGAGAGATATGGACTTTTTTAGAAATCCTAAAGTAAGTGGATTATTGGAAATATACATTAAATGTCACAAGATAAGCAAATCAAGAAACTTTAGCATGCCCTTTTTTTGCTTGACTTGTGAGCCATGAGATCTCTAATATGACGGTGTCCATTTCATCCCTTACCTTCAAAACTAATTGGAAACCATAATAGTAGTTGTTGATCTTCTTGTCTCTCTCTCCCTCTCTGAATTATAGATTAAACTAAACCTTCCCCATCAGATTTGGAGAATAAATATGAGTTAAGTAAACCCTAGTTTACCATGATTTCATGCCAAACAAGGACTTTCCCCTTTCACCCACTGGACCCGAACTCCATGGATGGACGGCTTGCTAGCCAGGCCTATAAATAAGGATCCTTAGTTGTGTGTGAGACCATAACATGAATTATCAGACCAGTCGAACTCCCCCTGCCTCTAATTTAATCACACCTTGTCTCTTTTTTCCTAGTATTCCCTTGATCTGCTATGAATACAAACTCCTCTCTCGCTCTCCACTCCTCCTTACTTCAGCCAATTAGAAGTCATTGACAAGTCCGGTGATAGGCGAAGAAGCTAACACGATCACCTGCCTTCGAAGTGTCCAAGGGCAAGAAGTCAACTCTCTGGATTGACCTCCCGTGGATGTTGTTGCATACTGGTGCAAAATGGGGGTTGGGTTGAATATGATTATTTATGGAATGGCCTTCCTACCCCAAGGTGTTCGAGACCCAAGCCCAAGGACGAAAGGGTAAAATAATACTTCCACCTCATCTTGACGCCCTGCTTGCATGGAGTAAGCTACATATGTGGCCGGAGCCCACTCGCTGAGCTAACCCATGTGGAAAAGAGGTAAGAAGAAGGAAAATAACCCATTTTTTGCTAAGGTGGCTTTTTCTTATTGGCCCAAGTATATTTATATAATAAGAATCATAACTCATTAATGGTAACTCAACAAGTTTTATGTGAAAAATGATCAGGAAAATGCAAGGAATGCAATAACATAATTCCAAGACATGGTTATGTCTCTAATTCTAGAAGTGCCTAAAAGTTGGTAACTATAATGTGTTTAATGTATAAAAACTCTAATTTATTGACTTTAATTATCATATCATGTTCAAATAACTTAAATGGATAAAGTTGGGTCTTTTTGGTTAAAAGAGATACTTTGACCTAACTAGGGTTTAATGATACATAAAATCTCAAGTTCGGGGTTTGTAAGTTAAAAGGCATTAAAAGTGATAATCAAGGGTTGGGAAGCCAAAACCCTAACTTGAAACTCAAATCAGTCTTAATGATAGATTTTAGACAGATTAGTAATACTTGGGTACATGAGTTGATTTCAGGGTGATTGCTTGCTTATTCTCAACTGTTGATATCTTGGAATTTAAGTTACTCATAAAATATGTATGTGGATACACCTATGATTAATCGCCCCAACCAACTTTTGTGGTTTTCTGAGGTTTTCCATAATGATTGCATATAACTATTGGTTGTTTATTTAATTCATGCAATCTATAAAGTCACTATGGATATCACATTATATAAGTAAAATTTCTCAACTATCTCTTGTGGATGTAAGTGATACACATGGGATGTAAGAAATGTCACTATGGTGATGAATGATCGGGCCGTGATAGGAATACCACCTTGGTCAAAGGCCTATGTGAGAAATGTCACTATGGTGACCTGTGATCTGGCCCAGAAAAGAAAATCACTTCGAGGAAAGGCATGTGTATGAAATGTCACTATGGTGATTGGTGATTGGGCCAAGGCCTATGTATGATGTGTCCACTATAGGGACTAAACCCTAGAGAGAGGTTTCCCCACATCAATACTCTAAAGAAGGAGTGTCCCACAAAGATTAAGTTGATAAGTTAGAAAGAAAACACATGTTCAATTTTGTAATTATATTTGTTGTTATGGATGAGTACATTGTTACGCCTGCATGTGAATATTTTGTTTCATACTAGTATAACTTGTTATACTGACTTTGTTTTGTTTCATGAAGTTTTAGGGTAATCTACTATTGTTCTATAATTAGTGATGAAAGATGGACATCCAGAGAAAAAGACACATGAAGAAAAAACTTAATGTAATTCTAGAGAAATTAGATACATAGGTTTTATTCTATGTTACAAACCATAAATTTCCATATCATGTAACTCTTTAGCGAAGAGTGTACTTGTCATCTTGTTACCAAACTCTTTTAATGTTATGGTGAAATTTGATAATTTTGTTTGGTTAATTACTAAATACAATCATGTAAACATGGTAATGGCCCTTACCCTCTTGGTCCGCCTGAAGGGGATAACATGGGGAGGGGTTCATTACAATTCTAGTTTATGATGATAATCTAATCAATTAGATAGGTAATCACTAGACCAAAACTAGCATTAAACATCTTTTAGAGCATGTTAATGAACAAATAAGTAGATGCTTCTTAGTTCAGATTAACAATCCTTTAGTATGAGTAACAAACAAATATCTAAACATTTTGAATTAATACATAATAATAACATTATCATCTTTGTGACACCCCACCAGTCGGACCAGGAACACATATTGTAGTCTTGAAGCTAAAATACACATAAACATGTCTACCAAACAATACTATCAAATGACAAACAATACTAAATCCCAACATTTATTACTTGTCAATAAGACATATTATAATATGAAATACAAAATCTTTATAATAGAATGATTAATTTCCATAACAAGGAATATAATCAACAATGGAAAATTATCAGCTAGCAGTACAAGGGATGTAACAAACATCCAAATCATATTCTACACAACTTGTAATCTTTTATTCATTTTCCCTAAAACTACTTGGCTTGTACCTCACCATGTATAAGTCGCCATGCATGATTCTCGTGTCAATGACTCACTGCCACTATCTTAGGGTTTAGCCGACCACCCTAAGATATCACCAATAGAGCCTAGTCTACCACATGATTTACTAAAGAGACTCATGTCCTCATCTCGAGTACACGAGATAGGAACCACCATGACAAAATATCATGTATCACCATTGCATATCACATGTCATCATATATTACATGTTTCTCAATGTTCATTTCATCATAGTCTATTCTTCATGGACATAGAATTTCACAACAAGGATTTAGGGCCAGAGCCACTCTAGATGACTCACTTCGAAATCCTAGTTGTCTAAACTTTAAGGCCTCATTCCGTACTTTGTAAATCCTTCTCATAATTCTCTAATTACTACAAGGTCTGTTTGGTTTCCCCAGTGTGGACCTAGAGGGAAACTGATAGGGTTCAGGGTACCTAACTATATGTATCATCATTTCACTTGTTATTAATATCCTTTTCTCATCTTAAAAGAATTTACAACATCATGTATGATATGTATGAATTGTCCACAACTAGAATGACATGAATCCAATTAGGTTGATCAATAAAGACAAAGACTAAAATAAGATCATAACAATATGTAGTTTTGTAACACTTCTGATACTTTCATTTCCAAATCACATCATAGAAATCATCATCAATGGGCCTTCACTATGAAACATGGTTTCATTGTCCGTCATTTTGTTGGTATGTATGCCTAGAGAGACAATCATGTGATGATTGTAATGTCATAATTGTAAATGATTTGAACATTAATAAAAGGCCAACTTCCAATTTATTCTATTTAATTCAATTATGAGATAATGATATAACATTATCAATGTCTAGACAATAATATTACTCAATGATGTATGTCTTCAAGTATTAGCCTTGGGGAAATGAGATCATACATATGTTAAGAGTACATATACACATTCCCATTATGTCCCTAATCAGTTGTTATTGTGGAAGGTTGATAGACAACAATACCACATAAGATCAGAGTGTGGGTTGGTTGATGACAACATCTCATTAGTCATGATATGTCTATATCAAACAAAGCACACATATACATGTTAGAGAATAATGTATCAGACAGACCCATTGTTAGACTAAAACATGGAAGCCATCATCACGGAAGTCATAGTCAGCTCTGAAAGTGACGGTGATGGTTGTGGTTCTTAAACTTGAAATCACTACACTCATCACATGTCATTGGGTACACTTTGACATCATCAAATGCAATCCTAAAACATGGATTGTTATAATGGTGATGATTGTGTGACTTTGACACATGAGGATATACTGGGAGTGATAGAAATGGGATTTGTACCTCCTACTGGAGTGTGATGACCTAGTCCTCTTGATTAGAGAGACTAAGAATTACATGGCCAACCACATGTGAGTCAATATGTGATATTGAGCTTACATATATCTTAGATAGTCTGCTCTGGTTCAAGAAACAAGATTGAATGATGAAGAGGGTGACTGCTCCATGCCTTGAGTTCAATCTGGACATCAGTGGAAAAGGAACTATACAAGCCCTACAACACCATAGATTGTAGGTTGAAGTTGTTCCCCAACTTTCCATTTACTTGGGTAGCATTGATGTGTGAATAGGCACCACTCATTGCTTGTGATGTCATAAGTTGTTATGGACATTCATTACCAACGTAATATGGGACCTATAGGGTCACACACTGAGGTCTAAACCTAGAAGAGGAGTTTAATCTTGAATCATAATTGAATTAAGTACTAAAGTGTTTAGGTATTTGATTCACAAAATATATAGGCTGAATGCACTGCCAAACACCCATATCAAGTGTTGAAACAACTGTCTTGAGTGTCAAACGGCCGTCTCAAGTGTTGAGATGGGCGTCTGGGGAGTCAATCCTGATTTGAGTTGAAATTGTCTAAAATATGAACCGACCCAACCGACTGACTCGACTCGGATCACCAAACGACTGTTTGGGTGACCAAGGCGGCCATCTCGCTTGGGCGAGATGGTCCAGTTCGGTCGAGGGAAGGTTCTAGATATTTTGAAGTTTGTTTTGTTTGCACATTACTTGTTGTGAAAGGACATTAATGTCTAACATTAATGTGACACCCATCGCAACACAAGCGATATTACTCAAAACAAAGTGTGGAATTAACATTAACACCCACATTACCACAAAATAGGGTAAATTAAAACCGATCACATAAAGGTGTCTCGAGTTGAATGCATCTTATTAAAGTCATAGAACTTTTGTCACTTATATTTCATTTATGCTAAAAGATGTTACTTATCATAGTTCACTGGATAAGTAGCCACAAACTGTTACATGTGATAACCTGTTCACATATACAAATCACCTATGTACCATCATTATATATACCCAAAAACTCAAACAAATGTACAACATCTATAAAACACCCCAAGGACTTGAAAGTATAGGGACAACACATAGGACTGTATTACTAGACACCAGTTGCATGTCCATGATCCACAGCTACAACTACTATTATAGACAACTTTAACAATATGATCTCCATCTCAACATTCACACCCACCTAAAAAAATGTAGAAACCCATAGGGTGAGACCAAATGTCCCAAGGAGAGATATAACTCTCTGCCAACATCTATTAAACTGTAGGTAATTAACAAGTAGATAAAGTACTTAGCATGTTGAGTAGATTAAACTAAATGATATGTATCTAAAAAATAATGCAGATTAACAAGCTATGCAGTTGCCACAAAGCAGTAGATCGATCAATATTCTAAGAAGAAATATGAAGAACATGTATATTCTATATCAACTAAACTGTACAAAAGCAAGGCAAGGCTCATCCAATGTTATTTGCATTTGTCCCTATGCAAATATGCTACACGACTATGGTACATATTTTATTATGCCCTGAGGAGATGAGGTATACCACTCATACTCCAACTGATCACTGCCAAGTCGAAATTAGTGCCATACAAGGTCAATGAAAGAGCCGAAATCCATGACCCCCCCAATAACTCTTGGTCAGCACATCAGAAACACCATGGAGACATATCAAGTATAACTGCAAAATAGCCTAGCATACCTTGGTCTATAGGCAAAACACTAGTGAAACTGAGCTACGACCCACAATTGCACTCCTTCTAGGGCATGGCCTGCAGCCAATCATGTGAAATATTATAAGTATACATTGAGTCACATCAACGATCTATGGCCCATAGCCACAATCCTGCCAGGTTATGGCTTACAACCAATCCTGTAAAATACATATACTCAACAGAATATGACTCTGAGCTTCCACTAAGGGAAAACTCGTTTCACCATCCATCACTAAGACTCTAAGACTGACACTGGAATGAATCTATGACATAAGCAAGCTCCATAATTAGGTTCCACTTGATTAATTATGCCAATTAAGTGTATTTTAGCATCAATCAAGTTAAGACATAAAAATCCAAAACAAACTCTACTAAGATAAGGGAGTAGTACAACTCTAGAAGATATACAATATATAAGGTGTGAACTAGTCACATATACTATTGTCCCACAAGACCATCACAAAATTCACATTGCCATAGGATACCAATTCCTTATCATACCACTAGAGTATAACACCTCATACTTGGCATATAGCCTCTGCCTGGTCAAAGGACCCAAATACATAATCCATGCATGTACATCATCACATTGTGACTCAACAATGTGCATAATCACCATCCTGTGTAATATAGAATTCACTATAGCAATCACATAATAACACCTATAAGGTTAGGAATTCGTAAATAGGATAGAGAAAACATCATAATATGATAACCATTTCAAAAGAGAGAAGCAAACACATCACATGGCCCAACATTAGGGTTAGGGTTCCATACACATAGCCAATTAGGGTTTTATAGCTTTATTCAATCAACAGACCCTAGGCACACCATATACCACTTTCTTGGAGAATATTAGGGTTAAAGGACATGATTAGGATTAACCAAACAATTGACCAAACAACACTATACATGGTTCATTACTTGTCTACTCATATACATGTATTGATTATATGGTTCAGTATGTCTTGAGCATCACACACATATGTGTCTTAACCACCCAAGACACAAGTGTCTCAACTACCTTCACCCAAGGAGTCTCGAGTGCAAACACCATGGATCTCGACTGCAACAAAAACATGTCTCAACCCTCACACATAAAGCATGTCTCAACCCCTCAAGGATTAGGGTTTCGACCACCCATCAAAGCACATGTCTCGACCCAAAATAAGAGTTGTATCAACCTCAAAAAAAGGTGGTCTCGACCTCAAAACTAGATATTTCTCAATCAAAACTAAATCAAGGTAACAACCAAACACAAGGCATATCTCGAAAGAAACTAGGGCACATATCTTGACCCAAAAACAAGGGCAACGTCTCAACCAAAATGCCAAGAACCAAAGTGTCATGACCCAAAGGGAAAACATGGTGTAACGACCACTAAGGTCATTCTACCACCAAGGCAAAGGTCCATCATCAAAAAATGAGTTAACCAAGATCAAAACACGAGAATTACATGGACAACATAGAAGATAATAGCAAGGAAAACCACCATCTTCAAGGAGAGACACTTCACAAAAAAATGTTTACCAAAAACCCTAAACTTGGTTCATGAAACCACCATGAAAAAACCTCATGTAAGAGAGATAAAACCATGTGTAACAAATACAAAATAGAATGTAAACTCCATGATACATCAAGCTACACTAACCTCATGCATGTCCTCAAAATTAAGATTAAAATATAATGAGAAAACCACCATTACACATCCATCTCTAAAATTGGGTACCTTACATTAGGGTTTCAGACTATAGGCAAACCAAGCATGATACCCACTATAATTCAGCTCTAGACCATGATATCATCTACTAGCATATTAGGGGTACGTTTTAGAGAGAGAAAAATCACATGCATGTAAGGAAAAGTGCTATAATAGAGAGGGTAGAGAGTTATATAACTCGCCTTAAGGAAAATCAACTTCAAGGATCACAAGCTCCAAAAACACGATCACCAAGGATGATGAAGCTCCACCAAAAGCTCTACTTTCGGCCACAAGATCAAATAAAGAAGGAGAATACATCAAGGTCAAAGATATCTCAAGAAAATAGAAAGAGAAGCCCTAGGGAGAACCAAAGGAAGAAGGAAGAGAAGAGAAGAGAAGAGAAACTTCCTCTCACTTGGGGTATCACCTTGTCAAAACATGGCCTCCGACCCTTGTGATGAGGAGTTTCTCTCCCAAAACGACCAACATGGATAGTCCATAGTCTATGGAAGATAAAATAGGAGAATATGGGGTAGAATATCCAAGGAAAACGTCACAAAAGAAAGGCATACACTTACCAAGGTTGAAGATGACCAAAAGTCACCACATTCAAGGGATCTGATCACCAAAACTCCAAGGATCGGCTCTCCTTACCCCCCCTCTCAAGCTCTAGGAAGGCCAAAAGGGATGTGTGGTTGAAGTGGAGAGGGGTTATATACATGAAGGAGGGAATTAGGGTGGAGATGATGTGTCAATACAAGGAGGAACCAAGGGAACACTTGTCCACACAAGAAACACACATGCAACCACTTAAACCATGCATGAAACCTATGGGGATACCAACTATGTTGGTTCTCGACCACTTATATCCCCAACACATGGTTTTGGTTGTAACACCTCAAGAAGGTCGAAACAAAACCATTAAAGCTCCACTTGGTCTAAATAAAAGGGTCACCAACAAACTAAGTCGAGGCACACCACAAAAGGACAAACTGTCTCGACCCAAAACCCACCAAAACCATAATGGTCGAGAAAAAACCACCTAGAGAATGTTCCTCCATTAAGACACTCACAAGGCACAACCTCAAGGTCGAGATGAGGGTCACCACACTCAACCAAGCTCATAGGGTCAACACCAAACAAACCCTAGAAACCCTAATCACCTCTAGAGATGACATCACTCATCCAAGGCCCAAAAAAGGCACCCCAAAGAACCACGCACTCACTCATGATGCCAAGGAAGATAAGGTACACTCTAGATGTGACAAATTACAAGATAACCCTAAAAAATGGATAAATTGCAATTTGACCCAAAATAAGCACATAAAGCATAAACATCATCCAAACAAGCTCAAACTGGAGACTTAAGCTCTCCATAAGATCTAAAAGCATATAAAAGGATTATAGAAAGGTTCTAAGTACTTAATAAAGCCAAAAAAATAGGGTTATCCCAAAACATAGGTCATGGGTCTTACACTCCATAAACCCCTAACAAGGATTTCACCCCCAAAATCCAACGCAAAAAGAGATGAGTACTTTCTATGAATCTCTTCCTCAATCTCTCACATGTATTCCTATACACCATGACGATCTCACATAACCTCAACCAAAGGGGCATCCAACTCTCTTTCATTTTCAAATAGATTACCATTTCTTATGTGTTATTTTACCTTTTTGAAAGAAATGTGAAATGTGATGGTCTACCTCTTGATGAGGGGTTGGAAGATATGATAAAATAAGAAAACATACATGAGAATGATGAATAATAATTAGAAAAGAAGTAATGAGATGTTTCAACCTTAATAATTCTTATGTTGTTGATAAGGAAACCACCATTTTGGATGTGCGATTTAAGCTTGTCACTTTATAACATGCTTGGACCACACGACTCAAGACTGGCATGCCATATTCCCATGTGGGCCCCACCTAATTGAGGTGTTATGGCCTTGATACCATTTGTAACACACAGGCCCACTGCCCAAGTCTCTAGTAGAGTTTTATAAATGATGACTCACCCCACAAACCACCATTAGCTTGAACTGTGTGCTTTGTCCTTACTCATATGCAATCTGAGATCAACTTCTCATTTGATCACCCATCCTAGTACTACTATGGGTTGAGCACACTTTACAATAGAGTTCTTTAGTGATGAGGTCCCTGAAAAGGAGGTGCACCTTGGTGATATGGGTATTCAAATCATTCCTTTTATATTCATTCTATCCAAGACCTCAAATCATGGGACATTACACTCATCATGGTGCACCTTGATCCATTATATATATCACACACATGGAAACCCTAGTTTCCATTTGCACATTCTTTCACCAACCATAAGTATACATTGTTTCATTGACTTATTTGATTCAACCCATCAATACAAACCCTAAACATGGAATATCACCACCTTCCACTGGTCCTTATGTAAATATCATATTCAATTTTAGTAAGATTCAATAATACTTTATTGTAATTCATTCTAATACAACTCAATATGATTTATACATGTCAACTAATTTTCCAACCATATCATTAAATAATGGGTTCTAGGCAATATTCATAGAAATAACATAATTATATGTCCACAGGATTATTCATAGAACTTACATCAAGAGGTCAGGAACTAGACACATATTAGTCAATAAAAGGGATCTAAATTCGTAGCATCTATTTTCCTAAAATCATACTAATTGATTGCACAATTGCATACAACTACTAGCAATGATCTTGATTATTTTAACAGAATGTAGTTAGGCTTTCTACATGATTACAAATCTTAATAGGGAGAGAAACACTCATTTGAGGTGACAAACACCTTAAAAACGTAGGTCATATACTGAATTTCTATAAATCCAATCAAACTCTAGCAATTGAATCCATGTCTTCCTCCTCTCAACTCATAAACCTTAGAAATGGAGAATAGGAGAGAAAGAGTGAGAAAAGAGTGTGATTTGATATGATTTCAAATCAAATAGGAGGAGAGAAGAAATCTTGACATGTGAGATAATAATCACCATGAAAGTATATCCAAAGAAGCTAAACTTACTTGATTTCATCATTTTTCATATGAGAAAGCCCTAGGCCAACATCTCCACCTTCTTCCTCACTCAAACCCTAACTCTCCCTCTCTCTCTCACTAGGATTTCATTTCTTTGGAACGGATCATGAAATATGATAACTCCTTTGGTGCTAGGTTACTCATATAGTTCAATTAAAGTGCTTGGGTCAATTGCAAATTGACCCAACTTTATAGTTTCTTTTATTTCAACATAATTTTCTACCATAAACAAATGTTACTGAAGATCGTTTACTTAATAGGTCAAAACTCCTCCAGTAATTATAAAAAGTTATCATGTTATGTGAGACATAACTTTAGAGCTCTATTAAAAATTTCAGATCATTCAAAGACACAAATAAATAAATAAAAAACAAACACTACACTTCTATATTGCAGTTTGTAGCATGGTTGGTCAAGTTGTTACTAATAAGACACTCGAACGACACCACACTCTATAGAACTCAAACATTATCCAAAAATTATAACAATTTAACATAATGTCTTAAATGTTTCTTGAAAACTATATTTAAAATTTCATATAATTTAGATGTGCCAATAAAAAAGTAAAAATCAAATATTAGACTGTTGTATATCAAATTGAATGCATGATTGACTAATTTTGTCCTGGGGAAAATCAGATGACAAGCAGGTCATAGAATTCTTCAAAATTTTGATATTTTACAAAAAATAATAATTGAGTAACTAAAATAATAAAAAAATTTGACAAAATGAGAGTTATATTAACATATTAAAATTCTTTTGCTACATCTTGTATTTATCAAATTTTGTATTCTTATGCTACCAAGACCCTAATTTTTTTATTAGGGTTTCCAATTCTCAAACCCTAATCATTTGGAATAAAAAACAAATTTATAATTATTCATTATGTTTAAAGATTAATAATTATATTACCATCATTAATCAAGCTAAAAAAGTGATCAATGTAGTTAAGCATGCAATCATCCAAGGAAACTCTGATTAGGTGGTTAATCTAAAAATGGGTCGTTACAAATACTCCCCTCCTTTTAGGATTTGGTCTTGAAATCCATGAAAGATGTGGAATAATATCATATCATCTAATCTTTCATCTCTCATGGCATCAAGTTAGAATGATTTCTATTTTATCTTTCTTTCATATGACATCTTTTTTTGGCATTAGATGGGTTATCATCATATCTCTCTTTGAGTATTACAAACACTTACTTCAAAAATATTAGTAACACATCACTTATCAAGATGTGATTCACATCACCTTTAATATTCTTTTAATTTTTTTAATTTTGTATCCAAGTATCAAGATTATAATTCATTTTGTATTATTATCAACATCCATCAATTTTCTTCATAAAGAAGATCATTTAGTGAGAAACATTCTCATGTCTCATCTTTTTTCTTACAATTTTAGATTCAAGTTCTTATTCAAACTCAATAGGAATTATCTCCATAATCCATTAAAGTTGTATTTTGTCTTATGAAATATCCTTCTTGTCTTAGGTTGCATATTGAATTATATAATACTATCTCTTTCACCATTTTATCATTATTTTCCTCATATGAAATATCCTACTTGTCTTAGATTCCATATTGAATTATATAATCCTTTCTCTTTCACCATTTTATAATTTTATTACAATCATGCATATTCTTATACTCCCAAATTGTCTTCATCTAAATACTTGGTTAGGGCATCCACAAGAAGTTTCATCAACAGTTCCATACCAACTTATCTCAATACCCAAAATACTTGACTGGAGCATCTGGACACTGAGTTCAGTTAGTATGCATATCATTCAAGTTATATTCAACATCCATATTATCATTTAGTCCTATATCGTATTGTCTTCTAATCTAGGCTCTAATACCATGTTTCCGACACCTCCCTTTTGATCAGCATATATGGCAACCATTAGAGAGAATCCATAAACCTAAACCCACATTATGAAACAAAACAATGAATTCTCAGAAAAATGATTAAAACAACATAGAAAAATCACAAATAAATTTTTCCTTTTTCTTTATTCACAAATTTCATAAATCAATGTTAAATCAAGGACATCTCATTTAGATATCACAAATCTTATTCAACTCAATTAAAACCAGAATCAAATCTTAATATTCATGTGCAATTCAATACACATCAAATACAAGTACATTATTAAACAATTTGATACACTACCCATCACAGGAAAGAGAGAGTACAAGGACATTCTAATCTATCTATATTATTCTATTTACATGTTTTTTATCACGACCTCTTTGTTGGATAACATTATACCTAAAAACATTTGAAACAACCTCATGAGACTCATATAGAACCCCAGTGAGTGAAGGATACCTCCCACTCAAGTTGAGTACAAGCATCATCATCAAATTAAGTATAATGAACTTTTAGTAAATATATTTTGAAAAGTCTAGCAAATAGTTTCAACATCTAGTCAATTCCAGTTTATGATAATAATGCAAGAATCATATAGGTAATCACTTAGACCAAATCCAACTTTAAAACATCTTTTAAAGCATGCCTATGAACAAATCAATAGATGATTCTTAGTTCATATTAACAATCCTTTAGTACAAGTAACAAGTAAAGATCTAAACATTATTAAATTAATACATAACAATAAAATTATCTTTGTGACACCCCACCAGCTGCACTAGGAACACATCTTGTAGTCATGAAACTAAAGTACACTCATGTCTAGAAGATAATACTATCAAATGACATGAAATACAAATAACGTTCAGAGTGGATATAAAAACAACATCTACTAATTATCAACAAGACATATCATAATATAAAACAAAAAATCTCTATAACAGAATGATTATTTTTCCCAACAAGAAACATAATCAACAATGGCAAACTATCAACTAGAAATACAAGGAATGTAACAATATTCAACTCATATTCTACATGGCTTGTCATCTTTTATTCATTTTCATTAAAACTGTTTGGCTTGTACCTCACCAAGTAGAAGTCATCATGCCAGATATTTTTGCCAATGACTCACCGCCGCTATCTTAGGGTTTCACCAACCACCATAAGATATCAACAATAGACCTTCGTCCACCGCAAGGTTGCCTAAAGAGGCTCACATCCTCATGTAGGGTACACAAGATATGAAACAACATAAAAAACTATCACATATCATCATTTAATATCACACATCATCATATTTCACGTGTTCTATAGTTTTCATCTCATCATAATCTATTCCTTATGGATATAGACTTCGACAAGAAGGATTAGGTCTAGAGCCACACAAGATGGCTCACTACTAAATCTTGGTGGTCAAACTATAAGGTCTATATCCACACTCTAGAAACCCTTCTCATAATTCTGTGATTACTACAAGGAGATCCACTTTGTTTCCCCAGTGTGGACCTTAAGAGAAACTCATGGTGTTGGGGGTACTTAACTAGATGTATCATCATTTCACTTGTTATTAATTTTTTTCTCATCTTAGAAGAATTCAATACACCATGTATCATATTTGTATATTGTTGCACAATTAGAATGACATGTATCAAATTACATTTATCAAGAAATACAAAGACTAAAACAAGAGTCATAACAATATGTAATTTTGCAACACATCCGATTCTTTCCATTTCCACATCACATCATAGCAATCATTATCAATAGGCCTTTAGCCCAACACATTATTTCATTGTCCATCATTTACCCTAAACACATCTTCACAAAAGTGTTCAAAGTATGTTAATTGGGTCTCAACATATTTCTTATCCATTCATTTCATATCAGAAATCTCATCAAGTATTAATAGAAACATTATAACTAGCAACAATATAAGCATATAGAAATCTCATGTTATTCATCATTCTTAGAACATGCTTAACATACAACAAATACTTATTCTATTCAATTTCTATAGATATTAATAAATCTCAAGTATAAACATGCATCACACACTTAATCCTTCTCTCTTACCATTTAGCATTTTTAGTTAGGGCTACTATTCAATGCATAAGTGATCTTATTTGGGAACTATCAAAGAAGGCCATCCTCAGAATACATATATCCTAGCATACAATTACAATCCAAGAGCACATTCTAATAAACCAATTCACATCCTTTCCTCATCTTGTATTTGAATTTAACTATATTCATATGCATTCCTTAATCCCTCATTTGAGTTTTTTTGGGAAACTAACCAAGGTATACCTTGGGTGACATTAAATCCACTTGGTCATTGAGATTAACTAAAGTAATAGGAAAATGAGAAGGAAAGATCTTGAGGTCTTCCTAGTGTTCTTTTTCCAGAGAGGGAGAGCAAAAGTCCTTGAAGACTAATCCGTCTGACTGCTTCAGTCATTGTTTTGTTAGAGTGCCTTCCAGGTGGTTCAAGGTTCTTCACACATATATTACCTTCTTGACTAGAGATGTAACCCAAAGATCTTTACTTGAGAGAACTAACATTTTGTATTTGTATGGTAGATCTTTATGACCATTCACCCATTCCATCACCAGCTTGGAATCACTTAGGTTACACTACGAGGCATTGCCTTTCTCTTTGAGTATGCTAAAAAAGGGGAGGGAAGACGTGATGCTTCTCCATAGATGGGAGCCCAAGTTATTCCTTAGACCTTGATTAGAATATTTGGATTTCATGAGCTGGACCCAGGAAGTAGAGTCATCTTGGAGGAATTGTCTGCTGCTTCCATTAGTAATGCCTTGTTGAAATCTCTTACTTGTCTGATGTTGAGACCTCCCCTGTGATGTGGTTGAGTGACATTCTTCTAGGATACTAGATTCAATTTTTGGGAAGGTGAAGAGCCATTCCAAATGAAGTTCCACATAATTTGATCTATCTTATTACAACATAACATGGGCAATTAAGACATTTACATGGTGTAGCACAGTTGGGAGAGTAAGACAGATTTGGCTAACATGGTCTGATCCACTAGCAATAGAAATCTATTCTTCCAATTGTTTATTTTAGTATGATGTTTTTTAAGAAGATGTTGATAATGAGCTTCCCCTTTCCTTCTGTGGATGACATGTACCCTCAAATGTCTCCCGAGGCTGGAAGTATCCTTGATATTCAGCTTTCTGCAGATGGTGGCTTTGAGAGTTCTAGGCGTATTGAGTGAAAAAAGACGGTGGATTTATCATGCGATAAGAATTGACTGGGCGCATGACTGAACTGTTTGAGGCAACATTATAGTTTTTACTTGGTGTTGATAAGCTTCTCCAAATAGGATGATATCATCAACAAATCTGACATGTGATAAGTATATCTTCTGCCTTTTTTAACATGATTGGTTTCCATCCCCTATTGCTTACTTCTGCATATATGAATTGACTAAATCTTTCTAGACAAAGTACGAAGATACAAGGTGATAGTGGGTCACCCTATTTAATGCCACAAGAGGGTTTGAACAAACCAATGTCCTTGCCATTCTAGAGAATATACATGCTTCTAAAAGAGATAATTTGCATAATGATGGAAATAAGGTTCTAGGGGATCGGGGTACGTTCGAGAGTATCCTCAATAAATTCTAAACTCAATTTATCAAATTCCTTAAACATGTCTACTTTTAAGGCAAGGGACTGATCCCTATTGTGTTTGGACTCCATAGAATTAATGATCTCTAGGATAAGATTAATATTGTTACCAATACGTCGACGAGGAACAAAGCTTGATTGGAGCAGGAGATCTAGTCAATGCATGAGGCGATGAATGATGAGAGAATATTGGTGCAGACATTGTTGAGTGAAATGGGCCTCAATTGGGACCGGGTCTCTGGCTATGAGACTTTAGGGATGAGAACCAAGGAGGAGTTTGCTGTGTTTGGTGCCAGGGACCAAACCTCAAAGGGCCCAGGGATGAAGCTAGTGAGATGGCCTTTAAGAAATAACCAGTTGTCTTGAAGGAAGGAGGCATCCACTTCATTAGGTTTGGGGGCCTTCAAGTGAGTCATTGAGTGGAGATCTTCCCAAATGACCATCTCTGAAGGAGTCATAGCGAGAGATTTGACCACATATGTAGGGAGTGTTGGGAAAACACCTATGGAATTTAGACATGCAATACAACTTGTTGCTGGTTCAGATTCTAGGTACACATTAGAGAAGAAAGAAAGACTGAGATTTTTAAATTGACGAGCATCTTCCACCCATGATCCGTCCTAATCTTTGATATGAACAATCTTGTTGTGCCCTCTTCTTGGTTTGACCAGGCTTTGAAAAAATCTAGTATTGTTATCCCCCTGTTTAACCCAATCACAATGGCCCCTTTTCTTCATGGCGTAGGATTGTGTCCACATAGTTTTAAAGTGTAATCATTTCAGAGGCCAAGGTGGTATTGAAGTTGATTTCCAGGAAGGTTTGATTCCATCGGGTTTTCTCACTTAAGCAGTTCTTCTCACGTTCTGATTCCTTCTTTTTCTTAGAGTCCCGTGTGGCTTCCAACCGGAGAAAGCTATATGTTGCCTTGTGGAATGGGGATTCAATGTCCCATTTTGACAGTAGGAAGGTTTTGAAGCCATCCAACTACTCCAACATGCCTACATTTGGAGATGATTCTTTGAGTTGGAGTTCTTTAAGAGGGAGGAGATAAGTAGGGAGCCTGGTCAGAGTGATTCCATTCAAGAAATTAGATTGGGTTCAACATAGTTAGGTCAACCCAGAGATGGTTGCCCAGGGCTCGGTCAGCCGTTCATGGTGAAGTCCTCGCCAAAAAGTAGTATGCGTGCCATTCACCCCAAGGTCCTAGAGCTTGAAGTTATCCATAGCTTCAATATAGTCATTGTTATTAGCTCTTTTAAAGGAGGAGCTTCAAAAAATTTCTGATGGGAACATCATGATATTGAAGTCCCCAATCACTACCTAAGGCTTATTGATGGTTAGGGCAAGTAATTGGAGCTGGTTCCATAACAACTTCTGACTACACATCGTCCTTCCTACATAGACGAACGTGTAGAAGAAGTTGTTTATGCTCCAATGAACAAATTGTTTGTGAGAAGAGATTATCTCAAGTGATGTATTAGGTTTCCAATACACCCATATCCACCCACAAAATCAATGGCCTCGACTTTGTGGGAGTGTGAAAAACCAAGGATTTTTATGATCCAATGTGCAGTTCTTCCACTGCACCTAGTTTCAAACAAAGCAACCACTGAGGTTGAGTATTTATGTGATAAGTGTTTTACACCCAACTAGGTATCATCATCATAGATACCCTGAATGTTCCACATCATCACATTCACTGTTTGAAATTTTCCAAGGTGGAGGAGCCCATTTCCTTAGCTTCTACTTTGAGGTCCTACAAAAGGGATCATTTACCCCTTTTTGTAGTTGATGCCCCCACTCAGGTCCCCAACATGGACCACCTTCCCATTGTGAAGATGGATGCCTATTGATCTCTTAGCGGGGCTTTAGTAGGATACATATCTTGGGCCACTCATTGATAGGTTCCTAAAGAGAAGTTGGTAGAGAGAAAAGGGTGGTTCAATGTCTCTTCTAGGGAGAACCTCATCACCGGAGGGTGTGACTAGAATATGGTCTGTATTTTATGGGTGATTTTCCTTGGTTGTCTGATGTGGCCCTTTAGAGTTTGACTTGTCCACATTCTTCCTTGGGTTATTGGGTTCTCCTTGCTTACATTGTCTTTTCAACTACATATTTCTCATACTCCAGTCAATCCTACTAGTGACCCAATCAACTATGTTATCCAGATCGATTATCTCATTAATGTCCTCTTCTTCCTCATGGTTCGCTAGATTCTAAAACCTATTGGAAAAGTTATGATGTTTCTTTTATTGAGAAACATTTGCTTACTTTCTTGGTTTCCTGAAGATTGGCTGGGCATGGATTGAGTCTATGAAACCTTCTTTGCTCGACGATGGAGCATAATACATCACTATCTTTATCTTGCAACAAGGGAAGCTTCCAGTACCCAATTTTATTCCTCTACCTTTATCTTGCAGTCCTTCTCAAGATGGCCTGCATGACCGCAATGCAAGCATATGAAGGGTATGTTCTCATATTCAACTTTGTAACAGGAACCTACAATTGTGATCATGGGTACTAGCGGTTGGGGAATATCAAGTTCAATGGCTATCTGGGCAAAATGTCCCCTTCTTTAAATTTTAGTGTTCATATCGACTTTAGTAGTCTTCCCCAACCTATTTCCAATCTCCCTTAGCAGGATTCCCTAGTATAGATCGATAGGGAGGTTGGGAATCCACACCCATGCCACCAGTTTAAGTGGGGTAGCGATGTCCAGTGAGAAGCAAGGTGACCATCTTTAGACTATTAAATACAAGCTAGAAATATGACAGGGGCCACCTGTGAGGGCATTGATGTAGTCATCTTCTGTATGCAATTGAACAATGAATAACTCATTCTCCACATCAATCAGGTTGAAATCACCAATAGGTTTTCGTAACAATCTGATTTTATCTTATAGGGTTAAGAAACTTATTTCTTGTGACAATAACTTGACTATCACAGTGAATTTCCAGGGTTTCAAAAGTTCCTCAAGTGCTTCATTCTGGACATCGAACATTGGGTAGCCATTCACAGATGAAACGACGATATTATCTAACATTAGATTGATATCTTTGAGATCTATGTCGATATGAAGGAATATGTGGTTCTTGTTAAAGTATGGGTTCATCCCCACAGAGTCCTTGTAGGAAGTATGAACTAGTTATTCTATTTGGTTCGCATCTGAGCCTTTGGTCTTGTCGGTGAGGTGAGGGAACTGGGCATCGATCAAAGAACCATCAATATCCATTGAATTCAGGGCATTGTTTCCTTGTTGATGCCTGTTACTATTGCTTGAGAAGTTAAGGAGAATACCGGTCAAACAGAGTGGGATCGATGCGCATATGCCAGATCACTATCTCCTTCTTCCTCCAGGATGCTTGGATCACCTTGCGACTGCCTACCACAACTACCTTTACAAGAACCCTAGGAATGTCAATCTAAACCCTCATTTGAGTTCATTACACATTAATGTGACACATGTCATGATTCTAGGGCTAGAGTTAGGTTTTTAGATCCATGTACTAGTGTTCATCATGTTGCTTTCATTTCATATTCATTAGTCTCAACTTATTTCAGTACATGTTCACTAATACTCTTGGACTGAAACATTCTAAAGTTACTAAATGCATAAGATTTCCTCTCAATGATATAATTTACGGTCTAGTTTTAGAGTATTCTATTCATTTTAGGTCAACCATGATATACATATAGTAAAAACATAAAATACTTCCTCATACTTATATTTACATTTAGTTCCTTACATATTATCACAATTCATCTCACCCTTATCCATTTCTTATTTTGCATCGACATACATGTACTATATCATTTGACTCGTGATGGAATTTTAGTAAATGAAAACAATACTTCTATTTCTTATAAATCACTCAAATTAGAAGGTTCCACGAATCAGGGTTACTTCATCTTGACTCTAAATTTGTAATCTATTTTAATATATACTTATGTGACTTAATATAGGAGATCTGCATTCATGCGAGGTTTACTCATAATTTCATGAAGAATGCTAAAATAGATGAATTAGGCTTAGATCATACTAATCTGGCTTATCACCTTCAATTGTAGTTATAAAACCTACAATAGAGCACTTCTTGACATTTACAAGATTATATACAACTTAGGCTTTATCTCTCATACACAACTTAAACTGAATTTCTGGGGTTTAAGACGTTGCCTTAGTTCAACATATCATAAGAATCATACCATGTAGTAATCTCATCATGGTGCATAGGGGTTCATTAGTGATATCACACACCTAGAAACCCTAGTTTCCATTTGCACATAGTTCTTCCATCATTCATAAGTATATGTTGATTCATTAACTTATTTGTTTCCACCCACAACACAAACCCTAAACAGGGAATATCACCGCCTCAAACTTATCCTTATGTATATATCTTATTCAACTTCAGTAAGATTCAATAATACATTTGTGTAATTTATTCTAATACAATTCAATATAATTCTATAAATGTCAACTCATTTTCTAAGCATATCATTCAATAGTTAGTTCTAGGAAATATTCATATGAAATGAAAAAATTCTATGTCCACGTGATTATTCATAGAACTTCGACAAATAGGTCAGGAACTAGACACATATTAATAAATGAAAAAGGAACTAAATCAGTAACATTTATTTCCCCAAAAATCATACCAATTGATTACACAATTGCATACAATTACTAGCAATGACCTTAATTATTTTAATTAGATGTAATAAAGCTTTCAACATGATTACAAATATTAATGGGGAGAGAAACACTCACCTAAGGTGACAAGCACCTTCAAAATGTAGGTCATATACATACTTTCTCCAATCAAACTGTAGCAACTGTCTTCATCTCCTCAACTCAAAAACCCTAGAAATGGAGAATAGGAGAATAAAGTGAGAAAATTGGGTGATTTGATATGATTTCATATAAAATAAGAGGAGGGACGGAATCTTGACATGTAATAGAAGAATCACCATGAAAGTCTATCCAAAGAAGCTAAACTTAATTGATTTCATCATTTCTTGGATGATAAAGCCCTTGCTCAACATTTCCACCTTCTTCCTCACTCAAACCCTGACTCTCCCTATTTGATAACATCCAATTTTGTAGATTTTAAATGCCTATTCTTCCCTCACATACTGACTTGATGATGCTTTATTACATAAATCATTTTGTTTTAATACTTTGGGAGTAATTACCCATACTTCCTCCCATTTTCTTTGTTACACAGGAAATATAGAGCCAAAAAGGCCTAGTGACCGATGGACACCAATCCTTAGAGGTCGACGAGTCACTACCGTTAATGACAAAAAAATCGCCAGTCTCAACGATTGTCAAGAGTTAGCAATGAGCAAAAATCACTGAGAATGCATCTTCAACAACCACCGACCTCAATAGACCAGGGATCGATGGCACACTAATCATCAACAATTGATGACCCACTACTAGCAATGATTGTTGGCTCCACCAGCATCAACGACCACTAGCTCCACCACCATCAACGATCACTGGCTCCACCAACATTAGTGACCAATGGCTCCATGAGTATCAACAATCATTTAACATGAGGACCGTTGACCACCAACCTTGGCATCCTTAGCGACCATGAGGAGCAATGATTTTATGGGAGAACTACTGACTGGCCTAAATTGTACATACAAAAAGGAGCAGATCTAGAGTAGTCAGACTTTTAAGAAAGTAACCTGACACTCAAGCCCCCGCAACTATTACACGGGGTCTAATGTAGTAACTGGGGTCAAACCACAGGGACAAGGTTGGTAAGTGTTAAGCAAGCAAGGTCTCACACTCATATACTCTGGATAAAAGGGGTAGACTAACAGGTGTTCCCAAAGGAACAAAGGTACTCAAACCAAGATAAAACAAATAACCAAAGAAAAGAAGAACAAGGTGTAACAAAATAAGATGGAAACAAAGATATGGAAGGGAAACTTTGATTGGGTTTCACCTACTAAGACTTCTCACCAACATGCAACATCATCTCTCCCTCTCATATATTCTTATCGAGATTACAAGCAACCATAAAAGATGTCTATTCCACTCTCTCTCGAGATGAGGATAGATCTAAGTCTAGGCATAACCTATCTTTCGAGATGACTACATAAAAACCACTGAACAGAACATATGGTCTCAAAATTTAGCATTCCAACATTCTCATGCATTCATACTACTCCATAACACAAGATAAAAGTGATATTACTCTCTCAAGATATCAACAATCAAACATCACAAGATGGTATCTAAGCATACTAGTGAAGCATTAAAATCGGTGCATGGAGATAATCTTGATAAGAATATATGTATATTCAAAACGGAGAGACAATATACATGTTGGGAGAGCCTTAGTGGCTACTCCCAACCCAAGTTAAGAAGTTAGCCACACATGTTCACGGGTAGCATGATAGTGTTATAGGAAGATAGATACATCAAGATCCATGAAGTAATGAGGGAAGTACAACGAGATGGAAGTGATAGATCTGGATGGAGAGAGAAGAACGTGATACAACTTAGTACTTCTTTAGATCTAGATCTAGAAGGTCGATGGTGCAAATAGTCTTCTCCTCTCTAAGAAGATGGAGCCTTCAATCTTCTCTCTCCTCAGCTTTTTCCTTTGGAGATCTAAGACTAATTGGATGGATGAATTGAGATGAGTCTGGAAAGTGGTAGCACTTTGTGGCACTATCAGATCCGATCTATGATCTAATGATTTGATAAGATGGGTGGGTGGCCTATTTATAGACACACTCCACCGACTTAACCCTTCGACCATGGTTGACGTCTGGTTAAGCATGATCATGGTCGAGGCCTTATCACTATTCTTCACTTGGTCGAGGTCACTCGATCCCCTGTCTCAGTCGCGGTCAGGTGAACTACCTCCTTGGGGGAGGGTTGCGGTCGAGGTTGGTTTAGCACCCCCTTGGTCGTGGTCTAGGTGATTCCCTCCTTAATCATAGTCGAGTTACTATGACTCTTGTAGGACCACGATTGAGGTGTTTCTAGGGGTCGTGGTCTCGAAAAGTTTGAGTGAAAATTTACCACGGCATGAGGCATTAGGGTGAACTTGGAGACCTCGACCGTGATGAGATGGTCCATGCTGGATGAATGGGTCACAGTCGAGGTGATGACCGCAACCTAGGCTAGATATGTACCTGAAATCAAAGGGGAGGATGTGTAAGTGAATTATTTAACATAAGACGCTAAAAGTAGTGGGGAAAGTTAGAAAAATATATACTAGGAAGGTATAAAATGTATACAAAAAGTGCATAAAATAAAGTGTTATTAACTCCCCCAAACTTAGAATCAAGCCTATCCTCAGGCTAAGTGTAGGCTCACAATTATAGAGACAAAGGGCAGCTTGTAAGACAAAATTTAGCAAAACTTAATATTATTACATTATCTCATTCTTGCATCAAGACTGTCATGGTATGCTTTCTCAACCCCTTAAAGTCTCATTCCTCCCTCTTATATCTAGAGTTGCACAACTTCAAGTTTTTTCCATTGCCTTCGATTGTAAAAGGTTTCTCCTTGTCAACTTATCACCCCTTCCCTTTAGGTTACTTAACCATATTAATACAACATCTCCTCGAGGGGTAGCTTTCACACTCTTTCTTTATTTTAATTGGCCCTATGCTAATGTGTTCGGGTAGGCTTTAGGATTTAAGTATTTTCCTCTTCTCTTGAGATTCCTCACCCACAAATGCCGTAAGGACAATGTTTCCCTTTTGTGCATCTGACTTTAAGTCAAGTGGTTACGTGAGTCCATTCTGGATTTGAGGTGGGTAAGTTTGTCTTCAAGGTTCCACTTACGGGCATGACATATCTACATTCGCAAGTGTAGCAATACACCAGCCATGTGGAAGCATTTTACATCTTTTGGGCACAACTCTCATTATATTTTTTTTCCTTTTCTTTTTGTCTTTTTACACCTCCTTTCTGGCTTTGGTGTGAGGGGTTTAAGCGGTCTTTTGGGAAACCAAGCCTCTTTTTAGTCCCAAGTAGGGATGAATTTACTCAAAAGGGTAGTTGTTTCCTTCTCTATGGAGATAAGGATTTTCTGGTTGGAATCATCAGGTGAGGGTGGTTGGTCAGGAGTATGGATAGGTGAAGTTCTCTAGTCTCCAAGGGTTTCATGAGAAGGGTTGTTGCATACACAATGTCTTACTGCAAGAATGAGATAGAGCATCATTGCTATGTTTCTCATTTTATCTTTATGTGTATTGGATGCTCGTATATTTCTCTCTAGGAAAATGACAGTACTACAACTTTTTAGCAAGAAAATAGACTAACTTCTAATGTGACTTCACAAAAATTTTAGGCAAAAGGGGTAGGAGTAGTTTGGCAGACCTAAGATATGTACATGTAAAGTTTGTGGAAATAAGGAAAAATTGAAAATTTGAGAGGTAAAATGGTGATGAAATTGTACCTCTCTAGCTCATTTATGACCCCTCCCCCAAACTTATCTTTCACTCCGTCCTGGGGTATCAAAATTTGAGTGAGACGTATAAACAAGCTCTCTTTATTTTTTATTGTCTTTCTTGGAGGCCCACTTGGACTCGAGAAGCATGCTCGCGTACACACCTCACAGTAGATAATACTACTCGTATTGCATCCTCTCCACTTTTATGCTTAGGTTGGCTAGGGCCGTCATCCATGCTAGACAATAGATGTTGCAATCGTTCAACAGAGGCACCTAATGAGGGCTCCTATGGTAGAACTGTGTCTTCTTGAAGTCTTTACCTGTCATATGCTTGTACCCTTTGCCATGACTTTTCAACATGTCAACAATTGCCTTCGCACGCGTGACAACCTTATATTCTATTGGGGTCTTTGCGGTAGTCATGTTTGTCTTCTTGTTCAATCTAAAGATTGTGTTTGAGCTGTTATATAATATTGTAGTTCTTTTTATGATGCCTACCACCAACAAAGTCCAATGATTATCGTGAAGAATTGGCAGAAAGATGTAGTTTGGTAAGGACATCATGAGGCGTTGTTGTAGGCAGTCTTTCTCGCCTGATCTTTTATCTCTTATGATGCCATCTACCAGTAGAAAGTATGACATATGTACGTTTGGCATGTTGTCACTCAAGAGGGCATAGTAGGCTGACATTATGCTTACTGATTGGTATCCTCCTGTTCTGAGCGTGTCTCAGAGGTCATCTTTCAGCACACATATCCCTTCTCTTTCAAAGATAGCTTCTTCCAGCGAGTCATCATCCTTCAAGGCTCCATTATGATGTTTAGTGATTTTGAAGATAGGCTAACACATCTCCATCTGTTATGATTTTCAACATTTGAGGAATTGCAAAGGAAAGAGTAAGTTTGTTTAGAAAACATATAAATAATGTTATTGTAGTTTCTCATTTGGTATTCATTTTTTTATTATATGTGATTTATGATGCATCATAATTCTAATGGATTGTTACTTCATCATGGGAGTCAACTTCCTTTACGGTAGGCTATAGAGGATAATTCTATCTACATACTATTTTTATGTATGAGAGATATATATAGATACTAAATTCGACTTTTGTATCTTTTATTAATTCAAATGTTGTATTGAATGGAATAATTTCAATACAAACCATATACAGTCACCATAGTTGGAGTTGAGATATTGAAATTTCATTGAAATGAAAGAAAACCCACACATTTGACACATAATATATTATTTCTAAACCAATTTGTTAGAAAAATACAAGAAAATTGTCACACATGTATGACATATCCATCATTATCTACCCAACCATTTGTGCATGTTTTGAACATTAATATGTATATTTTGTAATATCTATTCATATATGACTTGCATGGATTCTAAGGTGTTTTAAGTGAATCATGGAATGCTTGCATGTATAAAATTTCATTAATAAAGTAGAAACTAACATTACCCATTTTGTTACACATCACCCAAAATCCCATAGCTCTATATATGTATTTCCACTCAAATTTGTAATTAGACATTTATTATAATTCATCTACAATAAATCAACTTTAGTTTCCCAACTTATGTTAATTTTTTGAATAGTATGAAACCTATTCTCAAGATAAATAAGAACGAAAAAACTAGTTCTCACATTTATTTCCACTTTTGATATTTAAAAAATATATATATATAACATGTCTTTTAGGTGAAATAAACTTTTAATGTATTTATCTTTATTTTTTATCATTTAATCTGATATTGATTATTGAATCTTTTATCTATCATCTAGTAATAGGAAAACTCTAGAGAATCAATTTAACCAAACTATATTATAGTGGTGATACGCCTAAACTATGCATGTAAAATGCAAGTGTACGCGTCATATAATATAGTCCTATGAGGTTTGAGTGTGAAACTCAAAAATATTTTTCTAAAAACTACTTCTGAATATAACCTAATCATCTTGGCCTAGATAAAAATGAATGATTGGTTGTTTTATGACTAAGTGCAATAATAAAATCAAAATTAAGTGAATGCAATTAGGAATTAAGGGTTTCCTTAGGATTATAGTTTCACCACAATATGCATTAGATTCAACTTCACTTTATCAATAACCATCTACCCTTAATCCTGGACTAAGGTCATGTACTAAGTATTACCCACTCCCGCACCGTAATACACTACCTATAATAAGACGAACCCCACTTTTGTAGCAGTTTAGGAATTAGCTAGGTGCATTAGTGATAACTCTAGATTATTCCTTCACATCCATAAGCCCTCTCCTGAGGCACAATATTAGATGTGTAAATCTAAATAATTTCCAACCCTAATCCCTATCCCAAAGTAATTATTGGTC
The DNA here is from genome assembly GCA_963693085.1 of Alisma plantago-aquatica. Classification (NCBI taxonomy): domain Eukaryota; kingdom Viridiplantae; phylum Streptophyta; class Magnoliopsida; order Alismatales; family Alismataceae; genus Alisma; species Alisma plantago-aquatica. Next base: position 986,018,825 of record OY856409.1, read on the forward strand.
GAATACATTGGTTGCAGTGATCAAACACAAACATTTCATTGAGAAATCATAGATTTACATCTACAATTAAAGGAAATATATATTATTAATTCATGAAAGTTAAATATTATAAAACTCCAATTTTCATATCACATGGACAAGAGTTAATTTTTTTTCTTAGGAGTGTCACAAACATGATATGCATTACAAAAAGGATAGAACATAACCTTTACAGACTATGCATGAAATGAATTCTCATCATATTCTCATAAAAGAAACTTGATTACATAAAATCTTATAAGAAAACCATGACACATGATGTAAAAGATTGTACTTCTATCATAAGATTTGAGATCATGTAGATGGGGTCCTACAGGGAAACCTTTAAAAGTTGTAGATGTGTCCTCTATCTTGATTGATTTTTCTAAACATTAGTACCTGTGGACATCTCATCCCCAACCATGCATAAATAGGAAAATACTGCTACAGTAAGTGGCATTGAATTTATAATATGATAAACATGAATCTACCTTAATAGAAAGCTGAACTAAGATTTGAAAGCTATAAATTTATATTGAATTGATGCATCTTTTATTTATATGTTTTATCTTATTTTTTGCCACCATTATATGATAAGTCCTCCTGAATTAGCATGACTACACCTATGAGCTGTTACCAAGGTACCTATGAATTGGCACTACATGCCTCTGAATGTCATTGAGGTGTCTATGAATTGATACCAAAGCACCTCTAAATTGGAGTAAAAACTTTTCTAAAACGGCACTACATGCCTCTGAATCATCCAAGGACTAACCTAATGAGGAATTATCCTATAATGTCATATATGAAGGTTCTGACTTAATTACCTTAAATTTATATGCAATTATAAATCTGAACTTATCTTATACTAAAATTGGATACTGATAAATGAACATGTACTAAATTCTAAATTCTAAATCTCTACTCTTAAAACTCTAATTGAATCTACATATGAATCTAAATATGATATTCTTATTAGTTAGATAAGTTTTAATTTGAAACATTGGGTTTGAATGTCTTCATTTAATTTGTATATCACATATGACATTTGAGACTAAAGGCTTGTGAAAATAAATTGATTTGAACATAGAAATATTGAATATCTAAAATTAATATAAATCTCAAATATTTGGAATCTGAAAGTCAGACGACAACTCAATCTGAACATGATCTGATTTCTCAAAGCATGCTTGGATATGAAATAAACATGAAATGTTGGAGTCTGAAAGTAACTTAATCTCAAAGTTACTTTGTAGAAAGGTGCACGTTGAATCATGATAATAATGATATTAATGGACATGGATCACTTACCTTTGTTACTAATGATTTCTATAATGTGTCTGTCATTCCTTCTTCCATAACCTAATCACCTCGATATCAACAAATTTCCATAAGTTCATGTGCATTTCCCTTTTTCATTTCTATATCTCAAACCCCATCATTCTAACCTTGTAACCCAAAATAGGCATCTTGTTTAGACTAAACATGAGACTATTATAAAAGCATGATCTTAGTACTAAACATATATCAAAACTTAAATTATATAACTACTATAATCTTTGTACTCAAATAAGCTAAAATTGTTATATGCAACAATATGAAAATATATATCATATATTGGGAATAAATCTTGAACATAATCACATATACCAATCTTACTGAATCAATTAAGACATCAGAGTGGAAAAAATTATAAATCATTTTTTAATCAAATATGCATACATATCCCATATTCCCCATAAATAATCATTAATTATCTTGCCTAATTGCCACTTAGGTCCAAAATTAGATACTAATAAAATAATGCATGAAACTCCATCAAAACTTTAGAACTAGCAGAACACTATATATTCAGGTTTATATCATTTTGTTATCAATCAATGGGTGAAATACTTATCATTCCCTTAGTAGGATTAGCATAAAAAATCAAGGTAAAATATCAAATAATAAATATCAGGCTTTGGAATAATGTTTAACGTATCAAAATACTTACTGTAAAATATTCATGAATTTGTAAAGTCGTTTGTTATTGTTAATACACAACACATTGAATTCTCATATATTTTAATAATGAAATTATAATAATTATCATACATCAAAACACCCTTATAATCAATTTTTACAAAGTAGTATACATCATAAGATTCCCTTAGACATATCGTTTACCAAAAATAGAGTTTCTTATCTCAAGATATGAATTTTTGAAATTACCTCAATCTAGATTGATCCCATCTGTTAATTTAAGGTCCAAGTGGCCTAGTCGGCGGTGCCTCCTACTCCTCTCTTGGTCATGAATCAAACTGTGGCCTACCTTCTTCTTGACCCACCATCCCGTCAGTGACTCACACTTCTATATCTGCACGGATCAAATTCCCAACCATTACGAGACCCAACTTTGGCGAGCCTTGCTCACTCACCTAGACATAGGGACTATGATCAATGTTGTACTCCTCATGCGACCCATCTTCTCAGACCTGAATAGAACTTATGTTGTGCCTCAAGCTAGAAAGATAAGGAAGCCCTAAACCGACCAACCTCTGCACTATTACAGGTCATTTTTTCTTTGTTCTCTGTTGTGTTCTATCTTCTTTGCACAAAATGTGTTGAAAACACTCACTTTTCTAGAACCCAAGGCATTTATAGCCTTCTCCCTAGTAATTGAGAAATTATCTCCTCTAATAAGGTAGAGGATATGCCCGGTCTGTGATGGAATGGGTGACACGCTCCCTACTTTTTTTATTTTTTGTTAGAAGTCCAAGTTTACAAATAATTCTCTAGGCCATATTATGACCCCATTGAATCCCAAATTTTGGAATTAAAATTATGTTTCTATTATATTTTCCTAAGCAAGAGATTATGTCAAAACTAGTTGGATAAACACTTCAAACCTATATTTTATATAAGAATCAAATAATTACTAATTTAGTCACCTAGGCCACTAGATTAATCAAAATAACCTAAAATTTATCCCATGATATTATATTCCAATTATCCATCCATTAAAAATACTTTGACTATTTATTATGAACATGGGATACTCAAATCCTAAATTTGTACTTGGAAGGACCCATATGTGAGTTCCAATTGGGAATCTTAGGCAAGAATTTGGTTCAAGGGCACAAGGCCCATTCGTTGGTCTTCTAAAGGGCCTTTAAGCTTAATGATTTCCTCGATTATGAAATTAAACTTTAAACTAATATAGTTTATCAATTGAAGCTTCTGTATGGTACATTTGATCAATATCACTTACATAATATGAAGATCTAAACTAGTTCTAGAGCTCAAACCACTAAATAAAGTACTCATATTTCCTTTGTTATATTACTTTGTTTGCCACCTCGTATAATGAAATTAAATATGAAATTCCCAAACTTTGACGATGCTACAAAAATAGACTAAATTGCATTCTACATACTTTTTCCTTTATATCCAAATATCATGAAATTTGGATGGAACCTTATTATTACCACAAATCAATCTTATATTGATTTCATCTATTACTTAATCATGCATCTTGTAAATTCAAAAAAGTTAAGGCATGACAATAATACTCACCTTTTTGGGAATTTCATCCTCAAAATTCAATTAAACTATACCCACCTTTGGGTTTCACATACCTTACGTATACTAACTCTTGATGATTGTCAAGAAGTCTCATAGGCACCTTTAAATTATGACCTTCTCATGGATAAATAACCATCTCTAACAACCTAAAAAAGCTATCATGTACAACCAACATGGATATATGTAGGGTAAAATTAAGCATAAATGACTATTCATTTTTTAATTTTAATTCTTTCTTTTTATGTATATTTCTTTGGAGACCTGTACTCTACTACATGGGTCTCATGACCTGCACTAAGGTGCCTGGGTCATGTAACCTACACATAGGGCTTGAGTTATGTATTTGGATCAGCCTACACTAAGGGTCTATTCCTCCTCACCTGCACTAATGTGCCTGGGTCATGTCTCTTGAGTTGACTTTCACTAGGGCCTGGGTCTAACTCCATAATCTCACTTCATCCTTAAACCTAATCTTATATGAATCCTAATGCATTATGACCTCATGGTCTTACCATGATCTTAAATCTTGATACATGGATCTAATCTTGGAAACATAATCATGACTTAATGCATTCAATTCTTATAACCTTATTGTGTATTTAGTTATTATATACTAATCATTCTAAGAAATCTTATTAACATGTCTCTACTTTAGATATTTGGCACATTAAGCATATACCCATGAAAGTAAATAAATCTTACTTGCATGTATTATCTTAATATCTTAGAATATTGGATCACATAAATTATGTAAGTCTTATGTAAGAAATATGTAAATATATTGAGCTTAATAAGTGAATACTCATGGGCATGGACAACTTTGTTTGTGAGACCCCTCACTGAAGTCATTTTGACTCTTGTCTCTTCTAATCATGTACTTCATATTTAGGTCAAAATGACCTTTTTAAGGGGTATGGATATCTATGTCATTATTATCTTCTTAGATGATAATAATGATTAACCATCTTGTTACGGATACCCAACCCTTAAAACACTATGGTCAAAGATTTTGTAACAACCTAACTTTCCCTCTCTTTGATTAAACACCTTCTCTCTCTATGGTGACTCATCTTATTAGTTTGGATGTCAATTTCATATTTAGGCTGTTATGATACTCTAAGTTGGTCACCTCGTTGATCAAATTCACAATGTGTTACTTTGAGTTGCACTTTTGATCTAATGTCATGCTTTAACAACTGACCATCTTGTAATTGATATTAAACCTCATCTACAAGGTCTTCCTATTCTCTATTTTATGCCATTAGGTAAGGGATTCAATCATGAATGCAGCGGTGCAAAATCACCTCAATCGGAGGTTCATAGCCCAAATAATGAGAGTTTAAAGCTTTCTTTAACTCAATTTTGATTAATTCAAATTTGTTTTCTTTTTTTGGTGGTTGGACTGGCCATGGGAATTATGGGACCAAGGAGGGAACAACCTAGGTACCCTTCCTTTGGGTTGAAACCCATCTTCCTCACATATTGATGGCCAATTGTGGCATGCCTTTGTGTGCCTAGAAACCAAAACCGTCGGATTTCCACTCCATGGAGTGCACCAACAATAAACAGTTCTCATGTGATCTTCTTTTATGTACATGTCGGCAACTTTGCCACTGCACCTCAAGTAATCTTGTACCATCCACCCCATTCAAGAACCTTGTGTGGAATTCGAGTAGGTTTTCTCTTTGATTCTTTCCTCTCTCTTGATTCCACTCATTTTTATTATGAAAATGATCTGGTCACGCTCAGCACGCTTATGCACGGGTGCTAGGCACAGTCAGTTGGGTGGATGGGTGGTTTTGTGTGTGTGTGTGGGGGGGGGGTAACATGGTAGGTTTTTATTGGATGGGTAGGTGGAGGTTGTGTAATTGATAAATAAATTTGTTTTACTTATAACTTTTGATCTGTGATGAATTTTTTGACGAAATAAAAACCATTGGATTTTTTTACGAAAAATACATTCCAACAAGACTAATATTGATACATTTTTAACAGAAAAAATAAAAAATGATATGAATAGGTGATGTGATGAGAGATAAAATTGTTTTTTTATAATTTCTAAATCGTGATGAATTTTTGAACAAAATAAAAACCATTAAATTTGTGATATAAAATATATTCAAATAAGAGTAATGTTGATAGACAAATGGCTGAAAATTCCCAAAAAGACTAAATAACGCCCAAAAAAATGGCTAATTCTTGAGTGCCAAACAAACTTATTTGGACGTCGTTACTTTATTTTTTATTGTCAATACCTTATTTGGGCGTCATTTTTATACCTCTGGGTGTCAACGAACCATTGTGAACATCAATTAACCATCTTTGCATGTCAATTCGCCATCTTTATATTTTTAGGTGTCAATGAATCATTTTAGGTGTCAATTAATCATTTTGGGTGTCAATAGCCATTTATGGGTGTCTTTATACTTCTGAGTGTCAATGAGCTATTTTGGGCATCGATTAACCATCTTTGGGTGTCAATTAGGCATTTCTGGATGCCATTAAGTTGTTATTGGGTGTAAGTACCCTTATACCCTATATAACGTATAAAATCATGTAGGGATGCCATTAAATTGTTCTTGGGTGTCAAATAGACCTATTTTGGCATCATTATGTTGTTTTGGTTTTCATTACCTTATTTGGGCACCATCTTTATACTTTTGGGTGTCAATGATCTATATTGGGCGTCAAATAACCATTTTTTGGTGTCAATATCCATTTATGGGTGCCATAGCATCCAAAAAGGCTATATAGTGCCCAAAAATTGTAAAATAGCACCCAAAAGTGTTTAGTTGTCAATACCTTAGTTGGGTGCCATCTTTATACTTCTCCATGTCAATTAACCATTTTGGGTGTCAATTAACAATTTTTGGGTGTCAATAGCCATTTATGGGCGCCCTTATGTTATTTTTTATTGTGAATTACCTTAAGTGTTTGGTTGTCATGTGATTTAGCACGTACAATATTTACTTGGGCATCATTTTTATGCTTTGGGTGTCAATGAACTATTTTAAGTGTCAATGTACCATTTTTGGGTGTCAATTAATCTATATATATCATTTTTGTATTTTTTTCTTAAAAATATGTCAATATTAGTGTTGTTGGATTGTTTTTTTTGTAACAAATCCAATCAGTTTTGTTTTATTAAAAAAATCATTACGATTCAAAAATTATAAGCGAAACAAATTTATTTTCCTATTACATAATCTTAAAAAACCAACCAATCGCACGTCACTGCGCTTGAGAGCGTGAGCATGCCAAAAACTTAGTCCATTTTATTATGTTACCTCACCCTGTTGCTCCTTTTCCACTTCGGGCTCCCACACCCTAACCCGGAGGCGCCACGATGATTGTGGGTTTCTCCCTTTGGCCCGATATGATGCCAATATGTTGGGTTCTGACTTTGCGAGGCCGCATCTAGATCATACATCCTCTTGGCAATATGGTGGCTGGTTTCACCTTACAAGCCATCTCTGGAGAGCAGTTGTAAGAGCAACCACCATGGAAAGTAGCAGTAGTGAGGCTGCATGCACGAATTGGATAGGGCTGGAGTGCCCTTGGATCATGGGTCACCCTAGTGGTGATGGCCCAAATTAGGTAGGTGAGTGGAAACTGCTAGGTCAAGTACGTACAATAAGCTATCCCTATTGCAGGCGTCCACCAATCACCACTTCCCTCTCCCTGTCTGCACCAACTACCACGGTCAAGTGGCCAATCACCAGACTAGTGAGGTATGAGCAGGGTGGACCTGACCACTGAATCCACCACCAAAGACATTGATTCACCAAGAAATAAATCATATATAACAATCAAACTTTTCTATGTAGTTTTCATGCACATTCTTATAAAATGATCTCTCTCAAAACCCTTGGCCATATTAGGCAAATATAAGTATATCATACCATTATGCTCAATGAGATCTACTAAATGAGAGCATTTGCAGACCCCAATTCTAACGTTTATGTCCCGAATTTCTTAAAAATGATAACTTTAATCATTTTGAGTATAGTGTATGAACAATTATCTTAAAGCTTGGACCTTTAATGACTATCCACTCTCTTAATCATGAAATCAATATCTCTTGTATACTTTTAAAAATAATGAAGGTCCTAATTACCCTTCTTCCTCATGAATGACTCTACTTCCATAATGTGACATATAGTTGGACTTTAGTGATTTATTTACCTTAAAGTACTAACTTTTCATACAATATGACCCCTATCCTCACACAAATTGAGAAATCAATAGATTTATGCTACCATAAGGTACATATATCGACCCTTGTCCTCCTTTTCCATGTTTGAGTCATATGACACCTAAATACATGAATGTGACCACTCTATGGTGATACAAATGACTTGGTTGTCTTCCTCATGCCTCAATCATGATAAATTAGGGATCGCCTCTAGCCTTTGTGATCTTGTAGACGTGGAGGCTTCACCTAAGTCACATGTTGAATCTATAAGCTATCTATGTTGGAATGTTGAATATAATGATGAACCTTATGACACTAGACCTAGGTGACCATCCACCCATCTTTGAGATGTGTTAATCTTGTCTTTACATTGACGATCTAATCAATATTTAATGCTTGTCTCTCATGTTTTGATGACCCTTGAACTTTGTTTCTCCATTTTAAGTGCTTTTGAACTATATTGTACATAAGTAGCATTAATCTTGTAATGACCACATAAAGTGAATGGCATCAAAATGACATGAAACCACACCTTCATGATGTATTCAAAATCATTGTAACATCATCTAATATACTATTAAGAAACCTTGAACCTTGGATAAAATTCTAAATATGAATCTAACTAAGGTTAATGATGAGAATCTAATGCATGTATGTAATCTTGATGTTAACCAGGTGTTGCTTGAGATCTAGATGTGAAGTATAGGTTATGAAATCTCAAAATCAGGTACAAGTTTTAATAATTATATGAATATGGCTCTCTTTCTTAAAATGTGATACATATGCTTGTTTACTTGTTCAAATATTTCCATGTAGTATTCTACTATTGTACTTGATGTTTATTTTATTATCGTTACTTTACAACTTGAAACATAATATAGAAATTATGTTATACAAAACTCATGCACCTATCTATTTTCTTGAGGTAAGGATACGCGGCTGGACATCCTACTTGAGTTGTCAAGATAGGACAAACCATGTCGATCTAAGGGTTAGCTCTTCGTGATGGCCTGGAGGTCCCTCTCGTAGAAAAGGGTTAGCTAATCTCAAGCACGCTTATGGACTCGTTGGTCAAAAGCCTTATGACATATGATGTTGTTGGTATAATTTGAGTAAAATGACATAAAATATGGGGCCCCATTTTGCTAAATACTTAACTTGTTTATACTTGTTTGTTACTTGTGCAACTCTTATCAAATTATGCAAAGATAATACATATGTATCTTTCTGCCCTGTACTCAACACCTCATGTCTTGACCCACATTGAATTACATATTTTATAGGTTCATAGATGGCTAGAATTTGATGGGTTTTGTGAGATATGTCAGATGTACTTGTTGTAAGATCCCTAGAGTAGATGAGCAAACTTATACAATTTGACTCTTTCATATGTAATTTGAAATGTTGTAATAAAATATTGTTGTTTAATAATACTTGTGGATTGTTGAGATTATGTTGGTCATTTTGTGTTATCTATTCATGTATGCAAGCTTTTATGCTTCCACATTTGCACTTTGAATACCATAATAGGGTTAGACACCTAGGTCCTATTGCCATTGACTTTGTAGCCATTTGGAGTTAGGATTTGGGTAATAAACGGTTCCGTGACAAATGTAGTTTATCCTTCCTCTTAAGGAACGAAGGTAGGGTTTCAATACTGCAAAGGATGGAGCATAAAATGTTGTTTAATGGTTCTTCATTGTCATCATGATATTCTACTTGGAGTTAGTGAGTCGTCTATGGTATTTTCTTCTCAAATTCTTAATTGTAGTGTTTATTACATTAATGTGCCCATTTTACGATAGCATTCACTTAGCTCGAGTAATAAAAAGATAAATTATTTTCATAATATTAATCTTAATGACTTTCATCATTATATCATGTTTCTCTAGATCAGGTGAACCCAAGGTACTAATTGTCACTACTCTCTCATGAAACCATTCTTATCTCTATGAATACTGAATCAAAACTTATCCAAGCAACTTCTATAGGCTCTATCTCATGTCAAAATCATATAAAACCTAATATTATAGTGTTTCTAGATTATTGATCTATATTATCATGTATCTTGTATCACCATAATCTTAAAGAATCCTCACATATAAACTTAGAAACTTTTTTCACCTATAGAAATTATCATACCTTAAGCTTAAACTCGGTTCATAACATCAATTCTATTATCCTCAATAATTTTCCTTAACAACCATCATGATTCGACTTCTTATTGAAATTCCTCCTTGAGATGAGTGTCCTAAGGACATCTAGAGTTGCCTAATTCTAATCAAGTTTAGTAGGAAAAAGACATCATCTCCCTCCACTCATTATTCCATTAAAATAAAGGGATTAACTACTGATTGACTTATGTATGATGTGACCTTTAGGATTTCTAATTTTATATTATCTTATGAGGCTATAAGCATTGTGCATGGTTGTACCATAATTTGCTAATAATTTTGAATGACATAAATTGCAATCCTAGCTTCATTCCTCCACATTTAGGACAATCATAAATTGTTATTGTCATCATGTCAAATGTGGGGTATGTGCTTCTAAGGATAACCCATTGACTTATTCCCTACTCACGTTACACCTTGGAACAAATCTACAAAAGTAATCATTATATTGCTACTAATACAAGATATCATTATAGTACATAAAAAATGCTACTAATACAAGATATAATTATAGTACATAATGATGCCTCTACTTAGATATAATGTCATTAGTTTCAAGTAATTATGCACCTTGGATGTTTAGAATTTACTATGCCTTGTGGCACCTTTTGATATATACCAACCACATATATACCTAACAAAGGCCTATCTTATAATGCTTATCTCAACTCCTCACCAGTGCACATGTCCCATACCACATGTACTTGAAAGGGTAATAAAAACATCATGAGGATTTAAAATGCTCATAGCAATCCCTTTACAATTCCGTATGATATGTGTTCTAGACCACACACCACCAGGGATAGAGAGGTTATGCTATAGGCATGGGCTTCTCTAAAGCTGACATGTAGCTAATCCTAATGCATATCTCACTAGATCTCTACCTCAAACTCTACTGTCTTTGTCTAATTTCATCTATAAAAAGGCACTAATAATCAATCTATCTTTAGATTATGGTCTCTCTAGGATCCAGTGGGTTGTCAGTTCTAAGAATCTGAGAATTTTCCTGGTGGTGATCTTCATTTTTTCATATCACATCGGTGAAAGATACTCTTTTTCAACTTGGGAGTGTCACAAACATGATGTGCGTTACAATAATGATAGAAAAGAACCCTTACAAACTATTTATGAAATAAATTTTCGTCATATTCTCAGAAAGAAACTTGTTTACATCAAACCTCAAAAGAAAATAATTACACATGTTGTAAAAGATTGTACTTCTATCATAAGATCTGCGATCGTTTAGATGGTGCCCGACCAAGCAAACCTTAAAAGTTGTAGATGTATCCTCTATCTTAACCGTTCTTCCTAAACATTAGTACTTACAAATATCTCGTACCCAGCCATGCACAAATAGAAAAACCACTGTTAGAGTAAGTGGAATTGAATATCTAATATGATAAGCATACATTTACTGTAACTAAAATCTAACTAAGATATGAAAGATGTTAACTTATATTGAATCGATGTGTCTTTTTATTATGTCTTTTATCTGATTTGTGGCCACAATTAAATGATAAATCTTCCTGAATTGGCATGACTACGCCTTTGAATTGGAACCAAAGTACCTCTAAATTGGCACTACATGCCTCTGAATGACACCCATGTGTCTCTAAATTGGTATCAAAGTACCTTTGAATTAGAGTAAACACTCTTCTGAATTGGCACCACATGCCTATAAATTGTCCCATGACTAACTGAATTAGGACTTATCCTATAATGTCTTATGCAAAGGTTTTGACTTAATTATCTTTTATCTAATTTAATGAACTCTGAATCTGAACTTATCTTATACTCAAACTGGGTATTGCTAACTGAACATGTACTGAATTCTTAATTCTGAATATAAGCTCTTGAATTTTGATTGAATCTATATATGAATCAAAATCTGATATTATTATTATGTACATAAGTCTTAATATGAAACTTTGATTTAGTAAAATGTCTTAATTAAATTCTGACATTAGATATATGACATTTGAGTCTGAAAGGCTTGAGAAAATAGACTGATTTGAACATAGAAATATGAGTATCTGAAATTAATATAAATCTCGTAATACCTGGAATCTAAAAACCAGACAAAACAACTCAGTCTGAACAAGATTTGATTTCTCAAAGAATGACTAGATATGAAATAAACATGAAATGTTGAAGTCTAAAAGTAATTTCATCTCCAAGTTACTTTGTAGGAAGGTGTAGGGTGAATCTTAATAATAATGAAATTCAATGGACATGTCCCACTAACCTTTGATATTGATGATTTATTTAACTTGTTCCTGATTCCTTATTCCATAACCTAGTCACCTGGACATCAACAAATTTCTACAAGTCCATGAGTATTTCCATTTTTCATTCTAGATCTCAAACCCTATCACCCTAATCTTGAAACCCAAATAGGGTTTGTTTAACTAAACATGAGTATGATATAACAACGTGACAAAATCTTAGTACTAAACGTATATCAAAACTTAAATTATATAACTACTATAATATTTTTACTCAAATAAGACAAAAATCATCTTATGCACCAATGTGATCATATGCATCATATAGTAGGAATAAATCTCAAACATAATCACATATACTAATTTGTCAAAATCAATTATGGAATCACACAAAAAATACAACCATAAATCATTTTCCAAATTAAATATGCATACATATCCCATGTTGCCTAATAAACAATCATCAATTAGCTTGCCTAATTGGCACTTAGGCCCAAATAAAATAATAATAAAATAATGCATGAAACTCCATCAAAACTTTAGAAGCAGTAAGAACAATGTTGTGACAACTCGTCACGCTAAATGAGATTACTCAAAACCAAAGCACACTCAATCACCAATAAATCACATCCCTCAAAATGGGAAAAATTAAAATGGATTTATCTCCACCAACATAATCAAGAAAATTTATATAAAGGCCCAACATCTTGCATATATTCATATATTATGCCAAGTATCTCTTAAAGTTGCTCGGTGACCTCAACCACAACATATATATAGAAGAACATTATCCACATATACCACATGTACATGCATTAGACTGCTACCAAATGCTTGAGTCAATTGAAAACACCATATACAAACTAAACATCTAAACAACCTTCTCTAAAGTCCATCACCACAACTCCTCCTTGTTGCCATGGATCTACCGTTGTTGCTGACTTCCACCTAAAAAGATGTCGTGACCCACAAGGTGAGATCCATGTACCAATGAGATATATAACCCTCTACAACGATTATTGATCATAGTAGGTTAAATAATAAAACAAATAGACTAGATTACATAGCAGAATGGAAATACCAGGTATAAAACTTCTTTAAGAGTAGTTCTAATCAAATTATTATTTGTAGGATTGAAATATTAACATCATTATCAAAATATATGGCGTGGCTAGGATCATAGGCATAACTATGATCATGAGACTAACTAACATCATAAACATAGCTAACATTACAAGCATGACTAGAAATATAAACATAACTAGTAGTATAATCATATCTAATAGCATAACCATGTCTACTTTCACTCATCACATTATGCATTATCTTATATATGAAAGGAACAAGCAATGGTTTTTATCCATTGTGAATTGCTGCATAGCCCTAACTAGACATGCTACAAGACTGGATTACATCTTTTATAAGCCCTGAGGAGTTTGAGGTGTACCACTCAGACTCCAATTGACCACTATGAAGTGCTATTTAGTTCTTTACAAGATCTAGGAGAGCTGAAGTACTAAGATCTCTCCACCCCTAGTCAGTACGAGTCTACCGCAATGACACATAAGGTCAATCTACAAACAACCTAGTCCGCCCTTGGTGTATAGGTTGTGACACTAGTAATCGGGGTATACAAAACCTTATCATCCTAGGTACAACCACAACTGGCCTCATTCACATCACACATACAAATATCGAGACACAACCTCAACTGACCTCAATCCAAAGCATGACCACAACCATCCTCTAAAACCTTGGGATCAATATGATAAAGGACACACAATCTCTTGCACCCACATATACCAAAAAATATACAACTCTGGGCTTCTGTTATGGAATGCCCATTTCACCATCCATCAAGTCCTGACTCTGGAATGGTTCTACGATACAGGGTACTACATGATTAGGGTTTCACTTGATTAGGTATTTCCAATTGGGTGAGTTAAGGATGCATCAACCAAGTTTGGCATACAAACTCTAATTCATTTCTAGCAATCATGGTTACATAATAACTCTAGAAGATATAAAACATACAAAACATATTCTTGATCACAACATCACATGGTAATAGTTTGTTTCCATCCATGAGACTATACTTTTTATCACAACATCACATGATATTAATCCCTGTCACTCATGAAGAGGATTACACCTTCACTAGGGATCAAGTCCTTCCCAACGGTAATTAAGACCATCCACATAATCTCTAGCAAGAAAATCATTATCTTTCAACACATTGTAAAAGGGTTAACACATCATCATCATACTTTTGGTACACATGTTTAGCATAAGGTAGCATCAATCATATGAGCTATGATGTTCACAAAAGCAACATATCAGTGTTGCAATTAACATTGAGAGTATTCTTTCATCATTACGGCATACAAGAAGGATATGATATTATCAACCATCATCACTTGATTATTCATCGAAGATTCAACAAGGTGGATTGAGTTAACATGATAAATCATAACCAAAGAGAAAACCATCAGTTTGTATTCATACATAGGCAAAAGCACAAACCCTTACACTTAGAATCCCCATTCGATCATGGACTCCAACTTAAACCATCAAATCATGTACTTCAGACCCAAGCATCTGATCATGGTTACTTTGTCAAAGCACCACTATCGAGTCATAAGCATCAAACCTAAACCATTATATCATATACATAGGAAAACCATGAAATTGTAGGCCTAGAGAGACAATTGGATGTCAAGCTAAGTGAACCATTGGTTGTGAACCAGAAAACCACTGGTTGTGAATTAGAAACACCATTGGTTGTGAGCCAAAAGCACTATTGGTTGTGGACCAGAAACACCATTGGTTGTGGACCAGATACCCATTGGTTGTGGACTAGAAACACCATAGGTTGTGGACTAGAAACACCATTGGTTGTGGACCAAAAACACCATTAAATCATGACCTAGTGAGACCATCAAATCATGACTGAGTGAAGCCATCGGTTGTGAACCATCGATTCATGAAACCAGTTAAGCCATTAAAAGTTAAAACCCATCGACTGTTGAAACCAATGAAGTCATAAAATGTTGAAACTGGTGAGTCCATCAGATCATGACCCAGTGAGGTCATCAGTTGTGAACACTGGGTGCAACAATACTTAAACCTAAAGGAGAAAACTAAGGTTTGAAGGCTTAAGCAGCCACCGAAATGAACCACTTGAGTGAGAGAATCAATACCATAGTTTCTCAAGCATAAGAAGGTCTAAAATAGAAAATAAGTGCACACCATTGGTTTACACAAGAAGCCAAATAATTGGATCATGAAACAAGGAGGAAATCAGTCCAAAACACTTAAGGAAAAACCATCAATTCTCACCAGAAAAACACCCTTGGTTCATGGACAAGCAAGGTCTAGAACTTCCACTTCCTAGGGAGAAACTTGCACAAGGTAAAGGCACACAACAAGGAAGATTATCTACTCAAGAAATACACATAATCTCAAACCCTAGTCAAAGATTCGACCTTTTTACTTGTTATCACATTTTTAGAGCAAGATCTATGCATAGCAAGCTAAGAGTAAGCAACAAATGTGAAGAAGGTTATAAAACTCACCTCAAAGTAAAATAAGGTCCAAATAGTAGGGTAGCTCAGAGAGAGAGAGAGAGAGAGAGAGAGAGAGAGAGAAAGAAGCCCCCTAGCTTGAGCACTCTACACATTCAAGCTAGCTCCTTTCTCCAAGAATAAAAAAACACCTAGGTCAAAGAAGAAGAGAGAAGGTGTTCTTCAACCTCTAGCACAAGATCCACCATGAAAACCATGAATCAAACAAAGAAGGAAGAGAGACAAAGGTAGGGAAGAAAGGAATACAAAGTAAAGAAGGAGATCTTACTTGCTTAAGTCAATAAACAAGGCTAAGAAGCTCCAAACGACCAAAGAAAGGGTGGATCCAACCCTAGAAGCACATACTAGCAAGATCGACCAAGATTCTTCATACTAGATCTCCTTCTTCTGTAACAAGAAAGAGGGATGAACCTCCAAACAACAAGGAAGGGATGAGGGTGATGGAGGTGTGTAAAGAGCTCGTTGGCATGGAAGGAGAGAGGTATATAAAGCTTATGGTGAGAGAGAAGAGAATGTAGAGGTGTCAAGCTAGGCATTCCTTGTGTCCAAAGGTCAAAGACTCACATCCATGCAATATGAGGTCAACCATCATTTCTTGTAGCCAGGGGGACTATCGGATGTCAACCCTAAAAGGACCATCATTTATCAACAACAAGTGGTCCATCGGGTCATGCCTCACTTGGCCACCAAATAAAATGCTAATACTACCATTGATTGTGTTCAACATAAGGAAAACCATCAACCTTGGGTGCCTCAAAGAAAAACCATTGAATACCAAACACCAAGAGGCCAAAATTAGATCCTATCACACCAAGGTGGACCATCAGATCCCAACATACAAGGAAAACCATTGAGTAGGGTATCTAGGTGAACCTTAGATTCCAACCCTAAGGCAACTGATGGTACAAGTAGGCGCCAAAAGGTAAAAATATACCCAACATGACATGAAAAATTATAGAGAACAACATACATGTGAAAATTTATACAAAAAACCTAGATATGTGAAAATTGCATAAAACATGTATAAGCATATAGATTGCAAAACGTATTCAAACATTTTCCAAACTGGACCAAACTTGAAGCTTAAATTTGTCACATGATATCAAAGCACAACTTAGGGTTATATTAAGGTTTTAAGCATTCAATTAGGATAATAAAGCATGTCTAACCACAAAATAAGTCAAGGGTCTTACAATTATACATTAGCATTTATATAAAAATCTTAGATCATTTCATTATCAATCAATGGGTGAAGCCCACAATAGACTTATTAGGATTAGCACAAAAAATGAGGTAAAATATCAAGTAAGTAAGATCAATCTTTATAATCAAGTTAACATATCAAAATACACCAACTGTAAAATATTCAAAAATTTGTAAATAATTTTCTATTTTCAATGCACAACACATTGAAATATCACATATTTAGTAATAAAATTATAATAAATAATATATATCAAAAAAACCTTCGAATCAATTTTCTAAAAATATTATACATCATAATATTTCCATATACACCTTTTTATTGAAAACGTAGTTTGCAATCTTAAGATATGAATTTTTTAAAATACCTTAATCCTGATGGTCTAACCATTGATTTGAGACCCAAGGGCCTACTCAGTGGCGTATCCTACTCCTTTCTTGGTTGTAGATACTCCTACCCACCATCAACTCACATTTATATGTCAATGTGACTTAGATTCCCAACTACCATGAGACTAAAATCCAGCAAACCTTGCTCGCTCAGCTAGCCACAGGGACTACAATCAAAGTTGTACTCCTCATGCGACCCATTTTACTAGACCTGAATGGCACTTTATTGTGCCTCAGACCATTATGGTAGGGAAACCTTGAAACAACCCTCTCTACGTCACCACAGATAATTTCTTCTTCATTCTTTGTTTGCATTCTATCTTCTTCGCACAAAAAGAGCTGACATACTTTCATTCCTCTAGAACCCTAGGCATTTTATGGCCTCATCTCCATAGGCATTGGGAGATTATCTCACCATAGAAGGAAGACGAGCTCCCTCTATGGACTGGATGACACTCTCACTTTTTTTATTAGTTTCTTTTCTTTTTTGATAAGAGTTCAAGTTGTACAAATAATTCTCTAGGCCACATTACCCCGTTATATACCAAATTTTGCAATTAAAATTATATTTATATTATATTTCCTTGAGCAAGAGATTAGGTCAAAATTAATTGGATAAACACTTCAAACCTACCTCTAAGTAAAAATTTGATAATTACTAATTTTCACTTAAGTCAGTAGATAAATCAAAATTACCCAAAATTTCTCCCATAATCTTATATTACAATTATCAATCTATTAAAAAAAATTGAGTATTTATTACGAACATGTAATACTCATTTCCTAAATTTGTACTCTAAGGACCAATATGTTTACCTCAATTGGGCAAATCGGGTTTGAATTGAATTCTAGGGTAGATGGCCTGTTCCTTGGTGTTCCAAAGGGCTAAAAGCATGATCATATCCTTGATTATGAAATTATATGTCAAACCAATATAAATTCTCAATTGAAGCTTCTGTATGATACATTTGATAAATATCACTTTACTTACATAATATGAACATCTAAACTAGGTCTAGAGCTCAAATAATTAACTAGAGTCCTCATATTTCCTTTGCTATTCTAATTTTATTTTCACCTCATATCATTGAATTCGACATGAAATTCCCAAACTTTGAGGATTTTATAAAAACGGGCTAAATTGCATAAAATACCCTTTCGCCTACTTTTTCATGTATATCCAAATATCATGAAATTTGGATGAAACCTTATTGTAGCCATAAATCAATCATATATCAATTTCATCTATACTTAATCATGTTTTTACTAAGTTTAAAAAAATTAGGTTGTGACAAATATAGAGCAATATCGGGCTACGCCTGGATTCTAAGAAATAGGGGGATTAGCTCTGCATTATTTCTACCATCTAATATAGAGAGGAAATGAAAAAAAAATGAGCTAAACATTAGAACAATATCTATCAGCATAGCATTGATATGGGGATTAGACCTGTTGAGAGCATGTGCTCTCCAGTTTACCGGAAGTTGGGATCTACACCTAAGCTTGATAGAATTTGCCTATAACAATAGCTATCAGCATAGCATTGATATGGCACCTTATGAAGCCTTGTATGGTAGACGTTGTAGATCACCTCTGTGTTGGTTCGAGACTGGTGAACATCAGTTGTTAGGTCCTGATCTTGTGCAGCAGACTACAGAGAAGATTAAAGTAATACAACAACAAATTAAGACTGCACAGGATAGACAGAAATCTTATGCTGACAAACGTCGTAGACCCTTAGAGTTCCAGGTTGGAGACAGAGTGTATCTCAAATTCTCGCCTTGGAAAGGAGTCCTTCATTTTGGGAGGAAAGGGAAGTTAGCTCCTAGATTTATGGGACCTTATCCAATCATTGAACGGATTGGAAAGGTAGCATATAGACTAGAGTTGCCACCAGAGTTATAGAGGTTACACCCTGTGTTTCACATTTCTATGCTGAAGAAATGTCACCCAGACACCGAGTCAGTTCTACAACCTATGGAGGTAGAATTGAATGGTGATATATCCTATGAGGAGGGACCAGTGTCAATCCTTGATAATAGAATTAAAAGGTTAAAGAAGAAAAATATAAGTCTTGTGAAAGTCCTCTAGAACCACCGTGGTGTTGAAGAAGCCACTTGGGAACTAGAGGATGAGATGAGAAGAAAGTATCCTGCCCTTTTCTCTTAATATGTCTTATCGATTTCGGGGACGAAATCCTTGTAAGGGGTGGATAATTGTAACATCCCTGACCTGGGTTATGAGTTAACCCTAGGTGTTTTGCCTAAATATGTAATTAAATCCCTGTGATTAACTTTGAGCATGTAATTAAGTTTCTCAGAAACATATATTTCAGATTTTGCTCCTTTTTATATAAAGTTGTAGCATTGTTTTGTTATGCAGGGACCTATGTGCAATTTACCCAATTAGAAGGGTTAACTTGCAATTTGCACATGTTGAAATGTTCCTATGATGTTGAGACATCATGAGAATCATTTTGGTAAAGTTGGAGGGATTTCCCAAGCTTGGGCACCAAGGTGCAGCTATGGAAGCAATCCCGGTGCTTGAAACCCTAATTTGGAGTAAAATGCAATTTACCCAAATTTAGGGATGCAATTTGTAAAATACATCATCTAATGTATCTTTTAAGACTCTTATCATCATTTAGAGAATAAATGATGAAAGGTCACTTCAATTGATTAATCAAGTTATGAAAAACACCTTTGTGATTGAATAATCAGGGTGTATGTACTATAGCCCTTTTTATGTGTGCGCTTTAGTAATAGGTTGATCTTCTTTGCCCTCATTTCTTGGCCCTATAAGAAAAGTTGTCCTTAGAATTAAGAAGAGAGGACGAGCAAAGAAGGATGGAGGGACTTAGTTGAAATTATGGAAAACTCATGAGCTAATGTTGAAAATCCCACCCCAAGTATATATACCCTCAACTTCACTTAGCAAGGAAGCTCTCCCTTCGTTCCTTTCACTGTTCTTTTCAACCAAACCGACTAAGGAGAGCTTGGAGCTCAGGAGGACGACCAAAGGTGTGCAAGGTAGGTTTGGATCCCTCCTTTTGCCTAATTTCATGGTTAGAACTCGAATTCAAGGCCAAATTGATGACTAGCTCCCTTAATTCTACCTTTCTAGCCATCTTTTCTCAACTTTCCTTGGAAGGATCACCTTGGCTGACCTGTGGAAGCTCAAGGACGCCATTAAAGCTTAAAGCTCGAAAGCTTGGAGCTCAAAGAGCAAGCTTTAGGCGGGTTTTATAACTCTAAACCCATGCTTTGTTATATACATCTTGTTCATGCTTTTAGATGATAGTTCTTCTTCTTCTTTACTTTCCTTTGCTACCTTGCAAGAAAATCCGGGAGAAATCCTTGCTGTTCTTGAGTTAGGAGATGAAGACGTTATTTCCAAAGTTAATCCACTACTTTTTACTTTACCAAACATCTCCACAAATTGCTCTCTCGGTCTCAAGACCGTGTGGTGAGCAAACGGTCTCAGGACCGTGTAAGGGAAAACGGTCTTCAAGACCATTTAGCCGCGTTGACCGAGCGTGGACCGTATAAGATTTCTGTTCGTAATTATGTAAGTTAATCACCCACAAAATTTTAGATGATAACTCCAAAGGAATCGTGAGATATGGCCTTTTTAATCAACAACTTTAATTGAATTTACTCCTGATTTCCAATCTGTTGAAATCGCCCTTTTTGGGCAAACGGTCTCAAGACCGTGTGGTGACAACCCAAGACCGTTTGGAGGTCTAGGGTTAAGGTAATTTGATCAATTGAGAGCCCAATTGCAATAGGTTATCAAATTAATTAAAATATTGATTTGAGACTCAATCAAGGTTCAACCCCTATCAAATCACATTAGTTTTTGATGAAATTTTGGGCAAACGGTCTCAAGACCGTGTAAAGTTCATCCACACAATCTCAAGACCGTTTGGGCCAAGTTTGGGCCCAATTGGAGCTCAATTGAAGGGTTCAACCTTGTGTTGATTCACATTGTTGAGTGTTGATGGTTGAACTTTGATGGACCTTAATTGAACCAACTTGAACCCTAATTGGATAACAATTGAGGGTCAATTGAGTGACCAATTGGTTAAGGATAACCCTATTTGTCTCAATTGGTAAGTGGTTAGCAATCTTGAGACCAATGGATGGCTTCAACGTAGGAACCCTAATCGAATTTACCCTTTGAATCACCTTGGAGGTCTATACGATCTTGAGTTTTGAGGGCACTCGACCTCAAGACCGTGTGAGGTCTCTCGACCTCAAGACCGTGTGAGGTCTCTCGACCTCAAGACCGTATGAGGTCTCTCGACCTCAAGACCGTGTGAGGTCTCTCAACCTCAAGACCGAATGAGGTCTCTCGACCTCAAGACCCAATGAGGGTAAACGGTCTTGAATGTTATACGGTCTTGAAGTCAACCCAAGCTCAAACGGTCTACAAAGCTTAAACGGTTTGCAACCTTATACGATCTCAAGATCGTATAAAGGTTGAAGGTGTGAAACCTAACAAAGACTTTTGAGGATAAGTCTGCCTTATGCCTTAAAGGCTTAATTAGTTTGATGATTGTTCAAACTAAACCCTAATGATACCAAGAGACATTAAGGGTCCAGTGATTAGTAAATTAACCCATGATGATGATCAATGTGTAATTTACCATAATACCCTTGAAAGGTTCAAATTGAGTGAAACCTTGTTCTAATCAAACCCTAATCACTCAACAGTGGTGATTTGGTCTATGTTAATCAAAGTGGACTTCACCCAACCTGATCTAGAGTGGTGCTATCACCATCTACTAGTATGAGGAGAGAGAAAGTACCCTAGAGAGAGAAAGTACCTTAAGAGAGAGAAAGTACCCTCATATAATGTGAATAGTAAACCCTAATTCAAGGGGGATGACATGTAATGTGAATAGTAAACCCTAATTCAAGGGTAATGACATGCAATATAAGTATTAAACTCTAATTGATGAGAATCAGAGAACTCAGCTCTTATGACAAGAGTGGGAAATGTATTCCTTGTTTTGAATTACCTTTATCAGTTGAACTAACCATGCAGGTTCTGATATGAAGGTGATCATATTCAGGTATGGATGATGATACTGTATTCATTGAAAGCATGTTATAAGCTTTATGAATAAGTAAAATATCTTGATGCCTTGTCAGTGGCATCCTATGATTTAATGGGCTGTGTGAGCCATGAATACCATCAAGGTCATGCTTTAGAGATGACTTGTGATGAGTATAATGAGAAATGATGATTGATGAGAGTTAGGCTTGTTACATTTAGTATTCTCCTTTCATAGATGCTATGCTACTATTATTATTTGAAGAACAATGTTTGATGTTAAAAGAATACTAAATGTACCTAACTAATCAAGTATAATGTAGAGCCCTGATCATAGATCCATCATTTTCAGAGATCAAATGATGGTGAAACGGGTTTTCCTAAGGGAACTCCTGGATCACATACTATTGAGTATGTGGGGTATATGGATGTGTAGAACCTTACATCCTAGTGTAGGTGATTGATGTAGATGTGCAATCCGTCAACCCTTCACTACAAATCCCTACCGTATCAGTGGATGGTAAACATGAAACCTCCTGATGATGAAGAAAACATAGATATCCATATTAGTAGAGATAAACATGAAATCTCCTGATGACGAAGAGAGTACAGAATGCCACTGTAACTCCAAAATAGCGAAGGACCAGTTTACCCTAGTGAGCTATAATAGTAGAGACACAAGATGTCCTACAAGTGATCCTCTTACTGACTGAGGAAGGTGAAGGTCATGGGAATCCGGCTCTCTTAATGACCTATGTATGATACTGATGTGACTTCTTAGCGATCAGTTGGAGTATGAGTGGTATGCCTCATCTCCACAGGGCATAATGTTGTTTGTAAAACATAATCAACCACGTAGTATACCTGTTAAATATAACTACGAGTTAGTGGATTGATGATACACTGTGATAGTGCTTATATTTATTCATATCTCATAAATGTTAAGCTCTTGTTTATAGCTGCAACTGCTATTGAATACCTTGAAAGCTTTACTGCTTAAGTTATTCTTTGATGTTATAATAAAGCTTCTGGCGGAGAGTTATAACTCTCGCTGGGACAATTATGTAGAATTGTCTCACCCCGTAGACTTCAACTTTTTAGGTGGACGTCGGAGACAGAGGAACCGGTCTATAGGTGACCAGTCTCAGCAGCAGCAGCACTAGGAGCAGCAGTGAAATCTCAGGTGGAGATTTAGCCTGCCATGTGGTGTAGTTAGAGTCAGTCCTATGTGTCCTCTGTACTCTCAGGTCTTGGAGTCTTTTGTTATGAGTTCTTGAGATTTTGTATCTTGATGTATATAACTACTCAAGAAATAATTATCATGAGATGTAAACAGTTTATCTCTTGTTATGAAAGAAGCTTTTAAGGATTCAAGCTCTTGTCTCGAAAAGTTTTAATTTCCCGTGAATTTTGTCTTCCGCTGTTTATCGAATCGCTTCCGCTAAGTTTAAATCGTGACTATATCGTGGTTTGGAGATCAGAGCCCACAAAAACCAACATAAGGTCCAAATAGAAATTAATAATTTAACATAATTTGGTAAAGATAATAATTGATGCAACAATGTTTTGCAGGCTAATAATAATAAACAAGACATAACTAATGTCAAAATGAGAAATTATGCACTATATACATTAAAAATATCCTATGAAAAGCAACTAGAACTCAATGCATCGATATCCCCTAAGCTTGAATATCTCTCACCCTCAAGCAACACTACCTTTGGATATGTTTTAAATAAGTTAGCAAGAGAATAAATAATGTGGACTACTTTTCATAAATACCCCAACTTCACGGTCCCAAATCGGCCCTTCCTAACACTGAACACATAACTACTTTGAAGTGACAAAGAATGTTCATTAACAATGTCCACCCTTATATCATTGAAACACATATAATAGAGAAATTAACATCATATTAAATAGGACATTCAATTGATACACCATGTGATTCCCTATCTATGTTTCTTTTGTCTACCTACTATACTATATTGGAAGTAGTTCCTCATGTAGAAATGGATAAGGGGATCAATCCTATATGTAGTCTACCATAAAGAGAAATGGTTGGAAATAAAGTAGGTGTCTATGAAAAAGAATCACAAGTACATCCAAATCATTTATGTCGAAATAAAATAAGATGAACCTACAAAAGGGAGTGAAAAAGATGCATGAATCCTAGTGCCTACTATTGTGGTTAAATGATGAATGAACTGAATGTCTTATCCACATGATGAGTTGTAGGTGAAATAATGAATAGATGGAACTACTTCACCTTCTCCATGAAGGAACTTCATATTGAGTTTAACACATCCTTTTCTCCCTCTTTATTTTATTTCTCTTTTTTCTTCAACTTCTTGATTTTAGCATGATTTATGATATATGCTTGGGCTTTCTTCAACATATATATCATTTTTTTTCACTTTAGGAGATATGTGGATGTGTATCCTTTCACTTTAATTTTTTGAGAAGGCTACAAATACACATGATGCAAAATAGGCAAAGAATGACGCAAAAAGAGAATGCAATCTACATGAAATTTGTTGTGCAACTAATTTTCACACACATCTCTATATTTTTTTTTTGGAAATTGGTAAGTATATTGCCAAAAAACCGGCAGTAATGCTACACTGTACATCTTACAAAAAGGTGTGAGTATACAGGGTGTACTCTACAGAAAACCCCAGTATAACCTTGCTGTGGTGCTCAGACCCCTACACTGGCCCCTCCTGGCCTTGACAGCCATGTCCATATCTATTTTAACAAAGTGGAAAATATCACTAGTAACAACACGTCCATGAACAACCATGTTACGTACTTTCTAAATGTTAAAGCATATGTTAGTACAACAAAGACCAAAAAACCTCTCCTCATGCTTATTTTTTGCTTTTCTCCTCATTTGTTCCATCATATCAACCAGGCTGTCAGAAACAAGTTGGCCCCAACCATCCTTCAGCCACATAAGTGCCCACACATGTTTGGTCTTGGGGCAATCAAAAAAGAGATGTTGACCAGTCTCCTCCTCATCACAGAAGGAGCATTTCG
Source organism: Alisma plantago-aquatica (assembly GCA_963693085.1). Taxonomy (NCBI): domain Eukaryota; kingdom Viridiplantae; phylum Streptophyta; class Magnoliopsida; order Alismatales; family Alismataceae; genus Alisma; species Alisma plantago-aquatica. The sequence goes on from OY856409.1 coordinate 986,044,275, forward strand.
GTTTAATGGGAATACCCCACCTTACTAGTCTGTCCTTAGTAAGGTGCTTCCTTATAATCGCCCTGTAGCATGCCACACTCCACTTAGGGACATGGCCTTTCCCCCACATAAGGTTGAACCAGGGTACCTGAGCCCCCGTACCCGTGTGGATCCACAGTTTTTGATTGCTGCCCAACGAGAAAAAACCATCGCCATCCACACTGTAAAGGTGCCCCGCCTAATTCCACGCTTCGACCAAGGTGCCCTAGGTCCTAGATGAGTGGGGTTGGGAGCTTGGAAAACCTCCGTATCTGCCCCTCATCTAGGTCACCCAGACCCCCTCCCGATTAGTAAGGAATCTATGTAGTCACCGTTGATTCCCCTGGTAAACAAGGTCCTCCACCTTCAACAGGTTTAGGCCACCGGCTTTGTACGGTTTTGTCATGGTATCCCAAGCAATACCCCTTGCTTTCCCTCTCCTAATGAAGCTCCTGATCAGTTTGGTAATGATGTTGATAGTAGGATTTGTCAAGATGCACATATCACACCAGAATCTCACCATGGCCTGGATCACTGACCGAGTGAGCAGCAACCTACCCGCCATTGACATGTGTATCCCCGTCCAGCCATCAATCTTTAGTCTCACCCTATCAAGACACATATGGAAATCCTTCGAGTAACCTCTGCTGTCGGCGATAGGAACACCTAAGTACCTGGTCGGTAGAAGGCCCTCTTGCATCCCCATCTCTGTCTTCAGTCTGCCCCTTCTGGTATCGCAGGATCTCAAGAGATATATGCGTGATTTGATGTCACTTGTGTAAAGGCCAGTAGACCGCCCTAACATCTGAAGTAGCTTCTTGTACTCTTTAAGCCTCCTAGCATGTCCCGTGGAAAACAACATCACATCATCTGTGAATATGAGGTGGCTTTTCACTTTGGTTCCTCTGATCTTGTAGGGTCTAATGATCTTTCTTTCCTCGGCAACCTTAATCAAGTGGGTTAGGCCTTCCATGTCCAGGGTGAAGATGAGGGGGGAAAGGGGGTCACCCTGTCTCAGACCGTTGGAGGCTCTAAACAAGCCCACAGGTCCCCCGTTCAGCAGCACTGAGAAAGACGTCATTGTGATGCATTGCTTGATCATATCCACCCATTTTCCATCGAAACCGAAAGCCATCATTATATTCCACAAGGTGTCCCACCTTACATGGTCGTAGGCCTAAGTGATATCGATCTTAATGCAAGCTTTAGCGTTAGCATTCTTCTTATTGAAGTCCGTTAGAAACTCCGTTGCGAGAAGCAAGCAATCAGCTATCTTGTGCCCCTGAACAAAGGCACACTATTCTTCATACACAATCTTCGGCATCCACTTCTTGAGTCTGCCAGCCAAAAATTTTGACCAAATCTTATAAACTGTGGAGCAGCAGGAAATGGGTCTAAAGTCATTGATCGTCCTTGGCCCCTCCACTTTAGGAATAAGTTTGATGAACGTGTGATTAGTCGCTCGAACCATGTTTCCACCGTGTTGTAACCACCTCATCGCCTTCACAAGATCTTCTTTAATATGATCCCACATTGCCTGGTAAAATGTGTTGTTCATTCCATCCGGCCCAGGCGCCTTCGCTGGGATGATCGAGAACAAGGCCTGCTTCACCTCCTCCATAGTAACCTCCTTCCACAGGTCTTCATTGATCTCTACACTAACCATAGACTCTGAGAATATGGAGTCATCAATGCTACTGGTGCTGTTCGCATTTTGGTTGTAAAGCTTTTCTAAGGCGTTAATGATATGGGCTGAAACATCATTCCTATTTTCAACTACCTCACCAACCTCATTGATGAGTTGGTGTATGGTTTCCTTCATCTCCTTTTTGCGGATAGCAGAATGGTACAATTTAGTGTTGAGATCGCCGTCGTTGATCCATTGTATTCTACTATGTTGGCACAACAACACTTCTTCAGCTTTGAGCAGTCTTTTAAGCTTGACTTCGGCTTGATTCCACTTCTTGGCCTTATTCTCATTGCCTGCTTCCTCTCTTGCTTCCACAGCAGCTTCTTCGAACTCATCTTTTGCCGCTTCAGTTCTGTTCTTCAGATTAATGACCTCCTTGGACCACTGTTTCAGCTTCTTCTTAGCATTTTGCGTCTTCTTCATAACTATGAACAGAGGGTTACCTTCACAGTGCATGTCCCAAGCATCTTTGGCGACTCTCTTGAAACCATTCCACTCACACCACCAATTACAAAACTGGAAAGGTTTGACAATGGGTGGCATGTTCACGAGGTAGATTTTCATCCAACAGTGGTCACTGAGCGGATCATCCCCAAACTTGATGAAGGTATTAGGCCATACCTTGATCCAAGCCATGTTGATGAGTCCTCTGTCAAGAACACTGGATATGCGTCGACGCCCCTCCTGCTTGTTTGACCAAGAAATGTCACCTCTGACTGTTCTTATCTCCACCAAACCGGCATCGTCCATGGTGCTATTAAAAGCTTCCAACACCCTCTCGTGTACTGGAAGGCCACCACACTTCTCATGTGATCTTATAATATTATTGAAATCTCCCCAAACAAGCCAAGGCACTTCATACTACGCCGTCGCTCTAAGGTTATCCCACAGCCTTTTCTAGTCCACCTCCAGGTTTTCCCCATACACCCCTGAAGCTATGAAAGCCATACCTCCACGATTACAGCAGCTCAAGGTGACATGTTGATAGTCTCAACATCCCAAACCAGAGGGTTCCACCCCACCGCGATGCGCGCTCCATCTCTGTGCTCCAAATTGGAGAGGGAGCCCCATCCCGTGGGAAAGAGGGAGCTCATGCGGTCCATGACAACACGTCTGATTCTAGCCTCATAGCAGAAAACCATGGTGACCTATTCTTTGGCTATGACGATCCTCAGCCTCCTTTGCTTCTCAGCAAGCGAGGCTCCTCGCACATTCCATGCGAGGATAGACATCCTTAGCTCTGCTTGGAGCCACTCCCCTCCCCGGAGCCGCTCCTGTTTTTCTTCTTCTTATTAGTGCTGCGTGTAGCCCTGGGGCTCCTGCTCCTGACATTGGTATCCTCCTCTACCCCGTCGTCTTCGCCCAATGTTGCCAAGGTATCAAAAGGGTTAACGAAACCTACAACCCCCGCTAGCAAGGGACCACATGTATCTCCTGAGAGATTTGGCCCCTTGGCACCCCCTTCAGTCCCAACCGGAGTGACGCTGGTTTCTTCACCTTCACTCGCCCTCACAGGCAAAGTGTCAGCTACCTCTCCCTCATCAGCCTGCACGGAGGTTTCTCCCCTGGTCGCCGTGTCTGCCTGCCCGACCTGGCGGTTGGAGTTTCAAGTGTCCTCGTAAGCTCCTTCCTTTCCTTTGTCTTTAGATCTGGGACCCTTCGACTTGCTTCGCTTGCTCCTTCCACGAGTTGGATCGGGGACGATAGGTGGTGATCCACCGCTTGTGCGCCTCGCACCCGGACATTGCCCATTCTTGTGTCCAAAGACACAACAAACTGAGCAACGATCAGGTAGTGCATCGTATCTCACCCTAACCTCCCATTCTTCTCCATTAGGCAACTCGACCATCACCACAGACGGTGGTGTCTCTACTGCCGATATATCGACGCAGAAACGAGCACACCCCAGGGTGGTCCCGTTGGCTTTCCGCCCGTAGGCCCTGGGGGTACCAATGGCATGGGCAATTACCACGATCGCACGAGGGGTCCAGTGCATCCCCACATCCGGCAGTGACACCCAAACAGGGGCCGAGGTGAAGGCCACCCGCCTTGTGTCGGCTGCCCTGGTCCATTTACGTACCAGCACCAGCTGGTCATCAAAGAACCAGGGACCCCGCAACATAGCTCTGTTGAGATCTACCTCAGGGGCAAACCGCATCAAGTAGAGTCCGCCATCAAGAGTGAACAGCTCCAACTCTCCCTTAGGCCTCCAGGTCCTGATCATCCATCCTCGAAGTTGGCCCGGATTGCTCTTCTTGCCAAGAATCTGCACGATCGCCGAGAATTTATGGTAGTCTTCCATCTCCTCAAGAATCGCGTCCGTCATCTTCGTCCATTTCCTCGCATCGCCCTCCTTCCTGAAGGGTGTCTTTGGATCTGTCTGCTCCGTGCCTCTGAAAGAAGGGAGGGGTCCCGCCACCACGCGAACCCAGTCCCTCGCCACCGTCACATCCGCCTCTGGTGAGAACCAGCCATCATCAACAGGGGGTAGGGCGATCGCCCCCAATTGCCAGAGCGCCAGCCCTAGGAACGCCGCTCATTTCAAACTTTTTTAACTAATGCACTATAAATAAACTAACTATCATGCTACCTATTATGCTATTCAAGAGGAAACAATTCAAGTTACTTGATAATCTTAAGGTGGTGGATGAAATGTCATGAAAGGTGGATGGAATCAAATGATTAAGAGACAATGCATGTCTTAAGCATGATAGGTCACTCACCTTTTAACCTTTGTATAGGATAACCTTAGAGTTTCTTTCTTAAAATCCCATTTAAGTTTTGTTACTTGTTTGGTCTATTTGGGCTTAAACCTCACCATCATATACAAGTCTTGGATAAATTAATATTTCCATTCATATTAAGTGTCCTCAAGTTGACTAACTGAACCACTTCCTCTAGTTGGTGTTGCCTTAGAATTTGCAAAATGAGATTACAAAGATGTGATCATTTTAAATTTTTACGATTCATTGCAATGGTAGAAAGCACATTCATTACAATTTAGCATAATTAAGATCCACGGTTGCAGTAGATAAATTATGGATCCTATACGTACAAATAAGAAAAACTAAAATAAAAAAGAAAAATAAACAAGATAGAGTCATTCTAGAATCCCCCCTAAGCTTGAACTTGATTATATCCTCATATTCAGAATTCAAACAAAGAGGTGGAATGGGGGTACTATAGGGAAATACGAAATTAGATAGGTAGCAGAAATAAAATTTTACTCACATATTTCCCATTAACCAGCTGATCACGTCAATAACTATGCACTAGGAAGGATGGTTTCATGAAGATATACTTGATCCTGGAGCAAGTCCAGCAACAATCCTCATCAATGTAGATCACTCTCTATCTTAGACGTTGTCAGTGCAACTCCTAGTTGCACTGGGACTTGTCTGACTGCTCCTCCATAGACAATAGACTCAGATAACTACAACAGATGATCCTATAATCTCACCCTAAATTGTGAGTTGATGTTGTCCTCCTAGCAGTAGCCAAAGGACTCCTGCCTCTAGAGTAGTTCACACGGACCAACTAGAACTTCTGTCATCCTTCTAGAGTGGATAGGAAGAAGTTGTCCCTCCCATTGCTATACTAGTAACCAACCTGCTCTCCGACAACAATGATCCTTAGTTTTTCTCTCCCTTTCTATTCCTCCCTAGCCAGGTAGGACTTGTTCGGGCTCTCATGGTTACCACAACCAGAGAGGAAAACAATTGTCAAAATAATTGATTCTTAATTGTCTGTGTTGTGCTATGGGAAGCCCCTAGTACCCCTCTACTAATAGTAGAGGCCAGAGTCAGGGTTCCCAGTCTGTACATGAGTGGAACGGATCAGAAGATCTCAAAATTTTACAAAAATTCTAGAAGTTTCACAACCTGGGATAGCCGAGATGGTCGTCTTGCCCAGTGAGACAGTCGTTTGGGACACAAGACAATCATTTGCACTTTCTAGTTTTGCATATATGTTAACAATTTAATTCCAATTAGTGCACATCATTATTTTAGCACCAATCCTAGATGCAATCGAATTGCATCCCCAAAATGATCGTTTGGTGCATGAGAGATAGGCATCTCACACCACCTGAGATGGTCATCTACAGGATGTTTCATGCTAAATTCCACCCAATGCATAATACAATCAGCCAGACACTCCAAACGGCTGTCTCAACACTTGAACTGATCATTTGGTAGTCTAGTCAGCTGATTCGTTGTGTGAATTAAAATATCTAAACACTAGTAATCAATTCAATCATCATTCAAGATCAAACTCCTCTTCTAATTAGTTCCTATGTGTGTAACCCTATAGGTCCCATATCACATTGGAAGTTAATGTGCATAACAACTTATGGCATCACAAGAAAAGAGTAGTGCCTAGTCGCACATCAGTGCTACCCAAGTGAATGGAAATTTGGGGAGCAACTTCAACCTACAATTTGTGTATGGTTCTACAAATTTTGGATAGTTCCTTTGTCACCGATATCCAGATTGAACTAGAGGCATGGATTGGTCATCCTCATTATTATTCAATGTTGTTTCTTGAACCAGAGCTGACTAGATTATATATATGTAAGCTCAATATCACTTATTGACTCACATACATATGGCCATACTTTTCTCATTCTTGCTAATCAAGAGGCCTTGGATATCATAATCATGTAGGAGTGACAAATTCCATCTCTATCACTCACAATCAGCCCCAATGTGTTAAGTCACCCAATCATCACCTTTATAACAACCCATGTTTTAGCACTGCATTAATGATATCAAAGCATGCCCAACGACATGTGGTGAGTGTAGTGATTTTAGGTCTGAGAACCAAAACACCACCATCACCGTGAGACCTAACTATGACTTCCATGTGTTAGTGATCGACCCTGAGAGCATGATCCAAAAGTGGAGGCACAATACCAAATGATAATTGGACTTTCAATTTATAAAATAAATCCTTCAATGACCCCCACAACTTTAGTAAGGGGTTGAAGTAGATATACATGGTCGAACATAGGGACATGGGCACATTTAGGACGCTTAAGATATCACTCTTAATTTAGTTAAGCCAAACTGATAGTTGATAAAAGTAAGAAACTAGAACTAATCTTGCAAAATATCACAAAATAAAACAAAGAAAAGTAAAGAAAACAAAATAGAGTCTGTCAGATTCTACTAATCAAAGAGAAGGAGTTCTTGTCTATGTCACCACAAGTTGGGTAGTCTATGCACCCATTCTTAGGCATAGACAACCTTTGAACACCCTATCAAGAATCTAATCTTCAAATGTAGCATGTATTATGGTATATGTTCATGTGGGGGTAGTCCCACTTGCTCTAGTGCAACATGACTAAAACCCCATCAGAGATCAATAACCTCTCTTAAGGACAACAAATCAACACCCTCAAATATCCCAGATGCCCTCTCAAGCTCAAAACAACCAAAGGTCTTAGGGACCACTCCCTTGGACTTTCACCTTTCAGATTCTATCCAAACTACCTTCTCTTATCCATTCCTACAACTAATCTCCCAATCTATGCATAAATGAAAGTTCAAGTAAGAAAGAGATAGGCCAAACTAACAATCATAACCAACTAGAGAAGATAGAACATAAAACATACTATATCTGGAATAAAATACTTGCTTAAGGTAAAAGTACATAACCATGCCCAAAACATGTTACATAACCAAGAAGGAGCTCAACTAGCCATGGACAAGCATAGTTGGCACCGAACAAAGATGGAAGTATAGAAATAAAGGAGAAAAGTAGAAGAAAGAGGCTGAGGAAGAGATTTTGTCCATAGAGGTGAGATGTCTCTCACTCCTTAGCCTTCAGAAGGACTGAATCTCATCCTTTGGTCCGTCTTCCTTGGTCTTCTAAACTCCTTGGCCACCTTTATCTGTGATTTTGCCCCAAATAGAAACCTTGGCGGATGTATGGAGGTGGAAGGTGGCTGGAAAGTGAGTGAACAATGGTGGAAATGGCTAAGAAGAGGTAGAGGATGATGGTGGTTGAAGCCCGATTGTAGGGATGGACGTAGAGTGTGATCAATGGCCCTCTCAGACCTAGGAACTCTCCCACAGTGCCCTGGGAACCATTGGTCGCCAAAAGGAACATCTAAAAGTTAGATATATGGAACTTCTATAAAGGTAGAAGGGGGTGGGTGTTTATAGGAGTGGTGATCGCCACAACTGTAGCAGTCACGACAGTGGTAACAGTCACGACGTTGGTAACAGTCATGATGGTGGTAGCAGTCGTGGTGGTGGTAGTGGTCGCAACAGTGGTAGTAGTCATCATGGTAGTAGTAGTCATGGCGGAGGTAGTGGTTGAGACCCTGGTCGTGGTAAAGACCCTTGTAGTGGTCGTGACCCTTATAGAGGTTGAGACCCTGGTCGCGGTCGTGATCTTACTCCTTAGGGATAAACCCACCCAGGGGGTATTACTGGTGTTCGATGGGCCCATGTCAATGAACCTTCTGACTGACGAGGATGCTTTCTGATACAGTACTGACCATAAAACATAGGGTCCAAGATATCAAAAGTTTCTTGGGCCCACTAGTTCGTTAGTGGGACCACCGTCTCATAAGATGGTGTGCATAACACGATGCTTGTGAGGTAGAATTTGGAGAATTGGTGTCTTCTCAAGTTTGATTCCTATAAGTCCAAATATTGGCTAGTTCAATAACTCTATATCTAAAAATACATATATTACATAAAGATAAGAGTCTATGGTTATTTTAGGCATATTAAGACTATATTGAAACAAAACAATAAATAAATACCTAGCATAAATGCCTAAATTTTGGTGGTATCATTTAGTCTCACGGTGGGTCTGTCTGATACATTGTTCTCTAACATGTATCTATCTACTTGGTTTGATATTTCCATATCATGACTAATGAGATTCATTCATCAACCAACTCACACTCTGATCTTATGTGTTATCATTGTCTATCAACCTTCCACAATAACAACCGATCGGGGACATAACAAGAATATGTATATGTACGCTTAACATCTGTATGATCTCATTTGTACAAGTGTAATACTTGATGACATACGTCATTGAGTAATATTATTCTCTAGACAATTATAATGTTACATCATTATCTCATAACTGAATTAAGAAGAATAAATTGAAAGGATGCCTTTATTTATTTAATTAGATCATTTACAATTATGCCATCAGAACCATCACATGATTGTCTCCCTGGGCATACATACCAATAGACTCCCACTTGCACTTAGATCCAATGACCCACAAATCACATTCCGAGTGACCTAACACGTCCATCACGTTTCTGTTGCGCAAGTACTTTTATAGATGGTTTAGCAACATTTGCTTTAAGTCTGTATTTTGCAATTTTCACATGCCATCAATGTATGACTACTCATATGAGATGAAAGTGTTGTAGTATGCTATTTGAGATTCCCATCCTAACTAGTAGCTCCATTGTGGTCATCAATATTGCTACTATGTCATCAATGGTTAGAACCTCACACAAGTTCCCCCATATGAACTTCTTGATCCATATAGTAATCTTTATTGTTCTTCTAACACAGAAATACTTAGGTTCTTTTATATATCTGAATAACTATCATTAGCTCAAAACCCTTTCTAGCATACATTTCTCATTTAATGGCAAACATAAATTTAGATTGTGAGTCCTTTATTTGTCAGTCTGGAAGCTTGCATCGGTGTAACCCTTTACACCCAACTCTTCCTTATTACCATAACTAAGGAACTAATCATTTAAGTTCTTCATAAGAACCTAAGGATGTTCTTTATGGTAGTCTAGTGACTCTCACTAGCATCTGACATATACCTTCTTGTCATGTCCAATACATACAAGATTTCTAGGTACGTATGTATATGTCCTCTCATCATGCCCAATACATATGAGATGACTAGATATCCTCTCATCATGTCCAATACATACCATCATTTCCAATACATACGAGATAATAGGATAAGTATATACTATTGCAAGATATATTCAATTGCAGATGCATATGTCATTTATCCATGTGTTCCTGTTCTTCATAAAAATTGGGACACTAGTCTCTTGAATATGGACAAGTTTTCTCTCATTGAGTCTTGCATGTTGAACCTTTCAATATCTTGCCAATGTATGTGCTCTTACTTAGGTCAAGAAGCTTTCTGGATCTATCTCTATAGACCTCAATTTCTATCACATAGTATGCTTTGCCTAAAACCTTCATATATAAGGTATGTTTCTTGCTAGATTTTAACATTTGTAGGATAAGTATGTTACATTAGTAGGACAGTGCCACCAAATCTAGTGTAGGTACTACCGACACTGACTCCACTTGCACACCAAAAATGAAAAATTAAGGTGCATTTTATACATCAATTTAATCTAACAAGACAAATATAAAATGTAAATGATAAAAAGACCTAAATAAAAAGTAAATAACATAAATAAAATTGGATTGCCTCCCACGATCTCCCTTGTTTAATGTCCTAGGCTTGACAAGGTGATTTTCTTCAGCTTGGTTTATCTAGGGATGGTTGTGTAGACTCATCTGACTATCTAGACTCCACTCAGTTGTCATCTATCCCAAGTATCAAATTGTCTCTACCCATGGAAATGATCACATCAGTCGTAGCTTGGAATAACCTTCCGGTAACATACTAAATCTCAGACCCTACCGTGGAAGTTGACATTTCAGACTTAGCCAAATAAGGTTGAAGGTTAGACATAAATAAATGTCTAGTATAACCTAATGAGCTAATGCATGTATAGATCACCGTAATATAACCTAATGTTCTAACATTAATCTTAGGTCTATAATGGATACATAAAATATGCCACATAACTCATTTTGGTGGTAATATAAAGATAAGAAACTTAATTGGATGAATAATTTAAATAATGGGCCATATGACATATATCATAAAATTAAGTCTCAAAATTTGAAATAAACTTCAAATTTGAAATATGCATATCAAAATTATCCTACATGTCAAATTTCATCTAATATGGACCACCTTGAAATATTAGGGTAAGTTTAGGAGAGAGAAAATGAGTAAAAGGCATAAGTAATGAATAATGTTAGTATATAACTTCAAAATATGGAAATAATAGAAAATTCATATTCAACACATCAAATATAAGTTGTGGATGAAGTTTGGTCCAATTTGGATGTTGTTTGTGCAATTTATTCAATTTTTAATACATTCTGGACTTTTCTACAATTTACCCAATTAGGAGGTTTTCCTTGAAAATTGTCACATTCATTATAATACTTATATATTCCCTTACCATTATAGAGTTTTTGAACCATGGGGTACCTAGTTGCACCTTGTGGTTTGAAGGTGTTACTTTCTAAGGGCATTGTAGGGATTACCCTCTTTATAAATGAGTTTATCTTTCAAAGTTATCAACCAATGGGGTTATTTCTTTGATTGGAAGTCAGTTGGGATGGACTATAAGTGTCCATAAACCGACATTTGATATTCAAGAAGCCTCTATGATCTGTCCTCTTACATGGCCATGAAATCCCTAGGCTAAGGACACATGGAAAGCTCCATGGACACCTCATGCTTGACTTCTTCCTTATCCATAAAGGTTTGCATATCCATAAGCACCCTTAGCATTGGACACATGGAAACTAACTTGAAATCTCATTCTTGACTTCTTCCTTATCCATAAAGGGTTGCATATCCATGGACACCCTTATACATGACACATGGAAAGTCTCATAGACACCTCATACTTGACCTCTTCCTTTATATAGCCATATCTATCCCTTCCCAACTCCCAATTTGAAAAATCCTTCTCTCCTTTATTCCCTCTAGATTAGAATATCATTCCTACTCTCTTTTTCCATGAAGACATTGCCCCAAGGTAAAAGGATATGCCTACCTTGGTGAAGAAGGCTCCTAGCACTACGAAAAATATGGTCTTTAACTACAAAAAAAAATTGTAGCGAAAACCCCAAAATTTGTAGCTAAAAGCTTTGGCTACATTTATCCTTACATTTATAATATATAGCTAATACCTGTGTAGCTAATTGTTTAGGCTACATTTTTCAAAGTTGTAGTTAGTTATTCCTCTCGCTACAAATTCATATGTAACCATAATTGTAGGTAAAAATGTCCTTACACATAAACATGTAGTTTCAATTGTAGCCAAATGTATGACTACAATTCAATTTGTACCTATGATATGTAGGGAGAGATAGCATTGGTTACAATTTGTATTTGTAGTTTATGTATAGCAAAAATTAGCACATGCTACACATGTAATTATAGCTAATGTGTAGTGAAAGACACCATGTACTATACATACATATGTAGTGAGAGACATTATGTATCCAGTCAGTCGCTTGCCAATATAGAGTGGTTTTCAATAAAAAAACAAATGAATGTTATTCAAGATCGAGTTGTGCTTACAATGTCACAAATGATACTTTTATTTATATTTGAACAATGAGTACACTTGGGGAAGACATTAACCTGGCCCCTGTTTTTACAATATGCATGGAAAAAAGACACATGTATACAATATCTTCTTCTGACGACATCTATCCACTACAGACTATAGATAGATCATACAGCTCTCCAATGTCACTTGAGAACAGAATTTCCATACCACATTATCTATGGAGTGAGAATCGTGACTGAAGGTCCATAGAAAAAGTAGGTGAATAGATCAATAAATCATACAACACTCCAATGACTCCTTTTCTTTACACTGCTTGCTGCAGACTATAGAGCATAATGGACTTCACGCAGGGGCAAATCTCTGAGGCCCAAAGGCCTTGTTAAGTGATCTTGATTTCTTGGATCAAACGATACACCGAGTTTAAAGTTTGCTGCACACAATTATTGGTAGACAGGCTGAGTGCCTAATTGGATCTGATGAACTTGACATGCAGATTTAGCAAAATGTTATTCCTGTTCTGACTTCCATACTGCAGCAGGGATGCAAACTTGCACATGCACATGCGTGGCCATGGAGATGAGTACAAAACTGCCATTGTACTCGCTAAACACAGCAAGGACTCGAGCTCTGAACCTGTGTTGATAGAGAGGTACTCCTGTCCATTTGTGGGGTGCAAGAAGAACAATTAAAGATAACAAAAAGTTCTAGCCTTTAAAGACAATCATGTGTGTAAAGAACCATTACAAAAGGAGTCATTGTGACAAGAGCTATACCTATAGCTGATGCAACAACAAGAAATTCTTTGTGATTGCTGATCTGAAAACCCATGAGAAGCATTGTGGAAGAGACAAATGGATATGTTCCTATAGAACTACTTTCTCTCAGAAGGACAAGCTATTTGGACATGTCAAAATAGTACTCATCAAAATCTCTATAGATAAACATTAATGAATATTCATATATGAATATAATTTATATATGAGCTTCAGCATTCAATGTGAAGTATATAGTTCATGGAGTCTTTTGCTACTGCAGTATGTTATTACAACTACTATTCCAGGTTTACTGCAGATAATACAGATTACTGTGGTAAGTTTAATTAGTACATAAAAATTATATAGTTAACCGTCTACTGTTTCATAACTATATAATATATCGTTTACTAGTCACTCTATTACGGTATTATCATATATATAGTTGTTGGTTAATACTTAGTTATATATGCTAGACTGATGACATGAGTATTGTATTATTCTTACTGTATGGATTCACTAAGTATAGAAATACACTAAATGACTAATACTTATATAATTGAATATTGATACTAACAAAGTCACATATTGTATTATACTACTGGTTATATCAATTTATACTAAATGTAATCAGCTCAGAGTTGATGACATGTACTCCGTTTAGATAATATTACAGTTCAAAGTTTGTGATAATATCTATAGATGTATATACGTATAGGTATGTGTGTGTAAACTTAGTCACCCGCGCCCGCTTAAGCACTCACCAGGAGCTTAAAGTGGCTATAAGGTCCTATCCGCTCTTTGTGTGGAAAGGTCATTTGCCACATATTCTTTAGTAACCAACAGATATACCCCACGTTGAAACTTATTACAAACATAAAATATCAGTGACTTCAATTCAATACATTCCTACTTAGCCCTCTAGTGGACACAATCAAGGAATAACAACTATTATTACAGTACTCAGAACAAACAAAATATGATATGTAAATAGAATTACCTCGGTACCAGGAATTGTCATTCCAGGATGCAAGTTATTCATATCTGCAGATACTGAAGGGTCTGATCCGAGCAGATCTGAAATAGCTTGGATATCAGGAAGATCATCTAGGGGCTCTGTAGGATGCAAGTAGTTGTCCAAGTTTGGGTACATTGTTTCACCCCTGTACCATTGATAGGCTAGTGTTAGAATAATAATCTTAAGTACTTTATTGCATTAAGCTTCTCTCAACTTCGAACAGATCAAAAAATATATATGAGTGAATGGCACTACAGCTTACAGTAGGATCTGCTGTTGGTAAATCACAAGATATAAATGACACGGTGTTGGAAATCTTTAAGGAGCCTGCCAGTCTGTAAGTCATCACTATAGTTAAATTTTAGCATGTCATTTTTTATTTCACTGTACAATATTACTCCCATTTCTTTTGTAGATGTCATTGCTATATTATATCACTATATGCTCGATCAATTTTCTGGCATCAAAATAGTAAAACCATTCTTCAATAACGACAACCCATAGAAAGGAAATCAAACAGATAAACATGTACTCTGCAAGTGAATAGTAATTCCAGGCCTTGATGTTAAATTGATGTCACATTTTATCAACATGTCCTATTTTTATTAATTTGCAAATAAAAAACTTAATAAATGTGCACCAGAAGTATAAAATGTGTAATGTGATTCGCCTTTTGTAAGCACATATGTGAGCTTTATTGAACAAGTGTCAGAATGAGCTTTATACTGCTGTCCGATGGTTTTATAAGCAGTGTAAGTTTCTGCCATTACGCTCCAAATACTAAATAAATTGCAATCCTTGCTCAGCATCAAGCAAGCATAAGAATGGTTGAACTTGTGCACCCATTTTTGAGCCACAAAACACTAACTTTTGTGCACCCTCATTCTTTTTTGGGATATTTCTGTTTTGTATGCAAATGTTTTATAGTAATGAGGAACATTTTCCCCATTTATGTACATGGATATGCATAAACATATCCATCAATATTATTGCTAATGCCTGAAATCTAAAGCATTTATGAAATCCATTAAAAGAACATTTTGTTTAGGTCGTAACTAACAGTCTAATACTACTGTATTTAGGAGATAATTCTAATAACTACACAAAACAAATAAACTGAAATTTGTTGCCATTCTTGGAGTCTTCCATAATGGGATGCGTTGGGTCATTCTTTTAATACCATTGTCCCTACACTAGTCTAAGTGACTGAAATGTGTTATTATTTAGGCTGTACACATCTGGGATTTCTATGGTGTGCTATGGTTTTCACATTTAAAGCATCCCTAATAATCATAAAAATGCATTGAAGTTAAGTTCAAGGCATGGATCAAGATAGACCAGTAAATTATTTCGATAGTATGAGAATATACATGCATACTATGTAGCCATCTACATGTTCTTATGACCAACATATATATTTTTTGTGTGAATGTGTCGTGCAATTTTATAAATTTTGTGTGAATGTGTTCATCTAAATCAGAACAAATGGCTCAATGAGGAGTTGATGATAATTCAGATTGTATAATCAAACTTCATGACATCTAGTTGAATCTGAAAGGAAATGACATTTACCAGTCTACCGAGCAACAAGAAAAGGATGTAGTGAAAGTAACATCCGTGGTCAGTCTATTGAGCAACAAATTCTGATATATGTGGTTTGTGATGTGGCTGGTATAAGTTTAGATGAGCACACTTCTCAACATCTAAGGCCAATATACAATGCAACAAGGAAAGAATGTAAAGGAAATAGCTTTTTATAAAGCCTCATCCAGAAAACTCATAACCAATATTTGAGAAGCATTAGAAAATGACAACATCACCATGATAGGAAATTCACCATGTAATAGCGTACCGCAATCATCTTATTTGCATGACTTGATCTTAATAGCTTCTACTGTGGAATTTGGTTTGCAACAAAAGATAAAAACCCACGTCAAGCATAACATCAACCATGCACCAATTCAAGGTACAGTCAAGACTCTAATTTATAATTCGATTCCTAAATCATTAGGCTCAAGTTATGCTACACACAAGGAATGAATCAAGCAGGCTCTGAGTTATGAAGGCATAATATGGCTGTTGGAACTGGTCTTGGTTATGAACAGGAAAACACAGAGAAAGAGAGGGATGATGAAATATTTTAGACCAACAGTCTGGAATGAAATTACCGGTAGTACAAGATACCATAACTGAAGCAAATAGACCTTAAAGAGAATGCAATAAGTAACCCATGTAGGAGGATATCTCCAAAACCGATGATGTTGTAACCTCCCCAAGGATCAAACAAGTGAGGAATTTTCAGCAGCATAGGGACACCATCTTCACCACTTCTATCTCCACGAGCAACCTACATGTAACCATATCAAACCCATCATATTTTATATCCTCACTGATGAATGATTACATGAGGTTGTTCTGCATCTGGTGTGCGCCGTAGGTTGATCATTGTTGAATTGAGTCAGATTTGCACATCATATGTGTACTCAACAGCTTTTTCATGGGGGGGGGGACAATTGGCTTGGATGCATTGAAGATGTCTTGGCCATTCAGGGTGACATAGAAGAACATGTAGTGGGATTCGGGCTTTGTAGGGTCCTCTAGACTGTTAAAATACAAGTTAGAAGTAGATGGGCTTCAGTGTTGAAAGCAAGTAGGGGATGGCAATGGTTATGTTCAATTGTGTCTGTGCAACATCGATTTTAGTTTTATTACAACAATTATAACCATTCATGTGATCCAGGAAAAGGAGTAATATGAGACAAAGCTGATTTGCTCCCAGAAATATGAGCTCATGGATCTTTTTAAGAAGATCAATGAAGATTTTAACATAGCCCATATTTGCATATAGAAGAGTTCTGGTACACAAGAAGTTCAAAATGTCAATGCGTTGTTGGACTCTCAAAGGGTACTACACATACACAAGAAGGAGGATTAAATGAACAATACATGATTTGTCTCTTTCTAGGATTTGACTCTTTGATGTCGTGGAATCTATTCCTATTTGATGTTTATATAATCATAGAAAGCTTCTGTAACATGTACTACAATCTGGTTGGGCATTCCCGCTTAGAGTGGTCAGTAGACTACATGTAATGAATTTCCCAATAGTGTTCTAGTTAGCTTGTTAGAAGAAAGCGTCAGTGTTGTCTGACCTTCCTACTTTCATGGTTGACATTTTCTATAACACCCTGTGGTTCTCTGAGCTAGTTGGCATTTTTCTCATCCTACTGATCTGATCTTCATTCAGCTTTAGAAACTCACATGGCAAGTTATTGAGGGCTACTCTCTCCAGAACACAGTTACTATTGAAAAGCTACTGGATCGACTGCAGCTATATTTTTCTCTCCTTAAAACTAGTGATAGGACATTTTCTTTCTACTTGGAGCTAACATTCTCACCATAAGTGAAAGTAATACAATCTAATGCTTTTTACAATGATAAAGACTAATTTGCAGTTGCTCTTATTCAACAGTCTGATAATCTTTCTTCATTTATTTGTTGTAGTCTGGAACAAGTAAATAAACTCTATTAGATTGGCTTCAATGGACCAGAGGATGGGAGGTCAGCTGTTGCAGAGATTTTATGTGGAGCTTCTCTCAGTAAATGGTTGAATACTCATCATGTATAAATGGCGCAAAATGGCTTTGGGACTTATCCCAACTGGTGTTATCTAAGCCTAACATTTCAAACATTGGAATACTAAGTAAACAAGTTACAGACTTGTTGGCTATATGACTTGTTGAGTCTTTTGAAAAACATTTAGTTTGCCTATTTATGTATGGAGGCTCGATTTGAATGTTTTGATGCTTCATAGTTCATTATTTCATGCTTAGGTATAGTAAGTTATATACATGTACATCAATGCAATACTACAACACAAACATGTGTCTGATGCCCTATTGACATTATCGGGTCAACCCAATAGTTGAACCTAAGACATGAGAGATTTGACAAGTCTATCTCCATCTCAGATTTGGAAACCCTATTTGCAATTACAAAGCAACATAAGGATGAGTTAAATAGCTATATGTATTTGTTTATTATGCAGGGTAATATATTTGGGCGCAACTTCAATATCCAGCTTTGGGACACTTTCCATGGTACTGATACCCTGTAGCTCAAGCCATTTCCATCCCTCGTATCTGCCTGAATGCTCCATTATTTGACACAGTACACAATATGTTTATTAAACCAGACTATGACTTGAAACTGATTTGCTAATACCTCTGCTTATGGTAGCATAATAGATTTTCTAGACTTCAGACACTCTTCCCATGGCCATGTATGCTGGAATAAGTGTTGAATATAATTAAATTCATCCCCCTCAAATGGAGTGGATGTTTTTCTATAAAAGTAAAATCTTTATCTTGGGAAAGAAAGTAGGTTAGCAAATGGAAAATTTTCAGAGTTTTTTCCCACTTGACAGAATTGTTGGCTCCAGAAATTGTAGTATAAAATGCACGAAAGCACCACGATGCATATTTTGTCAGATGCCTTACTGAAACATATTACTAATGCCTTACTGAACATTAACTAATTTTTGCATTCTCATCATGATACTAAGCAAAGGATGATAAAGTCTGAAATTTCAGGGGTTACCACCATTTCCCTACCAGCCATACCCTTGCTGACATAGCTGTTGGCTTCCCCCACTAGCCAGATTCATTTCAAGGGTAAGGAAGCATCCAAGAGATTGCCTAATGCTACCATTGAATGTTATATTTAAGAACCCTACAAATCTAGAATCATCATATTTCTTTGCAATTACTCTAGGCCCACAAAATGCTTGGTCAACATTATATATGTTGATCTCTTCGTGGATCTGCTTTTTTTGGTCAATAATATCCATTGCCTTTGGATCATAAAGTAAGATTTCATCCAAAACTGGTCCTTTAGAGTGAATATCTTGATGTGTTATATTACTTCTGCTCGCAAGACAATAAATTTCAAATATTTATGCTCCAACAGTAGATCGAAAGCAATGATATGCCCATCTTAGACAAAATATTGAGAAGTCATGATCAGTATTTTAAATAGGACTTTCCTGAAGATGCTCAAGTTGCTGCCTTGGTAAAGATTATTGACATATGATCTTTACTGATTATATCTTTTCGATGAACCTATATAAAAACCCTCTTGTATATTGCAAGAGCCTCAAATTCCCATATTAACCATTAAATATTTGTAACTTCAATTTAAAAAGGAGTAAATATAAAATAAATGATCAAGGATCTGACAGCCTGAGTTGTTGTAGGGACTAGGACTGTTATAATTATGAACAAATGACAACTATACATTAATTCCTTGACCGTTCTATTAGTATGCATTGGTTGTTTCCCTAGTTGTGAGAAATATCTTGACCTATACTGCCAGCATTTTTAAAACAACTAGCTATGTATGATGTGAGCCATTCTAGATATTGACAGGTCATTTGATGATTATAGATGAAAGGAAATCCTACCAGAATGAAATATAGTACAACTCTTCTTCCCAAGATGAACTAATGGCAGATTGATGAGTCTGAGATTACAACTCTTCAGATCCGAGCAGCAGCATCCAGCCCAATAGGGAACCTTGAATAGATGAATAGAGGAACTCAAAAGTCATGCTATCCAAAGGCTTAAACCAGAAGCTATGTAGAAAGACCCATCTATAATAAGAAAACAACCAATGAATATGAGAAATATCTCTTCCACAGCTCAGAACAGAAAACCAAATTGATAAGAGAAGATATAAATCAATCATTGAACATGAAAAAAAGTCTATTCTTCACCTCAGAACAAAAACTGATAAGAGAACATTCAGTTATAGAAGAAAACCATTTATATAGAGACCAAAACAAGATCAGTGTCCATGAGATTAATTTTCTCAAATCAGGAAAAAGCATTTGCAGTATCTGTTGAAGGCCCTGCATCAGTTAGTATAGTTCATGCAGAGCAGGGCTAAGTGAAATACTACAAGTAGTCACCTAGTGCATAATTAATATCTTCATCCCACTTTCCAATCACCATGGCCACCGTTTATCCCATTCTATCATCAATGCTAAACCCATGTACCTATCATTTGAGACTGTTAAGTGCTCCTACGTTGTGCCGGAGAGTGCTTATGCCTGAGACCTTACTTTGACATGGATAACCTTCTGTATAAGGTTTTTAATATTGAATTGAGGCATCCAAGGAAAACCCACCAGCCACATCTCAAAAAAAAAAGCAATTAAATTTAATAAGAGGATTGTATGAATGAACAATTTCGCCATCTTAGAACAGTGAGTGTTTCTCATGATTATAGTATCCATGATTACTATTCTCTGCAGATATAAAGACTTCATCGCAGTTTCATATTAAGTCCAGCACAAATATTTTGTTGGAATAAGATCTTCCTCACCATTTGCTTCTCGAATAATGTGCCAAGATTGAGTCCTTGGGAGGTGGCAATGAGCTCAAAAACATTCATCGTCACGGACTTTTCTTCTCGTTTTTCTACAACAAGGTTTGCAGGCGCCTGAAGGAAAAAAAAAACAGTTAGGCATCAAATCAATATCCATAGAACTAATCAGGAAATTATACATCAAAAAGAAAAGTCGCCTTGAATTACCATTGATTCATCGAAGATTGCCTGAACATTATCAAGAGAGATATCTTGTTCATCAAATGTAGGAGGATGGTATCCCTTACTGAACCACTCATTCTCAATAACCTCAGAAATAGTAATGTGTTTCATGATGAGATGCATTAATATGTTATCTGTGCAAGTCTATTACTTATTAGTCGAGAAAATGCATATATGAACTGAGCTACTGATGGAATATATATATCCTTATTCCAGGATAAAATCTACTCTAAAGTTAAGGAAATTAGGCCTGGCCTAGAAACTGAATGCATATAATGAAACAACCATCCTTACCGTAGCAGGGTTAGGGTCAAGTATCCTTTTAATTAGTTTCTTAGCACTACTAGAAAACCAAGAAGGGCAACTAAAATCAGCCCTGAAGATCTGGACATCAATAAGAAGCCAAGAATGAGTCCTACTGATAAACCATGCATTCCAACAAGAAAAGAGTACTATGGTTACAAGGAATACCTTTTTATATAGTGTTGAAAGGTTGGCATCATCAAAAGGTAGATAGCCAGCCATAAGAACAAAAAGAATCACACCACAAGACCACAAATCTGCTTTTGCGCCATTGTAGCCTTTGTTATTTATGACCTGAAAATGTAAGAAACTGTATTAAAACCCAACAATTGATGAAATCACCACCATTCAACATAAAAGCCATGTGGAGACAGCAAATAATACAATATCTTCATTATGAACTGCCTCGACATAAAATGCCTCAAGTTATTACAACAACAGCAGAAACACAGGATACCTCGGGAGCAACATAATTCGGGGTTCCACATGTTGTGTGCAGAAGGCCATCTTCCTGGACAGATGAAAAGAATGGCATAAATAAAAGTGAACAAAATGTTACTTCAAAGTCAGGAAGTGTGAAATCGTCATGGTTGTACGAGCATACAACCTAGCAAGATTTAACACCTATACTCGAATATAAAAGTTGTCTTATGGCTTGACCAATTTTATAATCCTAAGTCAACAAATTTTTGACATTGCCTGAACTAAATCGGTCACTAGGAATCACCTTCCAGGTTACAAAATAAGAAGATAAAACTTGAGAACCAACCAGATGATTGAGACCTTCAATATTAGAAATATCTCAGAGTGAATAGACTACATGGTGCATCATTCATCAGTTCTAAGTAAATCAATTTGCCTTTTAGGGGTTCATTCCTAGTAGTAGTAGTTGCTGGATTTTGTGTTTTCAAGACATACTTTTGAGCAATTTTCCTTTAAAGACTCACCTGATAGCATGCAAACTGTGAACTGGATCATCTAGAACTTTCTACTGTTATAATCTTCCAGCAACTCACATTGAGGTTCTGTAGAAATAATTACAAGTATTGGTGTCTTATGTAGGACAGATTTAGGTATGTCAATGCACGAGACAATAAGAAACAAAATCTGAGCAGGGAAACGAAACCATGTAACAAAGAGCATAACAATGACAATGTAGATCAATATGTAGTAGACCACCTGTCAATCAACTCCTATAGTAGACTAGACAAACACTCAACAAATGCTTCAAAGTAGTAGACCGCCTGTCAAACAACTCCTATAGTGAGTCAGTGATATCATAGCTAAGAAGCAGCTGCGGACCAGTAGCATAAGCCAGCCAGGTATACACAAAAAAGAAGCATTAGACTGAATCATAAGTTGTAAATAGGTGCTGTTTGCATTTCATATCTAAATCAAAATAGAGCAACACATAGACCATCTCGAGCTGCAAGCTAAACACATGTTCATTCAACTAGAATTAAAAGTTTAGAGAACCATATTAAAAGTTTAAGTCCCTGCAGGATTAAGAATATGATTCCAAAGCTTACCATTCGTTTTCTTGTCCACTCATGCTTATACATGACTGAAAAGGTCTGTTGATGCCACATACACAATATAAAGGAAAGGGATCTGTACTGGCCATTGGATTATAAGAAACTATACATCCATATGCGTATCAAACATTAGCATGACTAACATATGCGATCTTCAACCAGAACCATACATGCCACTTGTTCAGTAACTATAATAACAGGGCAATCATTTGATGCATGGGAAATAGATAGCGAATGATCTATAAGAATTTTTCCTTTGAATTTAAAATCAAGACAATGAAATAATGAATGGTACTACAATATGTGTGACATCCACATTTATTGAAAACCAACTAAATATAATAAAGAATGGTTGACTTCTATTTTTACTAAATCCTATGGATTCATATGATATGTGAATCTCTATGTTGATCAAATGACTGCTACTCTTGGTTTCCACGTCTCCAAATGGTCCACCTACAATGATGCATAAATAGTCAAGAAGTGCACTTTTAGTATTGAGATTAATTTATAAAATGTTACCTGACAATGAGTAATTTCTTTGGCCAAGCTATCACTGTCCCAATTACATCCTCAATTACTTGGTGTTGACCAAAAGGCCTAATCAACTGCTCTTGAGGTTGGATTGGTACAGTAATGCAAACGGCAGCAAATGAGGACCCCAACAGTGCTCCTCCTACGACATAAGTTGGACTTGTAGAAGTAACGTGTCCTCGTGCTACAATTGAATTCCCATCCTCAAAGCTTAACAAGGAAACAACCTTTAAATTTATAAAGATTGTATCAAACATTGGTTATACCTAAAATTCAGATTGAAAAAATTAATCAATAAATGTTTGGATATAATAACCTGTCCTTCGGTAATGGGTGTTTCACTACTCGATTGATTTGGTCTGGGTAGTCTTTCATTGGTGGTCATTGTGATATTCTACAAAATAAATAGTTTACTATAAGAAAATCAATTTTATTATGTAATCACATTATAAGAATTTGAAGATTTACCTCGTTCGGCTGAAACAAAGCACTCGGGTTAGAATTTCTCAGCATCATAGCTTCAAGATTTTCAAATTTTTTCTTCATTTCTAACAACTCCTTTTGTTGAGCCTCGTATATCTGGGTATGAGCATCAACAACCAGTTCTAAGTCTATGATTTTATTTTCATATACATTATGAGACACATGAATCGCATGTTTCACAGGAATCTTCTTTGGGCCCAAAATATGATCAAATATCTCATCTTCATCGAGATTTTCATCATTACTTGCAAGTGTCGCATTCATCTTGTCCTACATACAATATTAATGAGAATATTTTCATTAAATAAAAAATAAATTTGTTAAATGATTGCTTACAATCAATTCTGCAGATTTTGCATCCACAGCAGTACCATCCTTCTTCAAATGGGTGGCCTTAAACAAGTCTAATCTGCTAACATTGCCACCGTTTTTCTTCTCTTGTAACTGTTTGTAACAGTAGCAGCATATCTGAGCATAGTAGTAAGAAAGTGTAATGCAGATTTCAACCAGTAGATAACTCACATTAGCCTTCACACAAGCATACGGCGTTGATCCCGATGTATGTCTTGTCGTTACGAACTTTCTGCTCATAACGTTTTTAGCACTCCTTAACTACATACAATGCATTATAATATAATTATATGCAATATACACTATTAAATTCTACAAAATTAAGGAATAAATTGTTTTACCTTTCCATCGTCAGAATCCCAAAAATTCACAAGAAATTTCCATTGATCAGGATCAACACGGGAGGGGCAATCATTAAGTCGGTCAGATTTTTCTTTGTGCCGCATGTAGTGGTTTTTTTTAATATCCGCTTTAAAGTTTCTCCAACAATCCCTCACTGTTCGCAAAACTGAATTCTTCCCCTTTATGTCGATAACAAACTTGGTCTGTAACAAAAGAATAATTTTTAAATAAAAAATTCACAACATTGTATTATATCTCTAAGACTAGAATTACCTCCACATAATTCCATATAGCGGTTTTTTTTTCCACAGGTACTTGTCGCCAATCAAGATAGTTTAATGGTGCAAGATCAGAATTTCTAGCAACAGTTCCCAAAAAGGAAGACAGGTCATTCTGATGTGGCCCTATTGGATCACCATTCTCATCCAAAGTAATTGGCAACTTTTTATCCCCTGTCTTACCCCATAATCGGATACACTTAGAATATCCCCTTGTTTTTTTATTTGTAGCCCCCCCTACAAAATCATGAATATGATGCAAGCATTTACAAGGATATACATATTATACACATATAATTAAGTTATCGTTTGTGAAAAATATAATGCATCTTCGTATCTAAATTTTCTTACCTTCACTCTGCCTAGGATCAAAAGTAGGAGACTCAGCAACAGAATGTTGATCATTATCTAATTTATCAATTTCAACCTCTTGATTGTTACTGACATCATTTACCAAACGTTGCATACTTGCTTTTACATGCACTCCTTGATGACTTGTTTTTTCTAAGTGTCTTTTAGAATGACTTTCTTCTCTAGCAATATTTGAGTTTGCCACCACATGACTTTTACCAACGGCACCAACTCCATCATTTGACACAGAAGATTTTTTTTCTTTTGCAAGGTTTAAAAAAGAACTTCTATTGTTATTTGCAGCTGATCCCGCCATGGTTTTACTATTTCTAAGTCCTTCTTTTGCATTTGAACACCCCCAATCAGCATTTATTGAGCCAATATACCCTCCTTTTGGTCTTTTGGAAGTACCTGCAACTAAAATGATGATATGAGCGGTTCTAAGAAAGATATTCAATGATGTAATTTTTTATTTTACCTGTCATACTCCCATGAGTTAATCCTTCATTACAGACATCATCAGTAAGTGGAGACAATAGCTGACTGTGTCTTTTCATTCTCCTAAATAGACAATTGATATCAAAAATATTCAATTACAAACTGAAATCATGGCATACATTCTCTAATTGTGTTCCTCAAATAAAATTAAAAATTTAAAAATTTCAATAATATTTTAATTTTCTGATGAAGCCAACATCCAACAAGAAAACTCATTAAGTAGATTAACCCAAATATATAATTATGTAAAAGAATAAATGATCATTTTATAAATAAAGGGATAGCATGAGTGTTTCCAGTAATTGACCCAACTAATAAAATAAAAAGAGTTACATAAGATCAATGATGGGGATCGTGACCCTCTTCATAAAAGGTCACACCCTCCATGTCTTCTCTGACTAAATTAACGTCATCACAAACGTCACTTAAGATATCTTCCAAATCACTTAGAGATTTATCTTCTGACAAGAAGGTTCCATCCATGAAATTATCGTGAAGCTTCTCCTCCATGTCATAAGTATCACGAGGTGTAGTGTGCACAACAAAGCTCCAATTTTTTTGACTTATGTCTTTCACATAAAACACTTGTTGTGCTTGGGAGGACAATGCAAATGGATGATCAGTTACATCAATACGTTTTAAATTGACCATTGTGAAGTTATTTTCAGATTTTTTGATGCCTCTGTTTGCATTGACCCAGTCACATTTGAACAATACAACTTTGAGTTGCTCGTAATAACTGATCTCGAAAACATCCCTTAACACCCCGTAGTACGTAACCTGACCCATTAGAGGATTTTTGTCCTTGGAGCTGGCAAAACTTTCGGTCTGAGCGTTCACCATAATTCCACTATTTTGTGTTTTCCTCCCGCATTCTCGATCCTTGGTGCGAAATCTATAACCATTTGTTACATATCCCGCATATTGCATCGTCATTTGTTGCGGTCCTCGAGCCAACACTAAAAGGTTTGGAGACACACTTGTCGAATTTGCCTTCTCCTCAATCTGAAAATATTATGAATTTTATTATTTATATATTTTTGTTATTTTGCTAATGGAAATAACTTATTTAAACTTACATGTTTCTTAAACCATTCATTGAAACTGTTCATATGAAGATTACTGATTTCCCATTGTCGTGCACGTGGATTGATTTTCTTCAAGTATCGGATGTGCTCCCTGCTAACAAACATTTGTGACACACCTAGACGTAAATATGAAAGTACATTATGAAAAGTAAACAACGATCTTACTTCACGTATGGATCAACTGCATCACAGTTTGCCAAAATATATTGATGCGCAGCTTTGAGCATAGTGCTATCAAGCATAATAGGAGTCTTCTTTCCTAGACGACGCCCTTTATGAAAGAATATAGACCACTCTTCATCATTATCCATATCTTCATCTTCCACATCATTTCTAGACAATTTATTGAGCCTTGTCTCAACTCCTGAGAGATATCTCGAACAAAATGTTAAGCATTCATCTGCCAAGTAACCTTCTGCTATAGAAGCTTCTGCAACAGCTTTATTTCGCACATATCTTTTTAAAGTTTGCAAGTGTCTACATTAATAAGAAGATAAAACTCTGTAAGAACATCACATACAATAGGATGCGAAGTCTGAACAAATTTAATTGTTAGAAAAATTACCTCTCCACGGGGTACATCCAACGATAGAATATTGGTCCGGCTATCTTCGCTTCTCGTGGAAGATGAATGACCACATGCTCCATCACATCAAAGAATGATGGTGGGAGAATCTTCTCTAGGTTACAAAGAGTCACTGCTATTCTGGATTCCAACTTCTCAAAAGTATTTGGATTTATGACTTTAGATCATAAGTCTTTAAAAAAATTGGACAACTCAATTACAACAGATCTAACATTTTTGTTGGGCAACGCTACTTGTAAAGCTAATGGGAGGAACTGTTGCATCAATACATGATAATCATGACTCTTCAATGCCATCAGCTTTCTTTCTTTGACGCGTGCATTTCTAGCTATATTAGAAGAATAGCCATCAGGAACTCGAGTAGACTTCAACAGCTTACAGAATAATTCTTTTTCCTCCTTCTTCAAAGTAAAACATGAAGGTGGGATGATTTTTTTATTTCCGTCCTTGATAATGTGAAGTTTATTCCTTATGCCCATCTCTTCGAGGTCATATCGAGAATTTTCAGTGTCCTTTGACTTCTCCATTCCTAGCAGTGTGTGAATCAAACTCTCACATACATTCTTTTCTATGTGCATCACGTCAAGATTATGATGTATAAGGTTATGCTTCCAGTATGGCAGCTTAAAAAATATACTTTGCCTTCTCCAGTTGTACGGTAGATTATCTACATCTCTAGTTTGATCTAGAACTTGACTTCCAGACAACATCTTAGGAGCACTTCTAAATTCTTCTTTTCCGTCAAATGATGAAGCATCTTTACGAAATTTATGATCCATTGGGAGGAACCTCCTGTGACCCATGAAACATGCTTTCTTGCTATATGGTAGTCTCCATGAGCACGCGTCTTTGTTGCAGAAAGGACATGCAAGATACCCACTAGTTTGCCAACCAGATAGATAACCATATGCAGGAAAGTCGCTTATCGTCCACAGTAAGGCAGCATGCAACTTGAAAACCTCTTTACGATCAGCATCATAAGTATCAGCACCAGCTTCCCACAGTTCTTTTAATTCCTCAATCAACGGTTGCAGGTAGACATCTATGTCCATTCCGGGTTGAGTTGGACCAGGAATAATCATCGACAGGATAAAATTGGAAGACTTCATGCACAACCATGGCGGCAAGTTGTACGGAATCAATACGATGGGCCAAATGCTATATGATAGACTCATGAGGCCAAAGGGATTAAATCCATCGGAAGTTAATCCAAGGCGAACATTGTGAGAATCAGGAGCAAACTCAGCATGCATATTATCAAATGTCTTCCATGCTGGAGAATCTGCTGGATGTCGTAGAATCCCATCCTTGGTACGACTTTCATCGTGCCAACGCATTAGGGGTGACAGTTTCAAACACATGAACAATCTCTTCAACCTAGGAGTCAAGGGAAAGTAGCGCAGGACTTTACAAGGAACTCCTTTCTTGTTCGTACAAATGTTTTCTACACCAGCTTCGTCAATTTCAATTTCTTTATATCTAGAAGCACCACATTTTGGACATGAAGTCTTATCTGCAAAATCATTTTGATACAAAATGCAGTTATTTTTGCAAGCATCGATTTTATCATAGTCAAGTCCAAGGTCCCTGATTATTTTCTTGAATTCATAATAAGAGCCGGGCAACGTCTCACCCTCTGGAAGCAGTTCCTTCAAAAGCTCAAGAAGCTCAGAAAATGACTTATTACTCCAATTATTGACACATTTTATGTGAAACAACCTCACAACAGTGTACAATTTAGAGTACTTCTTACTTCCAGGGTACAATTCATGTGCAGCAATCTCTAACAGTTTGTAAAATTGCTCAGCTTCCGCGTCATCAACAAATACAAATCGATGGTCGCCGTCTTCCATATTCTCTCCAACCTGTGATACACCATACGCATCACGCAACATGTCTATCATGTCATCTTTGGACGCGTCATTTTGTATTTGTGAATCCTCAGAGCTATCAGATGAACCCTCACCATGAAAAATCCAATTTGTGTAGGTGGTCAAGAATCCATTCCATAACAAGTGTTCAGTTGCGACTTGTCGATTCTGCCTATGCACATTTAAGCACTGCTTACAAGGACATAAGATAGTCCCATCCCTACTGGATTTTGAAAATGCATGCTCTATAAATTTAACCACCCCAAGTAAATATGTCGTGCTTGTTCTATGTTCCTCATGGATCCAACTTTTATCTATCATGACTACCTATAACAATTAAGAAAAAAAATAAGAATACAAAGTATTAAAAATCATTACATAACTTATTAAGAAAAAAAAAGATAAGAATACAAAGTATTAAAAATCATTACATAACTTAGTTTCAATAAGATTTAAGAGCTCTTTCTCATATCTTGGGAGAGTTTGCCCAGAACAATAAGAAATTAGACTTGTCAAAGCCTGATGAGAGACAATGGCACGAAGGCCAGTTCAGCCTCTACCAATGAAGAAAGCATCAGCTACTCACTTTCCAAAGCAATCCCACTTGTTTATCATTGTAGGGAGAATATAGTATAATTAAAATACAATCCATAACTTAGTCACAATTTTAAAAAATTTAGAGTTGCACGTATGTTGTGGAAGGAGAACCATGCAACTTATAGCATAGTTTCCTTGTGGAGTGCCCTTTTCTTCCATAATGAGCACACTCCTTTTTTTTATCCCTTGTTCCTTTTTTTGTATATATCAAAAAGTGAGTTTTTACAATGCATTGGCTTGAGCCATGAACTATAAATAAACACACAAAAAAACTATGTACAATAGTTCATGCAAGCCTCAACAAGCCATATGACTCAAAGGAAAATATCTATATTAATCTTGAGTCTGATCCAAATAGGCAAATAGTAGTCATATTCATGGACAAGCCGATCATGATTAATGTATATTGTCCATCATGAGGGGGAACCTTAAAGTAAAAAGGAGGTTACGTAGTATTAGTGGGCCTATTAGGCGTAACATGATTATCATTACTTAATATATATGTTAGTCATACATTGTATAATTAAGCAATTGTTCTTCTTCCCAATGCCTATTTAAGAGGTATTGTGTATCCATTATGATAATCAAGCAAAAATCCGTCTCCTATTTAATAGAAGAATGTGCTGACAGAAATGCCAAACGTTCCTCTTGTTGCATATGTAGGAATGATATAGAGGGGAATAAAGACAACAATTGCTCTCACAAGTGTAGGCAAAAATGGATGGCCCTTACAGAGGGATGGTATTCAACGGAGCCTAAGGTCTGTGTGTCACTTCTAATATGGGATAAACCTATGACTATTCAATGGTATTCCTAATGCCTACTTTTACAGGTATTGTGTATCCACAACAAGCATCAAGCAATAGTCTTTCTCCTATTTCATAGAGGAAGGGGCTGACAGAAATATCGAATGTTCTTCAGTTGTAGGATTGATAGAGAGAGCAACAAACGAGAACTGGATATAAAATATATATGGCATATATGAAGAGAAGAGCATAGAGTAGGCACCGTGTACGTCAGAGAGCACAGGGAGCACCGTCGGAGAGAAGAGCAGACGGGAGACGCTGCCAGAGAACGCACAAAGCAGGGGACCGCTGCAAGAGCCCGGAGAAGGCCTGCTGCTGGGGGGAAACCTCACCGATCGGACGGCAGGAGGCATAGAGAGATGGTGGCGCAGAGAGATGGGGGCACAAAGATCAGCGGACGGCTTCGGAGTCAGAGTCCACCGTTGGACGGCGTGTAGACGGCGGAAGGCGGATGAAGTCTGTGCACGGAGGGCGCCGTTGTCAGAGGAGGCAACGAGGTTTTAGGCTTCGGGCTTCAGGAGTCCACCATTGGACGACGTGCGCACGGCGGAAGGCGGAAGTCTGTGCGCGGAGGGCGCCGTTGTGGACGGCGGAAGGCAGAAGTCTGTGCGGGCGATCGGGGATGGGGAAGAGGGGTAAATGTCTATGCTACGTAATGGGGGAGTGAGTTTGGGTTTTGCCTCTTTAGGATCATTTTGCATACAAATAAAATGAAGTGAAAAATTGTAGCTACACCTTATTTACTAAAGTGGCTACAATCATTTTAGTTATACAAAAATATTTTATAAGTAAAAATAGTTCTCGCTACATATAAAGCAATTGTAGCTGAAGCAATCGTAGCTAAATCATTGTTTTTTTGTAGTGTAGGGTTCCATATTTCTCTATTTAGGATTTCTTAATCTCCTCCTTGGTGATTTTGACCAAAACTAGTAAGTATCCTCCTTTCCTACCCTATTTTCATGTTGTTAGTCTTCCTTCAACCTTCCTCCAGGTCAGAACCATGACCTTCCATGGTGAAACCCCATCTATAACCCATAAACACCTCATCTCCATGTTCTTTTGTTAGGGTTTTTCACCTTTAAAGTCGAGAAGGTACGTCTTGCTCGAGATAAGAGCTTTGTTGGAGAAACCATCCTCTCTAAGCTTGGGAACCTTACTTATCAGACCTGCTCACCTTCCCTAGAGGTTATTTCAAGGCCTAGGCTTGACTTGGACTATTTATATTCTGAAGTTGAGGTATGATGTATCCCCTATTCTTCTATGTTGAGCAATTCACCAATGCTTATTCATTCTCTATGTCTTATGGACATTAGCCTATACACAATGTCTTTTCTTTTAAAAATCATGGTTCATGTGAACGACCTTATTTGATATTGATCATGTGATCATTGATATTCTTTGGAACTCTTATCTTATGCTTTGTTCAAGATGGAACTCTAAAAGATGACATGTGATGTCTTTTGCCCATTAATGAGGTGGATGTATATGTTGGTCACTCATGTGGTGACTAGTTTGTATATTCTGACTATACTTTCTACTTACCTCTACATTTAACATTTTATGTGATTCAGTAGCACTAAAGTAGTGTAATTCCATTGCTTTTTTGGCAGATGTTTTATTTCCCACCGAGTAGATGTGATATTTCATTCTCTTTTAGGATGGAAAGGAACCTCATACCCAGGGCAAGATGTGTGATTCTTGGCCCATGTTTTATATATTTGGGAGATTGGAAATATTCCTTTCTCTATCAGGTTTCATGTTTATGAGACTTGGCCGCCTTTGTGTTTATATTTTTCTAGGGCTATGGTCATCTCACATGCATGCAGGTTGATGATATGGGTTGTGTCCCCTAATTCTTCACATGTGCTCTTGTGGCACAATCTTTATGTTTTATTAATGGAAAGTATTCTTTTGTTATCATATGATTTCAATTCCTTTTCTCTTGATACCCATTTGGGTGTTCCTTATCCTTTCTATGGGAAGCCTTTTATATTTGACGTCCTTTATTCCATATATTTCTTAATTTCCTATTTAGTATGCACATACCAGCCTTTGCTGATGTCATCTATTTTCTCTTCTTGCTGGGCTATGCTTCCAACCCTAGGTGAAGGACTTGGATGATAAGGCATGAAGTTTTGAACTAGCTTAAGGAGTTAAAGCTTGGAGATAAAGTTATGGTTTAGATTTACCTCTACTAGATCCTTATGTTGAGCGATACATGTAAACCCTTTGTGGAGATTATGATGTTCTTTTGTAACCTTGTGATAAAATGAATATAGTCAACATTTTTATTCCGCCGCTATAATTTGGTTGTTTTGAATATCATATATTGAAGTTTAAAATTTTACACCTATTCCAGCATACTTTTGAGTGTATTTGGAATGGATGTTTTATTCTTCAAATCTTTAGTAAGGGGGTGATCCCGCCTCCTTACTGCATGGTATCAGAGCCCATAGTAGTTGGAATTTGACTATTTCAATTTTGTCTCCTTAGTTAGAATCCTTGCCTTACCTTTAAGTGACATGCTTGCCCTAGAGTTGATTAATAGATGATGAAGGATTGATTTAGGATCATATAGTTTCACATTATAATAGTAATTAATAGATCCCTAAAATACTTACAACTAAAAGATGCATAAGTAACCATAGTAACTTGAGGTTGTTTAGCTTGGCCTTTAGGCAACTACTAGGACATGAAGTTGCAAAGGTGTCTAGAAAGGATCAGGGTTTGAGGGATGACAAGATTTTCCTCCGCACAACTAGCTTAGTTTATGAGAACTCCCAAATCCATATGATACTTGTAACGATCACCACCAAACCGACAATCAAATTGTTACTAATTATGTGAAATAATCATAAGTAGCAGATTAACAAAAATCATTAAAAATTAAAACCATTTTGTAAAGAGATCCATTTCAAAACTTTATATACATCAGGGTTCACCTTGTACATACACTATACCATCTCATATTGAGGTTAACATGTAACAGTTACTTTGTCAAAACATATACGAAAGCAATATCAGACCTCGAGGCATACAAGCCAAAATCTCAAATTGTTCACAAAACCATCACGTACTAAATCCAAGGACCTGAGAGTATAGAGATGACACATAGGACTTCTATCTACAAGACATGACAGACAGTACACTCAACCTGAGTTGTTACTGTTGTCCCTACTGTTGATGTCCTTCTTCTGCAGAATGGTCTCTACCTCCTCATGCATGTCCACCTAAAGATTGTGGATCCCACGGGGTGAGACAATTGTCCCAGCGAGAGATATAACTCTCTGCCAACAATGTTATTATCATAGATAAATAGTATTAAACTGAGGAGAGGTTCTTTTATAATAATAAGCAAGGTTAGTCATTATGGATAAGTAGTTTAGAACATTCTCATCTTTTAAAGCATTGTAATTGTCTATGATAGAGTAGTAAATCATCTATTCACTTTATAAGGAATATGAAGAACATGGGTATCATTTACCCATCATACTATACTAGCATCTCAAGCTTATCCTATGATACTATTACCATGGTATAACATCCATGAATGATCCTCATTTCTATCTGTTGGCCTCAACCAATCTGCTAACCAAATATTGGATTGCACTAATCATGTAAATATACATCATTATATTATGTCCTGGTATTGGGCTATGCCAATCCTGTGAAATCATGTCCAGGTATTGGATTGTCCCAATCATGTGAATGTTGCATCCAAGTATTGGATTATGCCAATCCTGTGAAATTATATCCAGGTATTGGGTTGTCCCAATCCTGTGAAGTGTTGCATCCAAATATTGGATTATGCAAATCCTTTGAAATTATATCCAGGTACTGGGTTGTCCCAATCCTTTGAAGTGTTGCATCTAGGTATTGGATTATTCCAATATTGTGAAATTATATCTAGGTATTGGGTTGTCCCAATCCTGTGAAGTGTTGCATCTAGGTATTGGATTATGCCAGTATTTTGAAATTATATCCAAGTATCAGGTTGTCCCAATTCTGTGAAGTGTTGCATCCAGGTATCAGATTATGCTGATCTTGTGAAATTATATCCAGGTATTGGGTTGTCCCAATCATGTGAAGTGTTGCATCCAGGTATTGGATTATGCCAATCATGTGAAATTATATCCAGGTATTGGGTTGTCCCAATCCTGTAAAGTGTTGCATCCATGTATTGGATTATGCCAATCCTGTGAAATTATATCCAGGTATTGGGTTTTCCCAATCATGTGAAGTGTTGCATCCATGTGTTGGATTATGCCAATCCTGTCAAATGATATCCAGGTATTGGGTTGTCCCAATCCTATGAAGTGTTGTAGGTATTGGTTATGCCATTCCTGTGAAATTATATCCAGATTTTGGGTTGTCCCAATCATGTGAAGTGTTGCATCCATGTATTGGATTATGCCAATCTTGTGAAATTATGTCCATGTATTGGATTATACCAATCCTATGAAACTAAATCCAAGTATTGGATGATACCAATCATGTGATACCATGGACATATTTCTAAGGATTCTATAGTAGTGGAATACCTTTATGTTCTCCTTTCACTTTCATTATGGTATATCAATCCCTTAAACTCATCACTGAATACCACATCACCTTTACTAGGTATTATACCTTGGCCAAGCCATCATACTTATTCACATACATTATGTAATACATGTATTCCTATTATCTCATTTAAGCATATTCAAAACACTATAGCCCTTATTTGGCTATAAGCATAAAGAATGTATGATCAAGATTTCATTATTATTATCATAACCATTTATTATTATTATTTACTGAGTTTCCATTTGCTAGTTTATTTTGAACATTATCATTTCTTACATGAGACTTTTATAAATATCTTGTTACCCCTCACTAGGAAACAACTATTCTCATGGCTCACAAGGCCCATTAAACATCTTGTTACCTCTTACTACGCATTAACTAATCACATGGCTCATAAGGCCCATTAAACATCTTGTTACCTCTCACTAGGTAAAAACTAATCACATGGCTCACAAGGCCCATTAAACATCTTGTTACCTCTCACTAGGCAACAACTAATCACATGGCTCACAAGGCCCATTAAACATCTTTTTACCTCTCACTAGGCAACAACTAATCACATGGCTCACAAGGCCCATTAAACATCTTGTTACCTTTAACTAAGCAACAACTATCTCTAGGTCATAAGACCTATATAATCGGTAATATATGGTACATCATAGCTCATACTTAGCTATGCTCATTATGTCATGCTACCAACATGGTTTCAATATGGTTAAGGTTTCCTCTTTATTAACCAATTGTAGTTTCAAATCACATCATTACCCTTCATTATGGTTTAGGTTTCCCTTTTTAAGATGACTAGGGTTTTCAAGTACATTCATCAAGAATCACAACCCTAATTCAGACTCCACACATATTATGAGTATCAATGAATACTCATTACATGAGTATTAAACAAGTGTGAGTTTATCTTTCATCCTTACCAGGATATTGATTTCATCATACTTCATTAGGTTGGATAAATACTTCTCTCAAGGTACATTGGCCCATATTAATCAAAATGCATTAAACCCTTCATGTCTTAAAGTATCATTTGACATAACATACTACATGTATCACTCAATCAAGTGTATTGGATTAAGGTGCTTCCTCCATATCGGGTATAGAGGTGTAGGTATGCTTCCATATCAGGTATATAGGTGTATCCTCATCATCATACCATGGATCCATATCGGATTACTCAACCTTAGGGGTTTGCATATCGGGTTTCACAACACCATCTCGAGTTTCAACATCATATCGGGCTAGGGTATATACTCAACACCATATCAAGTATAAGGTGTGTTTTTAACCCCATATAGTGCACAAGGTGTGTGTATGTGTCACTCATATCATCCATGAGGTATGAATTCATCACCATATTGTGCTAGTGGTTGTGTTCATATCATCATATCGGGTTACCATCTCACCATCTAGGGTTTCAACACCATATCTAGTCAGAGGTGTATGTGTGTGTCACCATATCAACCTTGAGGTGTATGTGTGTGTCACCATATTGTGCATAAGATATAAATTCATCACCATATCATTCTAGAGGTGTATAACCATCATTATCTAGGGTTTCAACATCATATCAGGTAAGAGGTGTATCCCTCAACACCATATCAGGTTAGAGGTGCTTCAACCCAATATCGGGTTGCACCATGATGATATCATCATCATAAATCTCTAGACTCTGGTTATTACTATTCGAGTTCATGGCGAATAGTCCTAGGTTACTACCAGATCTCATGGGTTCATCAATTATGCAAGAAATTTCGAATTGAAAGTAAATCATTTAACTAAGGCAAGATTGATGGTAAATAATAACATAATTGAGTTCAACTTATATAACTGACCTCAAGAGAAACTGAAAAGATCCAATCTCCAAATATTCACATTCCCAAGGTTGAATATGATCTTCTCAAAGGTCCAAGACTTGAGCTCCTTAGCCTCATGCATGATACCTCACCACTTGTGGCCAATATCCCTCACTTGGTTGATATCACTTTGCTATGGGCGATATCACTTTGCTATAGGTGATACCAAGGCTCTATGCATGATTATCCTTCACCTTTGCATGATACCAAGACTCTATGCATGATATATAAGAGCACGGGGGTGATAGATTTTGAAAATTTTCACTAATAGGTGAAGGGAAGGGTATATATACTTGAGGTTCATGAAAATGTGTGTATATGAGGTGTCACCATTTTAAGCTACCAGGTGCCATGTGTCCATGCATGGTTGACACCTGTCCTTGCATGAACTCATATTTATCTTGACATGTAAAACACTTGAGGATAATCTATAGATGATATTTCGGTCATTAGTTATCTTGTTTGAAAAGATATCTCATCTTTATCTCATAAATTATGCAAATCGATACAACTTTTGCCAAGAGCATCTAACTCATCATGGATCACCTCCTTGAGGTGCTTTTCCCATCATGGACAAGGACAAGAGTCCACAAAACAATATGGAATCCCCTCTATGGCTCGTTGGCCGATAGGCACTCCCATATGGACTCTACAACCCGATACAAGCTCAAATTAGGGTTTCACATTCAACACTTTCTTGGTCTTTTCATCACCAAGAGTATCAGACTCAAATATGATTCAAATATGATGCCTCCTTCTTTATATATCCTAAAAATGATACTAGGAGGGAGTAGATACGCTTTAGAGGTGGAAATTTTTATATCAACCCTACATTTTGGGTAAATTACAACTTGCACCAAAATTGGTACACAAGTTACTAACATTATTCAAACAAGTTCAAACTTGGATTTTAGGCTTTCCGCAAGCCACCTCTTAGAATAATTCTCTTTATTATGATGCTAAAACACCTAGGGAACGTTCAAATCATGTGACAAATTGCAATATAACCCCTCATCTTGGGTAAATTGCAATTTGGTCTAAAATAAGAGAACAATGCTCAAACATTATATAAATAGGACCAAATTTGAAACATACGTTTGTCAACTATAAAAAAACTCTTTAGAGGATTATATTAAATTTCTAAGCAACTTATTTAGACAAAACAAATGGGGTTAACTCATAACCCAGGTCAGGGTCATTACAAGTTATAAACCCTTAACAAGGATTTCATCCCCGAAATGCCAGATGAAGGAAGAAAATTATCATTCATGTCTCATATCATCAAGTTTCCACATAACATCTCGATGTCATGGAGATGCCATAGAACTTTGACTAACACAAAGTCCTTCCATTCAGGGTTATCATATAATCTGTTATACATGACACATAATCCGCTGTCCTTTTTCCTTAATAACTGTAGTGTCAATCCTATGTCAGGTAACACTTTCTAAATCAGAGAAGTACTATACATACTTTTTATAACTCAGGTTTCAAACACATTTATTTGTCACCTTTTCAACTTGCATATTTATGTAATAAGATCCTTGATCTTAGGAGTTCTCCATACCCCTCACTAGTTTAGCATTTTACCTCTAAGAAATACTAGAGTTTCATTATGTCATCCAAAGAAGAATTATCTCAAAGGTATCTCTAGATGTTATATGTATAAGCTTCCCTAATAGATCTAGATAGGGATATTCTAAGAAGTCAGTTTGGCTTGATAAACTTTTCCCAAGATGATTCTACAATTGTTCCTTCAATTAATACATCCTTATTGATGTTATGTTTATGCAAAGCATAAACCCCTAACATGTGATGTCCATATCATCATATGTAACCAAATTAATCACAAAGTTACCCTTACTAGATAATTACACATTAATCATCTTGTTAGGAGTCATGTCTTTAGCATCTCATACCTTTAAAACTTATTGGACACTAGAATCCCTTTCCTTAATATTTGTTACATGTGTCAAAAACACATCACATCCTCATCATTTCCATCCTCTGTTGTTATTTCCAAAACCAAACATATAATATGACCTTTCTTTCATCCCGGGACATTACATAACACAAATACTTTATCTTGGAACTAAACTCCAGGACAAGCTGATACTTTTCAAACTATCCTTCTATAGATTTATTCTAATCCAAGCACATCAAGTGTCATATGACTTACTTGGTTGTCATGTCCATGAAGGGAAAGAGCATAAGGAAACATAGTCCTTTTTATCACCGCATAATTATTCAAGGTTGTTTATTAAAGAAAAGAGATTATCACCTTCTTCGAATATTGCATGAACTTTCAATTGCTCATGTGTCATTCAATCTTGTTTCCTCTTAGGTTCCTTGCCATCAACATAGTAATTATAAATATGATTACATGTTATCATCCATTAGCATTATCATCATCATGATTACTAGATCTAGGTATTCAAACCGTTAGTTCATCATTGAACATTGTTACCTCTCATCAGGTAATTGTTACCTCTAGGTCCTCAGACCAAGGTATACATTATACTAAACATCTTCTTTTGTTTATAAGTTGATCTATGGTTAACTCAAATTCCTCTGTATATCAATTAGGATGTGGTAGCAATATCCATGCCACATCTTTTACTTCATTATGCTCTTTAGATTGTCTCAAAATGACTACTTGATCAGAGTAATTAGAAAGATAGCAATCTAAGAGTTCCATACTTACCTTGCCTTCAATAGATGAATACCTGGCCAGGGTATTCAAGAACTAAAATTAGGTAGAATGCATTTGTAATATATTATGTTTCTTACTTTTAACATCTCTTTAAATTTTTACTACTTAGTATCTCAAATTTTTCTAGGTATTTCTTTTTCATCTCTTCCCATTCTACATGAAGAGAGAAATTTCAAAACATATAAGAGAATATTGGACTGAATATAGGTTCTCTTTCTTCTTATCTCTTCCTCATGTTTTCATAGGACTAATTAAAGGAAGCTCAACAACAACTACCTTCTTATGATTATCATATAAAATCAAGAGAAGACATATCAGAATGAGAAAACACTATCTGACTGGCACCCCTCGCGGTCATCTACCACTTCAAGTTGACTCAAACAGAGAGTATATATGTTTCATGTTGTTACTTTTGCCTTTTTGTACTATTGGGTTGTAACTTTTGTAAGCCTTGCTGAGTTTGCCTCGGTTGTTGGGTTATTTCCCCCCTTCTTTTGAATAAAAAGGGTTTAGTATGCTCAACATGTCCATATCTATGACATGTCTTATCCTCGTTCAATAGTCTTATCAGTCTTATTACCAATGTAGAGGTTAAGTCAGGAGTTCTTATAGGTGGAAAGTTAGGACTTTTGCCTTTACTTCGTGACACTGCCCTGGTGCACTAGGCATTTATTGCACTTGTGGTACCAAAAACATTGCCTTTTTAGAACAGTTAAGCAAATGTCTCTAAAATTATAGAAATCTTTCCTTAATTCTCAACTTATTGCCCCTCCTTGGGCATTGCCATCATATATGTACTATCTGTCTATACTTATGGTAAAGTCTATTTTCTTGCCATATGTTAATTCTTCCCACATTTTTCACTATTCCAACATGACTATGTCATTCAGGAATCCTTTTAGAACCCAACATTTCTACATTGAGGGTTGGTAGCCTAGGTTGTATTGCTAGTATCCAGTCCATTGTATTCATCATTGTTGTCCTAACCTACCCAACAAGAGCATAAAAAGTAGGATTCTCTATCCTAATTGGGTCAAGATGGGAATTCTCAGGCACTCGTTCTTCTCCTTCTTGATCCCTTGCACCTTCTCCCGGTGCAACAACATTGCTCTTAGCAACATGTTCCTAGTGTTCTCTAGTCATTTTTAAACTTCACCCTTTCCTTTGCATAAGCAGAAGTCACTATAGGGTATACTGGAGGATAGTAGAACAGACTCAACACCTTAATCCTATGTCTTTGTAGACTCAACAAACCTTAACCTCTGATACCAAACTTGTAACGATTGCCACAAAATTGACAACAAAATCATTACTAATTATGTGAAATAATCATAAGCAACGAATTAACAAAAATCAATAAAAATTAAAACCATTTTGCAAATATGGTCTATTTCAAAACTTTATATACATCGGGGTTCACCTTGTACATACATTGTACCATCTCATCTCGAGGTTAACATATAACGGTTGCTTGGTCAGAACATATACTAAAGCAACATCAAACCTCGAGGCATACAAGTGAAAATATCATATTTTTCACAAACCCATCACGTACTAAATTCAAGGACCTGAGAGTACAGAGTTGACAAACAATACACTCAACTTGACCTATTAATGCTATCCCTGTTATTGATGTCCTTCTTCTACAAAACGGTCTCTACCTCCTTGTGCACGTTCACCTAAAAATTGTGGATCCCATGGGGTGAGACAATTATCCCAGTGAGAGATATAATTCTCCATCAACAATGTTATTATCATAGGTAAATAGTATTAAACTGAGCAGATGTTCTTTTATAATAATAAGCAAGGTTAGTCACTGTGGATAAGAAGTTGAGAACATTCTCATCTTTTAAAGCATTGTAACTGTAACATACCTGACCTGGGTTATACTTTAACCCTAGGTTTTTTTATTAAGAAAGATGATTAAATGCTTAATCTCATCTTGTGAAAAGTAATTAGGGCTCATGAGGAACTTATATTGCAATTCTAGTCCTTTTGAACATTGTTGAAATCAATGTTTTGTTTGTTTTGGACTAAAATGCAAATTACCCAAGTTGAGGGGTTTAAGTGAAAATTGTGCATGATAATACGTTCCTCATGTTTTGAATAATCATGAGAGTGAAAATGATGATGAGGTATGGCTTATGGAAGCCTGAATACCAAGAAAGAGCTGATAAAGCAATGTATGTTCATGAAAACCTAGTTTTGGTGTAATGTGCAATTTATCCAAAACCTAGGGTGCAATATGTAATTTACCACTTCAATAAGGTCCCTAATGTTTTTTGTCATCATGTAAAGAAAATAAAATGAGAGGGGCGCCTCATTTGAATTAATTTGGAGGAGAGAGAATCTTGATATTAAAATAATCAAGATTTAATCCTAATTGAAACCCTAATTCGATTTAGGGCAACAATGAATGTATTAATTAAAGGGCCTTCAACCAAAATTATAATGGTTGGATTCAGATGTGCGTGGAAATCCTTGATCCTTGCAAGGACCACGAAAATATCCAAGGGAATGGATAACTCACTCATAATTTTATAAGAAAAAGAAATATCCAATCACATATGGATATTAATATAATATGATTTAAGGTGCTTGATTTTCTTTTCCTTAAATCATGTATAATTGAGAGGAATTGGAGGAAAACAAGATTTCCTCGGACCCAAGGAAGTGGAGGGGGAATAGGCGGCCATATTTTTGGGATTAATTGGATTTTTACAAAGTATATTCTCTCTCATTGAAATTTTATAAAAAACCTTTTACAAGCCAAATGAAAGGCTTTTACGACCCCACTTCTTCTCCTTGCTTGGGAAACGACCAAGGGAGATTGGGAGGGTGAGGATAACGACCCCCAACCTGTTGGTAAGGTTCTTGATCCATTTCACCATGATTCCATGGTGGAAATCGAAAATAAATTATGGATTTCTTCCTATTTCGATCTCCTCTTCAATTCTAACCATTCCTTTTCACTCAAACCTTGAGGACGAGCCTTGGAATGGTGAAAGGAGTTGCATCCACCATTGTTTCCGTGGACATGGAGCTTTGGAGCTCAATTGGAAGTAGGTTTTATAACTTGAAACCCTAATTTTGTTATTGCATTCAATTCCATATCAAACAATGATCATTTCTACATTTACAATAATTGATTCGGTTGATTGATGCAATTTCCATGGAAATCACAGCATGTTTCATGGGTTTAGAGCTTGATGATGATGACATCATCATAAGAAAGCACCTCACCAAATATCAAAGCCAAACAGTTTCATTGAGTTGCTCAAACGGTTTCCCAAACCGTTTGGGAGCAAACGGTTTCAAACCGTTTAGAAGCAAACAGTTTCACCAAACGGTTTCAAAACCATTTGAGGGAGTTGACCAAAGGTTGATCGTTTTATAATCCTGTTCCTAATTATGTTGATTGATAACCCACCAAATTTTATGGATTAATTCCAAAGAAATCATGCGTTGAAGGCTAATCAATTAGGCAAACCTAATTGAATTAAGTGCTGTTTTTCAACTTGAGTATTTTAACTTTTTGGGAAAACGGTTTCAAAACCATTTGTGGGAGTTGACCAAGGGTTGACCGTTTGAGAATCCTGTTCCTAATTATTTTTTTTGATAACCCACCAAATTTTATGGATTAATGCCAAAGGAATCATGAGTTGAATGCTAATCAATTAGGCAAACCTAATTGGATTAAGTGCTGATTTTCCACTTGCGTATTTTAACTTTTTGGGAAAACGGTTTCAAAACCATTTGATGGAGTTGACCAAGGGTTGACCGTTTTAGAATCCTGTTCCTAATTATGTTGGTTGATAACCCACAAAATTTTATGGATTAATTCCCAAGGAATCATGAGTTGAAGGCTAATCAATTGGGCAAACCCTATTTGAAATTAGTGCTGAAATTCCAATGAGTTGATTTGACTTTTTGAGTTGATTAGCCCAAACGGTTTCAAAACCGTTTGGGGATCACCCAAACGGTTTAAAGACCGTTTTTAGGTCACCCAAGACCGTTTGGAGGTCTAGGGTTAAGTATGGTTGCCTAATTGAAGGTCCAAAGTTACCAAGTTACAAAGCAATCAATTGTTGATTTGTTGATCGACTCAATATACCAAACCTTGATGACATTTCACTAGAATCCAAGGGTTGGATGAGCCAAACGGTCTCAAGACCATTTTTAGCTCATCCAAACGGTCTCAAGACCGTTTGGAGGTCACCCAAGACCGTTTGGAGGTCTAGGGTTGAGTATGGTTAAGCAATTGATGATCCAAAGATACTAAGTTGAAGTATAATCAATTGCTGATTTGGTGATCAATCCAATGATCCAAACCTTAATTGGTTGACTTGGATTTTGATGATATGATGGGAAAACAGTCTCAAGACCGTTTGGTGGTCATCCAAACGACCTCAAGACTGTTTGGGGTCAGGTCATGTTCAATTTGGATGATGGTTCAAAGGTTTCAAAGTATCTAATCTTGCATTGATTAGTGTTGAAGGATCATTGATTCCAAACCCTAATTCAATTGATTCAAACCCTAGTTGATGACTAATTGAGGGTCAATTGAGGGCTAAATCAGTTGTAGGTTGACCTATTTAACTCAATTGAAGTATGAGGATAGGTCCAATTGATGATTGGTTCCATGAATTCAATGATTGAAGGAATCAACATTGGAAACCTTAATCCAATTTGATTGGTTGAGACCATATTTGGTCCATGCGGTTTGGAGGAGGTTTGGACCAACAGTCTCAAGACCCTTTAAGTCCAAACGGTCTCAAGACTGTTTGGGACCAAATGATCCCAAACCGTTTGAGCCCATGCGGTTACAAAAAGGTGCTTTAACAAATAGTTTCAAACCGTTTGAACTTTGAAAGACCAAGACCATTTGGGGATGAAGTAGTCAAATTTGAATGAGGACTCAATTGGTTAATACTTTTGGATACCTAATATAATTGATGACTC
Organism: Alisma plantago-aquatica; assembly: GCA_963693085.1. Classification (NCBI taxonomy): domain Eukaryota; kingdom Viridiplantae; phylum Streptophyta; class Magnoliopsida; order Alismatales; family Alismataceae; genus Alisma; species Alisma plantago-aquatica. The sequence continues at coordinate 986,088,493 of OY856409.1, forward strand.
AATTGGCTAATTCACTTGGACACCTATTGTAATTGAAGATCCAATTGGTCAATTCATTTGGATACCTTATGTGATGGAGGTGCAATGTGGTTGAATCTCTTAAGAATTAAGATGATAAATGATCCATTGATCCAATGATGATTAGTAATGAAAATAATGAAGGTACAAAGGTTGAAACCCTAATAGTACCTAAGTGATTAGTGACAATTAAGGGATGAACCCTAATTGCTTATAGGATCAATGACTTGGTACACTATGTTAATCATAGTTGTATGTACTTGATTGAAGGAATGATATGACCTTATCAAGTTGTGAAGTTGATGTAGCATGAATTCATATATGAATATGATTCATGTGGTGATTAAGGGTATGATCCTTAAGTAAAGAGATCATGAAACCCTAATCATGAACATAAACCCTAATTGATGGGGCTATTGAGTTCTAACCCTAGTTGAGGGTGATTCCATGTAAAACCCTAGTTGAGGGTGATTCCATGTGAAACCCTAGTTGAAGGTGATTCCATGAGAAACCCTGACTATGTATTAACATCACATGATATTCTAATATTATGTTGTGATGAGAGGCCCTAATAAGGGTGAAGGTATATGAGAAATGGGGAACCCTAACCCTGATTTGGGTAAAGGGAATGATAAGCCCTGCTTGATAGTAAACCCTAATTCCTGATAAAGGAATAATGGTGTTATTGTTGTGTCACATGATGTGATGAATAACTTGTATGTCTGTTATCATGCTTAATAACCATGCAGGTGTGATGAGATGATGAATATAGCCAGGTTTGAGCTGTGACATTTATATAATAAATGTTGATTGGCCTTAAGTGCCTTAATGTTGTTGTTGCTTAGTAAAAGTAACAATGTACATGGATTCTATGAGTCATATGAGTAAGTTGTTTCCTAGGAAGAGGTGATAAGATATTTATGTGGACTTGTGAGCCATGTGTGATGCTTGTGTAACAAGTATCATGAATACCTTGGTCAGACGACCTAAAGGTGATAGTTACCTAATAAATGGTAATGATGCTCAATGATGAGTTTAGGGTTTGAATACCCAGAACCATATGATTATGGTGATGAGAATGTGAAGGGATGAGAATTCCCAATTTTGAAATGAGGGACTGAGTTCCCAAGGTCTTTGAAAGACTGATAAGTATCTGATGAAAATGGTACATGTATCTTTATAGCATTGTTGTAATAAGTCTTGTTTGAGAACTTGGCTGATGCTAAAAGAATATGAGAATGTACTTAATTAATCAAGTGAAATATTTTCATGTAGAAGCCCTGACCATAGATCCATAATCGTCAGGAATAGGTGATGGTGAAATGGGTGCTCCGCGGCAAAACTCGGAACGCATATTTTGAATATGTGGGGGTAAATGGGCGAAAAATATCCTTACGTCCGGTGAAGAGATTGAGGGAAGGTAAATAACAAACCTCTCAATCCTTCATGTGTCGGGATCGATGTATCACTAATCTCCCGATGATTGGGATAGATGTCGTACACATCTCCCCATAATACTTATGTCGGGTCGATGGAGATAAACATTAAATCTCTCGATGGCCGATGAGAGTGCAGTTGACATTGTAACTCTATAGCAAAGTTTCATTATACCCTAGAAAGCTATTTTGAGCAGTCGACACAGTCCTACTTGTTGTCCCGCACTGACCGGGATGTGAGTGGTCATGGGAATTCGGCTCTTCCATAGACCTATGTATGGTACCGATTTCGACTTCGCAGTGGTCGGTTGGAGTATGAGCGGTATACCTCATCTCCTCAGGGCCTAAGTGTGTTTGTAAAATGAAATCAGCCATATAGCATGTTTGCTTAAGGATTGAATACGGAAATTCATTGGATGATGTTACATTTCTGTTATATATCGGTAGTTCATTGATGTTATTCATATATATTGTATTCATTACAAGTATATGGATGAACTATGAGTCTACCATGAGTAGATGTAATGTTATCCTTGAAAAGAAGAGATTACTTCACTTTGTTCATACAAGTGACTTACCTGCTGTTGATTAAATATATAAATCTTTCTACTCAATTTATTTTAATAAAATGCTATAACAATGTTTTGGCAGAGAGTTATATCTCCCGTTGGGCCAATTTACAATTGTCTCACCCCCGTGGGATCCAACTTTTTAGGTGGACGCGGACAAAGAAGCAGAATCCCATTACAGGGAATGGACAGCAGCAGTAACAACATGGACAACAGTAATATATCAGGTGGAGATACTTCCTGTTAAGTTATGTAGTTAGAAAGTCCTATGTGTCGTCTCTGTACTCTCAGGTCCTCGGAGTTTTTAATCAGTGTTTTTGATAACTCGATTTGAGGTTTTGGCTTGATGCCTCGAGATTCGTGTGTTGTCTGTATATAATGTTTATAAGGCAGTTGATGTTGTAGTCTCTGAAAATAGATGGTACAGGTTATGTACATTTGAACCAGAATGTAAATGTATACAATGGTTCTTTATGGAGAAGACTTCCTATGTATGGATCTCTTTGCAAAAAAAATTAATTTTTAGTGATTTTCAATAATCCGCTACAAATAATTTGCTTCTGCATTAGTTAATCTTGTTTTTGTGAGTTGGATGCCACAATTTAGTGGTATCAGAGCTCTAGGTTCACTAAGTCTACAGAGACATAGGACTAAGGTAGTAGAGTCTGTTCTGGTGTCATCTAGTGTATCCGATAGTGTCTTTTGCTCAAATAAGAGAAGAAGAACTTAGAGATGACTGGGTCACATGAGGAGGTTGTTGTTGAAAGCAGAAATGTTGCATCAGGAAAAGGTGCATGGGAGCAGGCAAGAGAGAGATAATTGCCTTAGGATCCCCTAGCTGATCCAACTATAATAAGAAAATTCCTCTTTAAGTGTTACTGTTGAAGAATTTAGGGCAACAGTAATGTAAATAATGGATCAAGCATTGGCAGTGTAATATAGAATTACCAGTCCCAATGATGATGTTTTAGATATCAACAGGATGTGCAATTAGCATTAGCAGGTTGAAGCAAAAAGGAAATGGTGAATTTCTGGACTTAAATTGAGTCTGTGCTCAACCTTAGCATGTTGAATCAATCTTTGAGGCAGAGTTAGCCTGAGGCAGTGAATAATCCATGAATTATGATAGGTTAGATAAGGTAATGTCATTCAAATATGTCATTTTATGGATTCCTATATTAATTGAGAAAGGAAATGATTGAACATTCCTTGTTTAGTCCTATGAGGACTTATGTTTTGCATGGTAAAACATTACAAATGTTTTATGTTGTTCTTACCTCTATAAGAAAAGATGAGGTATAGAAGAGATGCCTGGATGAAATCCAGGGATGTTAAACCTTATGCTTGTGACAATATGAAAAGAAGGAATATGATAGTATACAAAGTGCATACCACTTAATCTCATTATTTATATACCCTGGCCAGGTATACAACTATTGATGATAAAGTGAGTATGGAAACTCTTAGATTGTTGTCTTTTTTATTGCTCTGGTCAAGCAGTCATTCTGAGATAATCTAATGAGTATCAGGAAATTAGAAATATGGAATGAATAAATGTGTCATATCCTAAGCATAAGGAAGAAAAGTCTGAGATAATCTCATATGAGCATGTTGTATGAGGAACTAAAAATGCACTCCTCATAAGATAAGAATAAGAATAAGGGAAATGAACCCTGTTCAATAATGCTGCAAGCATAATAAAGATCTTTCCCATAATGAGGAAATGGAAAATGTGATGAGATCATAAAATGATCATAAACATGCTAGGTAATAATAAAGAAAGGGATAATGACATGCAACCATCCTTATAAATTCCTATGCTGAAGGCAAGGAACCTAGGATGAGACAAAGATTAAATGGTTCATGAATAGTTGAAAATACATGAATTAATAAAGAATGTATGATGTTTTCTGCATAAGAAAAGTGTTGATTGACACAAAATTGACTCCATAGTCAATGATGAGGAACAGTGAAGCATGTGCCTTGTGTGTTGATTCTATAAGAATCATGTATGAAAACACTTTGTGCAGATCAAAGATTTATGGTGTCTCCATAATAAGGAGATGTCATGTGAAGACTAGATAGTATGATGAATGAAATACATTTGTCTTCCTTTATCTGGGATTTCGAGGATGAAATCCTTGTTAGGGGTTTATGATTTATAACATCCCTGACCTGGGTTATACTTTAACCCTAGGTGTTTTGATTAAGAAAGATGATTAAATGCTTAATCTCATCTTGTGAAAAGTAATTAGGGCTCATGAGGAACTTATATTGCAATTCTAGTCCTTTTTTAACATTGTTGAAATCAATGTTTTGTTTGTTTTGGACTAAAATGCAAATTACCCAAGTTGAGGGGTTTAAGTGCAAATTGTGCATGATAATCTGTTCCTCATGTGTTGAAGAATCGTGAGAGTGAAAATGATGCTGATGTATGGTTTATGGAAGCCTGAATACCAAGAAAGAGATGATAAAGCAATGTATGTTCATGAAAACCTAGTTTTGGTGTAATGTGCAATTTACCCAAAACCTAGGGTGAAATATGTAATTTACCACTTCAATAAGGTCCCTAATGTTTCTTGGCATCATGTAGAGCAAATAAAATGAGAGGGGCCCTCATTTGAATTAATTTGAAGGAGAGAGAATCTTGATATTAAAATAATCAAGATTTAATCCTAATTGAAACCCTAATTCGATTTAGGGCAATAATGAATGTATTAATTAAAGGGCCTTCAACCAAAATTATAATGGCTGGATTCAGATGTGCGTGTACATCGTTGAGCCCTGCAAGGACCATGAAAATATCCAAGGGAATGGATAACTCACTCACAATTTTATAAGAAAAAGAAATATCCACTCACATATGGATATTAATATAATATGATTTAAGGTGCTTGATTTTCTTTTCTTTAAATCATGGATAATAGAGAGTAATTGGAGGCAAACAAGATTGCCTCAGATCCAAGGAAGTGGAGGGGTAAGAGGCGGCCATATTTTTGGGATTAATTGGATTTTTACAAAGTATATTCTCTCTCATTGAAATTTTATAAAAGAACCTTTTACAAGCCAAATGAAAGGCTTTTACGATCCCATTTCTTCTCCTTGCTTGGGAAACGACAAAGGGAGCTTGGTAGGGTCAGGAGAACGACCACCAACATGTTGTTAAGGTTCTTGATCCATTTCACCTTGATTCCATGGTGGAAATCAGAAATAAATTATGGATTTCTTCCTATTTCGAACTCCTCTTCAATTCTAACCATTCCTTTTCACTCAAACCTTGAGGAAGAGCCTTGGAATGGTGAAAGGACTTGCATCCACCATTGTTGCCGTGGACATGGAGCTTTGGAGCTCAATTGGATGCAGGTTTTATAACTTGAAACCCTAATTTTGTTATTGCATTCAATTCCATATCAAACAATGATCATTTAAACATTTACAATAATTGATTCGGTTGATTGATACAATTTTCATGGAAATCACAGCAGGTTTCGTGGGTTAAGAGCTTGATGATGATGACATCATCATAATAAAGCACCTCACCAAATATCAAAGCCAAATGGTTTCATTGAGTTGCTCAAACGGTTTCACAAACCGTTTGGGAGCAAACGGTTTCAAACCGTTTAGAAGCAAATGGTTTCACCAAACGGTTTCAAAACCATTTGAGGGAGTTGACCAAGGGTTTACCGTTTGATAATCCTGTTCCTAATTATGTTGTTTGATAACCCACCAAATTTGATGGATTAATTCCAAAGGAATCATGAGTTGAAGGCTAATCAATTAGGCAAACCTAATTGGATTAAGAACTGATTTTCAACTTGAGTATTTTAATTTTTTGGGCAAACGGTTTCAAAACCATTTTAGGGAGTTGACCAAGGGTTTAACATTTGATAATCCTGTTCCTAATTATTTTGGTTGATAACCCACCACATTTTATGGATTAATTCCAAAGGAATCAAGAGTTGAAGGCTAATCAATTAGGCAAACCTAATTGGATTAAGTGCTGATTTTCAACTTGAGTATTTTAAATGTTTGGACAAACGGTTTCAAAACCATTTGAGGGAGTTGACCAAGGGTTTACCGTTTGATAATCCTGTTCCTAATTATGTTATTTGATAACCCACCAAATTTTATGGATTAATTCCCAAGGAATCATGAGTTGAAGGCTAATCAATTGGGCAAACCCTAATTGAAATTAGTGTTGAAATTCCAATGAGTTGATTTGACGTTTTAGGTTGATTAGCCCAAACGGTTTCAAACCCGTTTGGGGATCACCCAAACGGTTTCAAGACCGTTTGGAGGTCACCCAAGACCGTTTGGAGGTCTAGGGTTAAGTATGGTTGCCTATTTGAAGGTCCAAAGATACCAAGTTACAAAGCAATCAATTGCTGATTTGTTGATCGACTCAATAGACCAAACCTTGATGAAATTTCACTAGAATCCAAGGGTTGGATGAGACAAAAGGTATCAAGACCGTTTGGAGGTCACCCAAGACCGTTTGGAGGTCTAGGGTTGAGTATGGTTAAGCAATTGATGATCCAAAGATACTAAGTTGAAGTGTAATCAATTGCTGATTTGGTGATCAATCCAATGTTCCAAACCTTAATTGGTTGACTTGGATTTTGATGATATGATGGGAAAACGGTCTCAAGACCGTTTGGTGGTCATCCAAACGACATCAAGACCATTTGGGGTCAGGTCATGTTCAATTTGGATGATGGTTCAAAGGTTTCAAAGTAACTAATCTTGCATTGATTAGTGTTGAAGGATCATTGATTCCAAACCCTAATTCAATTGATTCAAACCCTAGTTGATGACCAATTGAGGGTCAATTGAGGGCTAAATCAGTTGTAGGTTGACCTATTTAACTCAATTGAAGTATGGGGATAGGTCCAATTGATGATTGGTTCCATGAATTCAATGATTGAAGGAATCAACATTGGAAACCTTAATCCAATTTGATTGGTTGAGACCATATTTGGTCCATGCGGTTTGGAGGAGGTTTGGACCAAACGGTCTCAAGACCGTTTGAGTCCGAATGGTCTCAAGACCGTTTGGGACCAAACGGTCTCAAGACCTTTTGGGACCAAATGATCCCAAACCGATTGAGCCCATGTGGTTTCAAAAAGGTGCTTTAGCAAACGATTTCAAACTGTTTGAACTTTGAAAGACCAAGACCGTTTGGGAATTAAGTAGTCAAAGTTGAATGAGGACTCAATTGGTTAATCCTTTTGGATACCTAATATAATTGAGGACTCAATTGGCTAATTCACTTGGACACCTATTGTAATTGAAGATCCAATTGGTCAATTCATTTGGATACCTTATGTGATGGAGGTCCAATGTGATTGAATCTCTTAAGAATTAAGATGATGAATGATCCATTGATCCAATGATGATTAGTAATGATAATCAATGAAGGTACAAAGGTTGAAACCCTAATAGTACCTAAGTGATTAGTGCCAATAAGGGATGAACACTAATTGCTTATAGGATCAATGACTTGGTACACTATGTTAATCATAGTTGTATGTACTTGATTGAAGGAATGATATGACCTTATCAAGTTGTGAAGTTGATGTAGCATGAATTCATATATGAATATGATTCATGTGGTGATTAGGGTGTGATCCTTTAGTAAATAGATTGTAACATCCCTGACCTGGGTTATGAACTAACCCTAGGTGTTTTGCTTAATTATGTAATTAGATACTTGTGATTATCTTTTGAGTATGTAATTAAAGCTCTTGAGGAACATACATTTCCATTTTTGTCCCTTTTGAACAATGTTGTAATATTGTTTTGTAATACAGGGACCTATGTGAAAATGACCCAATTAAAAGGGGTTAACTTGCAAATTTCACATGTTAAGATGTTCCTTTGGTGTTGAGACATCATAAGAATGAATATGATGAAGTATGATGGATTCTCCAAGCTTGGGCACCAAGATGCAACTTGTGGAGCAATCCTTGTACTTAAAACCCTAGTTTTGGTGTAAAGTGCAATTTACCCAAAATATGGAGTGCAATTGTAAAATACACCTTCAAGAGTATCTTTTATGACTCTTGGAATCAATTAGAGTAAGAATGATGAAGATGGCACTTCAATTGAATAATCAAATAAGAATGATAACCCTTATAAATTAAATAATCAAGTTATAAGCCTAATAACCCTTCTATATGTGCAACTTAGTAAGAAGTTGGCTTTCTTCACCTTTAGACCTCGGGTTTAAGATGAGTTTTGCTTAAGTATGGAAGGGAGAAACGTGGCTTAGAAGAAGGGAAGGACCTAGATGAGAAATGGAGAAACAAGTTGTCCTTATGTTGGAATTTCACCCAAAGTATATATACACCTTTTCTCACTTAGCAAGGATCGTTTCCTTCACTTCCCTTCTTATCCCCTTGATTAGACTGACTTAGGACAGAGCTCTGGAGAATAGGAGAATGGCCAAGAAGTTCTAGGTAAGCTTTGATCATCATCTTTCTCGAATTCATGGAGGAAATCATGTTGCAAAGTTGGTTCTATGGTCTTTCTTACTTAGTTCTTCTTTCTAGCCATTCCTTCCAACCAATTCTTGGATAAACAACCTTGGACGACCTGTGGAGCTCAAGATACCATTAAATCTTCGAAGCTTGGAGCTCTATATCTGGTTCTAAGGTGGGTTTTATAACTCTAAACCCTTAAACTTTGTTATGCATCTTTCTTTCTTGCAAAAGTAATTTGTCCTTCTATCCCCCATCCTTCCTTGCTTTCTTGCAACTAAAACCATGAAGAACAGACCTGGATCTGGAGGTAGAAGAAGGGGGGCGTGAATACCAATGCTACTTTATCAAACGGTTTCCCACCCTTTTGGTCCAAACGGTTTGCAAAACCGTTTGGTCTCATACGGTTTGCAAAACCGTTTAGACTCAAACGGTTTCAAAACCGTTTGAGGGCATTGACCAAGGGTTTACCATTTGGGATTCCTGTTCATAATTATGTTAGTTAATAACCCACCAAATTTTATTGGTTAAATCTCAAGGAATCAGGAGTTAAAGGCTAATCAATTAGGTAAACCTAATTGGATTAAGTGATGATTTCCAACCTGATTAACTTGACCTTTTTGGGCAAACGGTTTTAAAACTGTTTGAGGGCGTTGACAGAGGGTTGACCGTTTGGGATTCCTGTTAATAATTATGTTAGTTAATAACCCATCAAATTTTATAGGTTAACTCTCAAGGAATCAGGAGTTAAAGGTTAATCAATTACGTAAACCTAATTGGATTAAGTGCTGATTTTCCAACCTGATTAACTTGAACTTTTTGGGAAAATGTTTCAAAACCGTTTGAGGACGTTGACCAAGGGTTAACCGTTTGCGATTCCTATTCATAATTATGTTGGTTAATAACTCACCAAATTTGATAGGTTAATTCCAATGTAATCATGAGTTGAAGGCTAATCAATTAGGTAAACCCTAATTTGGATTAAGTGTTGACTTTCAACTTGATTGATTTGACTTTTTGGGTTTTTTGCCCAAACGGTTTCAAAATTGTTTGGGGATCACCCAAACGGTCTCAAGACCGTTTGGGGGTCACCCAAGACCGTTTGAAGGTCTAGGGTCAAGTATGGATATGTGTTTGAAGATCCAAAGATGTGGTATGAACCCTAATCGGCTAAGTGTTGATTTTGCAAGTGATGAGTTGATTGTTTTGGGTTGATTGGCCCAAACGGTTTCAAAACTGTTTGGGGATCACCCAAGACCGTTTGTAGGTCTGGGGTTAAGTATAGTTGACCAACTGAAGGTCCAAAGGTACACAATTACAAAGCAATCAATTGCTGATTTGATGATCAACTCAATAGCTCAAACCCTAATGATTTTTCACTAGAATCCAAGGGTTGGGTGAGCCAAACAGTCTCAAGACCGTTTGGAGGTCACCCAAGACCGTTTGGAGGTCTAGGGGTGAGTATAGTTAAGCAATCGATGATCCAATGATACTAAGTTGGAGTGTAATCAATTGCTGATTTGGTGATCAATCCAATGATCCAAATCTTAATTGGTTGACTTTGATTTTGATGATATGATGGGAAAACGGTCTCAAGACCGTTTGGAGGTCATCCAAACGATCCTAATACTGTTTGGGGTCAGGTCATATCCAAATTGAATGATGGTTCAATGGGTTCAAATCAATTAGACCCACACTGAAATATGTTGAAGGGTTATTGATTCCAAACCCTAATTCGATTGATTTAAACCATAATTGAAGATCAACTGAGGGTCAATTGAGGGTTGAATCAGTTGAAGGTTGACCTATTAAACTCATTTGAAGTATGAATGTAGGTCCAATTGATGATTGGTCCCATGAATTCAATGATTGAAGGAATCAACATTGGAAACCCTAATTCAATTGGATACCTTATGAAGTGGAGGTCCAATGTGATTGAATCTTTGAGAATTAAGATGATGAATGTTCTATTGATCCAATAATGATTAGTAATGATAATCAATGAAGGTACAAAGGTTGAAACCCTAATAATACCTAAGTGATTAGAACCAATTAAAGGGAGAATTCTTAATTGCTTATAGAATTAATAGCTTGATACACTATGTTAAACATAGTTGTATGTACTTGATTGAAGGGTTGATGTGACCTAATCAAGTTGAAAGGATGAAAGATTAGAATACATATATATAAATATGAATCATGTAGTGATCTTCTGTAGCACGACCGTGTAAGGGAGCACGGCCATGGTAGCCTTAACTTGCACGACCGTGCAAGGGAGCACGGCCGTGGTAGCCTTACTTTTTGGGCAAATGGTTTCAAAACCGTTTGAGATTGTTGACCAAGCGTTGACCGTTTGAGATTACTGTTCCTAATGATGTTGATTATTAACTCACCAAATTTGATGGATTAATTCCCAAGTAATCATCGTCAGGAATAGGTGATGGTGAAACGGGTGCCCGCGGAAAAACTCGGAGCACATATTTTGAATATGTGGTGGTAAATGGGCGAAAATATCCTTACGTCCTCTTGAAGAGATTGTTGGAAGGTAAACAAGAAACCTCTCAATCCTTCATGAATATGTCGGGACGGATGTATCACGAATCTCCCATTGATACTTAATGTCGGATCGAGGAGATAAACAAGAAATCTCTCAGTTCGAGAGGTTAAGGAAAGGTTTGATGAACATTAGTGAGTACGAAGCTAAGTTCATGGAGTTGTTGTGGTTTTGTCCGCATATGGCTGCTACATATGAAGAAAGGATCAGGCAGTTTGAGAAAGGGTTGAATGCTGAGTTGACTACTCCTATGTCTACCCTAAAGAACCGGGAGAGGTTTGCTACCTTCGTTGAGTCAGTCTGAAGGATAGAGAGGTCTGTAGCAGAGAAGAGGCAAACCCATAAGATATATCCTCAGTTCCAAGGATCTTCATCTAGAGACTTCAAGAAGCCTAGATTTTCTGCGCCTATACCACCACCACCTAGACCTAGTGCTCAGACACATTGGACACTGAGTAGAGGTAGAGGACGAAGCCTACCGCTACAAGGGGCTCGCAGTTCAGCATCTATGTCGGTTACAGGACCACCCAGACCACAACAACAAGATAGAAGTTGTTATATATGTGGAAAATGGGGCATCTGATGAAAGACTGCAGAGATAGACCAGCAAGTGTAACCCAACCACAGAGGCAGGGTCAACAAGGATCGCAGAGAAGACAGTTTCCAGGAGGATCTAGAGGACGTGGACAAGCGTCCCAAGCTGGATCGTCAGCACTGAATCAACCACACACAACAACAATATTCTATGCAATGAATCCACCTGATGCAGTGATCAACCCTCGGGTTGTGGCAGGTCAGATGAAGTTGTTATATTCTTATATGTCTACATCCTGCATTGTATCTGTTTTGATTGATCCGGGTGCTACACACTCCTTTATCACTCGAAGGATGATTCGTAACTGCAATATGACAGTTAGTCATAGAGTAGATATTCTATTGCTAGAGACTCCATTGAGAGGGTCTGCTGTGTTACAGGAGGTATGCTCTTCCTGCATCCTTTTCTTTTCTGAACACCGCATTCAATTGGATCTTATACCACTTGAGATGCAAGGATTTAACATAATCCTTGGGATGGATACCTTGGAAAGTTATAAGGTTGTTTTCAATTGTGAATCCAAGCAAGATGTGTTTGCTGATGAAATAAACACATGGATCTTTCAAGGAGAGAGAAAGATCCTACCCACCCATTTTGTGTCAGCTATGGTTGCTGAGAAGTTGATGAGGCGAGGATGTTGCACATTCTTAGCCCATGTGGTAGATACTACCATGGAGAGTCCTAACCCTACTGAAGTTCCTGTAGTCAGGGA